>OZ007556.1:8625284-8982784 GCA_963931855.1 Philhelius festivus | reverse complement strand
CTGTATCAACAACAAAAGCAGCAGCTCCAGCAACATCAACAACAACAGCCGCAACAGGTAACAGATACTGATTCTTTTTGCAGTTTTAAGATTGTGACGTATAATGTTAGTGGTTTCAACAGTAAATTAATATTTCCGGGGTTTTTTGAGTATCTATATAGTTTTGATATTATCTGTCTACTAGAAACTCATGTAGAGCAGTACAAAATAGTAGAATTCAGAAATTACTTTCCCTCTTACGAATGTGAATGGACTCCTGCAAAAAGAACTTCAAGCAAGGGAAGAGCTAGCGGTGGTACTCTTATCGCAATAAAGAAAGAGATGTGTAGAATTTTCAAAATAAACAAAATTGAAGAAATTATGTATATAGAAGTTAAAAGTCATGGTAATATTTTTTATATTGTGCCTGTCTATCTTAATTGCAACTATTGGGAACGAGATTTTGAATCGCTGTATGACTGTCTTTGCTGTTTGAAATCACAAAACTTGTTGGTCATTGGAGATTTAAATGCAAGGACAGCGGCTGAAGAATCAGAAATAGCGATAACAGATCACAAACGTCAATCAAAAGATAAAAAAGTGAACGGAGAGGGTCGAAAGATCATAGAATTAGCAAACGAATTTGGTCTGAGCATATTAAATGGAGCTTCTGAAGGAGACTTAGAGGGTGAATATACATTTGTCGGGAAACAGGGTAGCTCTGTTATTGATTATGGCATCGTGGGTGGCGACTGGTGGACATTCTTCGAATATTTTAAGGTAGGAAAGGAAACATTTTCCGATCATCTGCCAATAACGATACAAATTCAAAACAACAAATCCTGCAGTACTCAAGCAGACGCTCGTGATCTGGGTAATAAAAACCTCAAATGGAACAAAAATAAAAAAGATGAATATAAAACAACAATGGATACCCTGCTTCAAACAAAACAAAATGGAACGATTGCAAACTATCTTCCTTTTTGTGATCTTGAATCAATCGTCATAAAATCAGCGACATCAATTCCCAAATCAGGTGCACTCTATAAGAAATCAGCATGGTATGATCGTGAATGCGAAAAACTTAGAAAAAAGTGTTTAGCCTTGCTCAACTTGCTAAGAAAAAATGAATCTCAGTCGATTAGAATAGATTATTTGGAAGCAAATAAGCACTATAAAGAGACTATAAAAATAAAAAAGCGAGCTCACGAAGAAAAATTGGCATGTGAACTAAGTCAAAGCAAGGATGCAAAAGAATTTTGGTGTTTAACGCGAAAACTGTCTGGTAACTACCAATCAAAAGAACTGGTTTCGATTCCCTTGGAAATGTTACGACTCCATTTTGAATCTATACTATACCAAACGGAGCAAATCACTTGGAGTTTTGCACAGCCCAACATTGTGGATGATCTTTTAGATAAAGAAATTAGATTTGAAGAAGTCGAATTGGTACTTCATTCTTTAAGAGATGGCAAAGCATCAGGACCAGACGGCATTCCGGCTGAATTCTACAAATATAGCTCTAAAACTTTCAAAGAGAACTTCGCAAAAGCACTCGACATCATATTTAACTTTGGAACACTACCTGATCAGTTTTATGAGTCCTTGATATTACCAATTTACAAAAAAGGTGACAGCTCAAATCCAGCCAATTATAGGGGGATCACTTTGTTGAACTCGGCGCTAAAAGCTTATACAACATTATTATACAAAAGACTCGACGAGTGGGTTTCCGTGAACGAAAAACTCAGCGAGTTTCAAGCTGGTTTCCGCTCTGGTTACTCTACTGTCGATAACATTTTCATCTTAACTTCCATAGCGCAAATGAAAATAGACCAAAATATAAAGCTGTATACTTTCTTTGTCGATTTTAGGGCTGCATTTGACATGATAAATCGTAATGCCATGTTCTACAAGCTGTACAATTTAGGTATATCTACAAAATTCGTACGTGCACTAGTAAAACTTTATCAGCAAACAACAGCAAATATAGGCAATGGTAAAGACCAATCAGAAAGACTGATTGCAAACCGAGGTGTCAAACAAGGCTGCAACCTCAGCCCCTTATTGTTCGCACTCTTTCTCGATGACCTTGTGGAGTGGCTTACATGTGGGGTTGGTATTGACAACACAAAGGTAAAGGTTATCATGTACGCGGATGACATAGTTATTCTTGCCGAATCACCATCTTCACTGCAACTGATGATAAATAAGCTCTATCAGTATTGCTTAATATGGGGTCTGGAGGTAAATGTTGAAAAATCAAAGGTTATGATTTTCCAAAAAGGGTGCGGAAGAATTGCAAGCGGTGAAAATTGGAAATATGGCGAACGTAAGCTAGAAGTAGTAAAAAAATATACCTATCTCGGAATGGAATTGTCGTTCAATTTAAAAATGGAAAACCATCTAAAAAATAAAGTAGATAAGGCGAAATCAGCAATATGCCAAAATTGGAAAAAAATTTTCAGCAACAATTTAATAACTATCAGCTCCAAATATAGTGTATTTAATGCTACAGCCAAGTCTATAATGTTTTATGGTGCCCAAGTTTGGGGGATAGAACGACACGAGGAAACGGAAAGCCTGATGCGGTTCTTTCTAAGGAAAATCTTTTACCTTCCATTAAACACGCCAAAATATATGTATTACCTGGAGTCGGGGTTGCCAACAATGTTTATTTCTGCTCTTAAACTACATGCAGATTACTTATTAAGGGTGGTAAATATGGAAGAATCAAGACTTCCGAAGAAGATTCTTAAGTATGCACTGCAAAAGAAAACTCTCTTCGTCAAAAATTGGGTTAAACTTGCCGGAAACTGTGGAATAACGATTAACTTGTCAGAAGCTAACTCAAACCAATGGAAAAAGATCTTTTATGAAATAATCCAGCTGACTGATGAAAATGAAAGATATGCCTTTATCGAAAAAGCTCGCAGTTCAACAGAGCGAAAGTATTATTCATTAATCAACTACAATCTTAATGAAAATAACTATTTTAAAAGCTGTTTCTCGTGCTACAACATAGGGACCATCTTCAAAATTAGAGGCGAACTTATCAAACTAAACTTTACTCCACATCGAACGACGGGTAACTGTAGTTTATGTAATCTGCAAGAGAGGGAAGACATCCTTCATTTTATTGGAGTTTGTCCCGTGCTCAAAGAAATAAGGCGTCACTACTTTGGTAAAAACGTTCTACTCATAGAGGAAGTAAAGAGTTATCTAAATGGTTTCGACTGGCAGCTTCTATTCAACTATTATAGTAAGGCCTTTGCTTATAGAACAAGGATAATCACCGAAAGTTTTTAATTAACTATGCAATAATGTATGTTTTAGTTTTAATTAAAATTATAATTTTTGTTTTTACTAAACTAAAAGTAACTCATTCCGTTTTAACTAAACTAAAAGTCATTCTGTTTTAACTAAACTCAAAGTCCACGAAAATTGTTTTAAAATTAGTAATATTACAAATATTTGCGAAAATGTATCAGTTTAAAAGCAAATTAATGTTTATAAATTAAAAATGAATTATATATCATAATATTGTATACAACAGACACACGACAAACTTTGTCATGTCTTAATTTATTCATGTTCAATACTCAATACATTGTATAAAAAATTTGTTTCTCATGAATAAAACTTATCTATCTATCTATCTATCTATATACTATTCGCCTGCTTTCCAGTTCTAAAACCAGAAACCAATTGCTAGGCTTTTTTAGAAAATTTTCGGGTCTTGATCGCGATCGCGAGACTCTTCCATTCCCTTCAGCTGGGAAACTCCAAACGCCCTCTTCTATTTACTCAAAATGTCCTTTTCTCTCTTCTTTTGCGTGATATTCTTCTGGTCTGCTCTAGTTATGCCCTGAAGCATTTGAATATGCATTTTCTGTTATTTGTTTCAGTTGAACGTATTCATCATCATACCACAAGTTCGCTCCCTCCGGCTGGTTGGTAAGCCTAAAGTGGGTTTCGGCTGCATTTGTGGTAATATTGCGATACTGATACTACTACCACTAATTGTTGTCGTCTTTGGTTGATGAATTTACACCGAAGAGCTTCAATCTCTGGTGCTCTCTTTAGAGACAGATTTTTTCATCTTGGTGGTTCGCAAATGGAGAGCAAGGGAAAACATATTTTGTCGTGTTTCTGAGAATTTTTGAAATACTCGTATATCATTTCTCTGAAGATGATTATCTATCTTAGAAGTTGAACTAATATTAAGTTGACTAGTAATGGTTAAAATTCATAAAGAAAATGCCGATTTACCCAAAGGCTTGACTTCGACTCACTTTTCCTTGATTATTTTCTTCAAAACCAACCTGTTAATGGCCTTTTAAATCCCTACCATTCTTTTTCCATAATCAAACACTGTTAATAGTTTTAAAAAGCAAGGAAAGCCTCAAGCTAGTGGAAATTAAAACAAAACTACATCGTACCTATCGTAACTGATTGATGCCCTGCTGGCAGAATCCAAGTTCTGGAATCTCCCATTAAAACCGTGATATTGTTTCGAAAAATTAATATTTTTTATTGATATCCTTTCATCCTAGATTTTAAAGTTTAATAGCTATCTAATTCCGATACAAAATACACATTTACTATAAATGATGCTAGTAATCATTCCCTTATTAGCCATTAGCTACCATAATAGTAATAACCCCATACCCATTAACTTTGAAGTAATCATATTAAACTGGACGACTTTGAACCTTTCCAATAAAAATGTTATAAAATGTACAACATGAGTAGAACAAGGAATTAAACTTGATTAACTATATACTGTTTAACTAAGTTTTAATGAACTTACTGCCCCTAAGGGTTCGATCCAATTTACTGCGGCAAGGAACTAATTAATTTTTTTTAATGTCCGCAAACCTATGTTTGCAATTGAAATCTTTTTAGTTCAACAATTTTAACGACTTCCATCAAAAAACTCACTAAAATGGAAACTTTATTGACTCCTTTAGAATTGAACCGAAACAAAACAAAAAAAAAAAGAGTCCAACTGAAATGGCTTCATTAAACATCAGCGTGTGGTATAAAAACAGCCATCATGTCATGTTGAAATACACTACACACACATCTACATGGATTTGAAGGAATTGAAAAAAAAAGTTCCATAGCCGAAAGGAAGTAGGTATACCCACCCGTATAATAGCAAGAAAGAGTTACGCCCCTGAAAAATTGCCACACTTGCAATGCAAAATATCGAGTTACACAAACGTGCACAAAGGTGCAGGCCATTTTAATGGTTGCCGATTAATTTTTGTCAAAGTTTCTTTTTTTACTCCAGCACAGCGGTAAATATATAAAGCAAATTTTCGACTCATTTTAAAGCCGTAAATTATGGAATAATGTCTTCCGGAATTTGTCCTTTAAACTTGCAACATACGTTGCATGGCCGATATCTGGGCCATACGAGTACAAAGCGGGAATTTTTAATTTGAATGTTATTAACATTTTATTAACAGCGGAAGAAACTTTAGTATGAACGTATTTTGAAATCTTGAAGAAATTGCCAATACCAAAATATGTTCTCGTCAGGCTTATTACTAAGTGGTGTATTGGTGGTTACTAACTACAGTACTATATACACTTGGACTTTTCCAAAAAAAATAAAAAAAATCTATATAGGGTGATGGCAATAGGGTTGGCCATCTCCAGTAGTCGGCCACTTCGTCGTAAAGTACAGCGTAATAGTAAAGGCCTACGTTCAACTTCCAGGTAAAAAATATTTTCTAACGGTTTTTCTTCCTAGGTGCAAAAAGTCATTCAATTGCAGCTGCTAATTTTCTTGTAAAAAATGCCAGTTTGCGTCGAGATTTCGTTTGTTGTGTTTTTATGCTTTTTTGAACAAAAAAAAAATAGTGGAAGTAGTTTTTTAAAAAAGGTTTAGTTTAAAATATTTAAGGTAAGTGCACTATGTGTTCATTTTTAATTTGTTTATTGATGATATTAAAAGTGATTTTATCCGGATTTGGTTGCAGTGTTTGTTGAACTGTTGCCTCAACTTCTTGTAAGAAAGTTGGGTAGGTGGGCTCAGTGTGAAGTTTCCTTTGAAGTAGTCGGCGAACGCTTCCACCTTGTCTTGGGCCGAGGTAGCATTAGTATCACTGCTGATGATGGTTTCCGGTATTTGTGGCTGTTTTCCAATTGATCCTATTGATGTTTTGAAAGCGTCAGGTCCTGGCTTGATTGCTTGAAATCTTTTCAGGTATTGGATAATTATTGTGGTGTTGAATGGAGTTCCGGAACATGATGTTGACTTGCTGTAGCTCATTACAAACTATCTGGTAGTTTCTGTTGGTTGTATTCAGTTCACTTTGATCGATCCGCTGGAGACGTTTTTTAGACGTTGTCTGTGAGCATACGGACTCTGAACGTACTCGGGAAGTTGCTGGTACCTATCCTTTGACGCTCTAGACAGTTTTTGCTTGTCCAGGGTATCAGATACGGCAAGTTCAAAGTTGACAATTGCTGCATCGATTTCGGTATCCGGAAGAATCCTGCCTGAAGGTGTAAGAGTCAAGTTGTCTTCGATGTCCCTGTGGAGACTATCAATATCCAGCCGTCTGAAATTAATGAAATTCTCAGGAGCTTATGTTGTAAGGAGTATGGGTTGGTTGAGTTTGATCGAAAGTTGAACAGCTTCATGGTCCATGTCACTGTGCAATAATGTACAGACATAATTCCGGATTTCCGGAAGAGTGTGCACTAGGTTCGAGGAACCCAGGAAGAAGTCCAGCGTTGAGGGTGTTTTGGGAAAGGTGGGTTTGTGTTGTGAAACAACCACTAAGGAGTGCTGCTCGTTGTTGGCGAACATGTTCCTGTTCTATTAAAATTGTGTTTTGATAGTTAATAAATGCTTCTTAGATACTTTCTACTATTGCAAATAGTATGAAAATATGAATTGTCGAATTGAGGCCGCCTACTCAATAATCACACTTTCATCTCCATAAAGGTAAATAATTTATTTCATGTAGTAAATATACTTAATTTGTCTAGAATTTCCCAGTCTACACATTTCAACTAATCACTTAACCTGATAACTCTATCAAAAACTTAAATAAGTGATTTTTACACGCTAATCAAAGATAAAAAAAAGTTAACTGGTGCCATCACCTTATATATAAAAATCAAATGCTGTTCGTTAGTCTCGCTAAAACTCAAGAATGGCTCGACCGATTTTGCTAAGTTTGATCTTGAAATATTTGTGGAAGTTCAGGGAAGGTTTGAACTGCAGGAAACATAAATAATAAGTAACGGAAAATACTAAAAACGACAATTTAATTTTCCAATACAAAATATTCCTAGCTGTGAATGTATTCGCCGCAGGCGCTTTAGGTCTCATTTACACAGCACATCCAAATAACGATGAATGTTATTATCTTCGATTGTTGTTGGTGAATGTTCGTGATCCGACATCGTTTAAACAACTGAGAATAGTTGATGGATATTTGTGTGTGACTTTCCGTTAGGGGTGTCAACTACTATAGTTGCTAGAGAACGATTCACATTGGGATAATAAGCTTAAGGATTCCGTCATATCTTTATCGTCACATCAAAAAAATAATGCAGAGATATTTTAATGTATTTTAGTTCCGTTATACTAAAATTATTTCTAATAGTGATTAAGACAATCCTGGATGACGGTCCCTCCTGGATATTAGGAACTCTTCTTTCCATGTTACATACATCAACTTTTGGGCATATTCTTTTAGATCAATTGACACAATAGCGCAACACACTTTTTCCAAAAAAAAAATCGTCAAGATTTCCCCTTTGCAACATCGATCGGTTGAATCCTCTTTACCAGCAGACAATTAATTCTTTCCTTTATTCCAAATTAGTCCCGGTTGTCCTCCTATATATAGTTTTTTTTTTTTTTTGCGAAGTCTCTTTTACCTGAGGGCATGACGGAAGACTTAAGCCCATGAAATTAGATTTGATTTCCAACTCTTTGCCCAGATCTTCTGCGAATTTATGTAATTCCTGAAAATCGTTTGCTGCTCAAAGACATTAGGAACCATGGCTGTCAAAGAGGCAGAGGCAGGTATAGAATTTGATCTCAGACATTAAATACATGGCACAGGAGGCAGGATGTATGCGGATTATAAATATGAGGTACTCTACCTGCTCGAATTCTAGTAATTTATAATTCTTTTATTGTAGGTACTTCTTACCTACAATGACAAATCGAAGGGCTGGCGAATTTTGGCCGATAAAGATAATCATGCATCAGCGATCAGCGTGGATCTTCCTCTTGTGTTCGTTTGTTCCCATTCTATCTGCCATGTTGTTCTGTCAACCGAATCGACCCAAAAGAATAATTTGTGCTTCTCTGACAATTTGTTTTGTGTTAAATTGACAGGATATTCTGTGTTTGTTTATGTTCTTCGAGGACAAAATATTACTTCTGTTCGTCCCTATATGCGACCGATTTCAGGATGATAGTGTTGATTTGTTGGGACACAACATTGTTTAAATGAGGCAATAACAACAAATTTCGTTCGACGAGGTTTGATATAATCTTTGAAAAATAAACAAGGAAAATGTCAGTCTATCGTTTGTGGCTATGAAAACATTACAAATTCCAGAATAAGGAAGGTTTAAAAAATAGGACAAGCTTATAACAATAAGGGCACTTTACTATATTAAAAACAGACGCTAATTAAAGGCGACATTCTCAAAATATTGTTGTTCTCTTGAATTTCGTTAGAAATGCTTAAACCTGGTTCTTGTGGGGAGGAAAAATTTTGCATGTGGTACAATTTAGTCCAATTCATAGTGTTATAAAGCGTAAAGTCAATTTTTAACACTACATTTCTTAACTTTCAATTGGAATTTAGCGCAAATAATCCAAATATGACTTAGTTCAGAAGACATAGTAAGAAGGTTCAGCTAGATAGAGATCGAGCTGTATCGAAAGGCTCGGTTGAATCCCAGGTTCACACGGACTTCGCAATATTTAATAATAAAATATAAACCAGACAACATTTAAAACTGATTAAGTCCGATTTCATATGAACTTTTTCTGAACGATCACCCTCTAATGTACCTGATACAAATATTTCATAGACAAGATTTAAGTTTATTAAACAGAGGGAAGAAATCATGCACTCAGCAGTGTTGCCCACCCATCTGGCCTAAAATGTAACGTCGCGGATTTAAAATGTAGTGCAACCTTGTTTACTTAAAAAATTGGACTATGGATTGTTGACCCTGGATTTCATTTTAAAGGCTTTTAATATTTTTCTTGTATTTTCTGATATTATGGAATTTTGTAGCATTTCCAATTTCCGCCAGGCGAAAGAGCTGAGGAACGCAACTGGCTACTTTAATTGAACATGCTTGATAAAAAGGCGATAAACAGTGAAAGACAGAAGACTTTACGACGACGGTGTTTAAGGTAAGGCGCGCACATTCAATTTTTAGTTTCGCAACTATTTAGTTGCTAAAACGAAACATATGGGCTTATATGGGACAAAACGCACTTAGAGCAACTCGATTCTCGAAACTAAAAAGTTTGTGTTTTGACACAAACTAAACGATTGCCTCGCAACAGTTGAGCTGTGTTTTATAAGTGCAAGAGAGAAAAGAGTGCGAGCGTGAGTAAAGAGTTGCCAGTGTGCGGTTCTCTTTCAACTGGTGATTAAACTATTTGATTTCGATCACAGTTGCCAGTGCGCGACTAGCCTAAGAGAAACAAAAGTTTCCATAGTGGAAGTGCCTACTATAACTTTTCAGGCTCTATTCTGAATTAAATGCAACAGGTTCAAATGAATAATGGATGCACAAGCCCAGAGTGAGAGTTCTAATCAAGTTTTGGACAGATTTATGTCTTATAGATCAGATGAGATCAGAAGTGGAAAAGAATTTCGAATATATGGTCATTCCATAAGAGATGAAACACCCATATCTATGGACATCTTTTCAGTTTCTTTGATGCAAGTGCCATTCATGGATAATGGCACGGGTGGTATATTTCGCTTGGTCGACAGTAGACAGCTCATCAGATTTCACCCGATAGTTATTACGCCATTTTTAATGCTATCGAGATCGGAACCAACTGAGCCTAGCATACGCTTCCGTTTGTGATGTTCTATAAGCGAAGACCAGGGTTGTTAGTCTATAAACGAATACGAAAATCTGAGGTTGCTGTCGTCAGTGAAACAATGTAGTAGATTAGAAGTTTTAGCCAAAAAATCATTGATGAAAGCAAGGAAGAGTGTCGGTGATAGAACTGAGCCTTGAGGTACACCAACATTTAAATTTTTACTATCATACTTAAACCATCCAAAACAACTTGATTTGAAAAGTCAGAAAGGTAATTTCTAATCCAAGAATCATCAAAATCAAATGTACCCATTTTCAATAAGGGAGCTTCATGGTAAATTCTAAAAATATCCTGTATAATATACCTTTGTTTCAACCAAAATTATGTTAAAATTGATTCCATTTTTCTGTGAGATATATAAATCACTCGGAAAGAGGCCCTAAGACTACCCGGGTAGAAAATTATCTAGGAAACACTATCGAATAGCGTGGCCCTAGCTAGATTGGCCATTATATAGTAAATCCTATGCTGGGCCTAGACAGATGCAAGCCTGGCGGATCTTGACTAATTTATGCTTATCCTGGCTTTATATTGAACCTGGCTAGAACTGCCTATTTATTGGCTTTTCCAGGAGTATCTTAGACTGGGCCTAGATATTTTTAACTTGATGTAGCCTAGATATGAAACTTTTTCTTGGCGATATCTTGGCTATAGATAGTATCGCCTCTTTATTGGCATTGTAACAAATAAACTACAAGGGACCTGGATAGTTTTTACTTGGTGTAGCCTGGATAAGGAATTGTATCTGGGCGTTATATTGGCCTTAGCTAGTGTCGCCTCTTTATAGGCGTTCTCAGATTTTACTTATACTGGGGGTAGATAGTTTTTACTTGATGTATCCTAGATATGAAACTTTTCCTTGGCGATATATTGGCCGTAGATAGTATCGCCTCTTTATTGGCATTGTAACATATAAACTGCAAGGGACCTGGATAGTTTTTACTTGATGTAGCCTGGATAAGGAATTGTATCTGGGCGTTATATTGGCCTTAGCTAGTCTCGCCTCTTTATAGGCATTCTCAGATGTTACTTATACTGGGGCTATATAGTTTTTACTTGATGTATCCTAGATGTGCCTATACATATGTCTCTATAAAAGGCTATCCATTATCCTTCTAAAAACATAACTTTTTTGTTTTGGTCCTAAATCGGTATTTTTCAGATTCTTTAATACGTATTTAAGTCTTCTTAAACAGTATAATTAAAAGAGAGTTATTTGAGTAGCACTTTGAGACACGATATTTTATATATCACAGTGGCGCAATAGGTAGCGCACAAGCACGGCAAGCGGGAGACTTGGGTTCGAATCTCAGTGGAGGTAAATTAAAAAAAAAAAAAAAAAATTCTTTCATTCCAGCAAAAAATCACATAAAGAGACGAATATAGGGAGGCAAAGAAAAAATAAAAATAATCAACAATAATAAAAAATAAAATTTTTTTTTTTATTGTTTCTAATAATTTTTTTAAGAATTGCCGTAGCTCTTGTGCTACTTGGGAAGACCCATCTAGGGTCCATATAGGAACATCTAGCAAGGCCCATTATATACAGAGCATTAACAAATTAGCGAGGGACAAGCTAGATACTGCTCGGTAGGGCCATGATTGAAACTAAGAAAAACTAGCTGGGGCCTTGGCATTATCGAGTCGAAAATTCTACCCGGGTAGTACAGATGGAAAAGCTTGCACAATGGTTTCGTCAGCATAGAAGAATACCCCTTCAGAACTAAAGGCGATAGACAATATGGACCAACGTGTTTGTGTATTTCAAGATCTTAAAGAACTCTTGCAAAAGAAGATTTGTCCAATAGCAAAATTACGCTCTCAGTTACAGGAGGAATCGTTACTGTGTGGAAAAGTTGAATTTGCAAGCATTCTCAATAAATAAACTATATAAATAAGTATCGGATATATTACTCAAATAAAGGTTTTTATCGTATTTTCCTTTAAATATAATTTATATACTTGTAAATCATTTTTTAAAATATAAGATAATGTTTCAGAAGTAAGATAATAATTGTCAAATCTCTGAATTATAAAACGTGCGGTCATAGGCTTTCTATGAAAAAATTATAACGAAATAAATCAATCTATCTATATCTAGTATCGGATATATGTGATGAGTACGTAGCTCTATCGACTTATTATAAGTTTATCTAGAATGCACTTTTCCTGTATATGTTACCACTACATATTTATGTAAGGATTACATATCTAGGTACTCAATACCTATTTACGAAAAATTCATCAACGACGCCCTGTAATACCTGTACCTCCGTTTTTTTTTTTTTAATTGTAGAAGCTATTTTAGAGAAATACTAAGTTCTTTTCATGGAAAATTTTGGACAAATAAATTTGGAAAATTAAAACAAATGGGTTCAAAATTCCTCATGTGTTTCATCAAGCGCACGATCTAAAAATTCTTATGCTGTCAGCCCTGTCCTGTCGGGGGCGATTGTCTGATGATTAGCAGAAAAATTCTTTGAAACATATTTTGTCCCAAGCACGAGAACGGCCATTAGCTGTACCAAGATATGAATGTAGTCAAAATGGTCAATTAAATTGAATGGGCTACATCGAGCGAATAGTCCGCAATGCACCGGCCAAGAGAGCCCAATCTCCAAATTATGGGAGACAACAGACAACTGACAACCTACAGAAAAGTGATCGGTTAAAAATATACGTAAGATTCGGGTAAAATTAAAAAGTCAGACTGCCTACATGCAACCTGCAAACTTACCCAGTTAAAATTACACGAAAGACATCGGTTAGTTAATTAAGTTAGTTAAAATAAGCAATTGAATGTGTTATTTTACCATCAATATTCGGTTAAATCAAACGAGAAGATTATTTAGTTTTAAGATTTACTTACTTACTTACAACTTTACTTACCTTTTCACTTAATCTATTACATATCTTAAATCTAACTTGACTAATGTATATGAATTTATGAATATAACTTAAATCTAAACATTTATTATACTTTAAAATATTTTAGTCTAAAAATAATTTTCATCTTAATTATATGGATTTATACTAAGAGGGCATACTTAGGGGGTCATATTTTAAGGTAATTTTACTAAAGTTAAAGTCAAATATGTTAGAATTAACTTTAACCAACATCCAAGTTAAATGTTAATTTTAGCGGTATTCGGAACGAAGGTTATTTTGAAGATGAAAGAAACTTGCAGATAGTTAACGATGTGGGTTTGGTATTAAGAGAGACCTTTTGGAGCAGGTAAAAGCAGCCAATACTGTCATTTAATAACTCATGATTCATGAATAAACATAATGTCAGCAATGTTACGGCGAGTATATAATGTTTGCAAGGTCAACAGCTACAAACGATCTTCATTAGAAGGAAGGATAAAAGAATCGTCTCAGCCAAGACCACGTAAGGCGAAACGAACGAATCTGCGCTGGGCAGCTTCAACTCTGTTGATATGCATTTGGTAATACGGGGACCAGACCAGAGATGAATATTCGAGGAGTGATCTCACAAAGGTCGTATAAAGAACCTTCGTCATCTTCGAACCTTCCTTTAGCAAATCCAAGAGTTAATTTTTTGTTAATGATGTTATCAACATGGGAGTCGCATATTAAACCTATAGATCACGGACTGATGAGACAATAGAAATGGATTCGTTTTTTATAATATAGTTTCATTTTTTAAAAGTTTTTTTTTTTGGCACCAAGTACAAGATCTGTTTAGTTCAGTTTGAAGTGATTGGGCATCTTCGGTACATGAAATTTGTTTATATAAGAGTATTTTCATATCATCAGCGGAGATTAGCATATCGAAATCAGAAAAAAAGCTCAACGCCATCTGGGGGCAAACAAAAGCGGACCTAGATATCTACCTTGAGCGACACCAGAGGTTCGCTGATTGATATAAACATTGATAAGCAAGATCTGCATATAACCCTATATTGACGATTAACTAAATAAGAATGGATCCTTAAAATTACCGCAGGTGTGGAAATTCGAGCTTTTTAAGCTCAAATGAGATTAAATTATTTTTTTTTATATTAAACTCGCACTCAAGGGGTTATGAATACCCCTATAATGTTAAACACAGTGCGAGAAATTAGGAAAGTAGGATAGGATTGGAAAGGAGATACCGATGCACATTGGTTTTGAATGTCTGCACATTGAAATGGGTGGGAAATACTGAGCCGGGTAAAGCATTCCACATTCGTGTAGTGCGGCTGAGAAAAGAATCTCTATACTTGACAGTACGTCCGAAATTGGGCCCAAGGGTAAACTGATGAGCATTACTAGAAGTACGGGTATTACGGTTGAATTGTTTGAGGGGAGGAATGGGATATTTTGTCAAAAGCTTTACTACTGTTGGTAGCGATGACATGGACTTCTTTACCCTCTTCAAGAGCGCACATTGAAGAACACACTAACTCTGTAAGGTTAGTAGTTGTAGACCATTTTTAGATCATTTCTTAATCCCTTTTTGTAAACAGTTATTATGAAAGAATTTTTCCAAAGTTTAGAAAAGACTCCAGTTTTAACAGACAGTTGTTGTAATTGAATGGCTAGGCTAAGTGTTCAATGCATTTTTTTAACATAAAAGAAGGAAGACCATCCGTACACCATATTGGAAAAAATCTTATTTTACTTGTTTCGTGTTATTGATCACTGAATCAATGTTTTAAAGAGGTCTGAGCAGAAACATTCATGCAATTGAAATAGTAAGGATCTACCGCAGTATTGGCGCACGAAAAAGACGTTACCAAAAAATTCAGCAAAAAGATTTAATCGAGTTAACTACGTTACTTTAAGAAACGTACACTAAGTAGACTTCAACCGAGACTGCGCAGTTTTTAACACATTTTTCTATTTCAGCGGAAAATGCTCTCGGTTAGATTAGAGACTTTTCATAGCTCAGGAGGCGGTTTTGTAAAGTAAATAAGACAAATTTCGAAATTTCAATTAAAAAAATAAAACCTAGACCATTAAAGTTTTAATTAACATTTTAGGTTTATGTCCCATTTTTAATTCGTTACTAATTAATAGATTTATTGTTACGCCCATGAAACATCTGCGATGATGATACGATGATGAGTGAGTCATTTCTTTTGAAATCACTTAACAACGATGAGGTATAGACGTATAGTCGAAAACCGTTTACCCTTCAAAAAACTTCCTATCACATTCATTGCTAATGGCAAACTGTCACATTTCTTAAAAAGAACCTTCGAACCCCAAAAAAAGGTTTTCCAAATAAGTTTATACAGATGATCTATGGCTCTTCGAATCGAGTATAAATCCTTCGTTGCTTATTGAGTTCCTTCGTTTTGATATAGAAATTCCTTAAGCGAAACCATTTCTATGTTCGGTGTCAACTTGATTTGTGATTATCTAGATTAAGTCCACCTAATGAAATAGCTAAACATCGCAGAGTCATTTTTCATCGACGTGCAACATATGTCCGCATCCATCCAATTCTCCCTGACTGACCGAATCGAATGCGAAAAATTACATACCTACTACCTACCTACCTTTTTTTCACCTTCATCAGGAGCAAAAGGCGAAATCACCATCAGGACAGGGGTCACAAAAACATACTCACATCAGTGTTGTAGACCTTTAACTCGATAAATCATTGTAAATAGTTGGGGTTGCTGTCTTTCTCTGTTTTGTGTGCCGAATCTTCTATTTCGATCTTAATGATGTCAGGTAGGGAATGATCCGCCCAGCTTCTGTGTCTTTTGTGTTGTTTTATTTTGTTGATATCTGCGAGGTGATCTTAACATCACAGGGAATCCGAATCCGAACAGAAATAAAGGGAATATAATTCCACTTGATGATAGTTTTTGGCCTCCATTTCTACCGCGCCGCCGCCACCGCTCTGCCTAGAGCCGGCCACTGCTGACGTTGTTGCATCAAGAAGAGATACACTTAGAGGAGCTACCCAACTGACGCCAGTTAAAGTGTTTATTGTGATAAACTTCAGAAAGGATCAGTCAGCTCCTGTATGGGAAGATTCACCATATGTGATCTGGAGGTATTCTTAGAGAAGAGAGTACATCCTGCCTGACAGACTGTCAGAGTGTTGGAGTAATTTAGTGTCATACTTTTCGATCTTGATGGCATTTAAGAAAGTACAGGGTTGTTATACGGGTATTGTAAGAGTAGCGTAGCTCCAAAGTTGGTGTTTTGTCTTTGAGAAAAAGATTATAATTCCGAATGTGGTGTGAGTTCGGTTTTAGGACCATTAGCTTAAACGAATCACTTACATTTAAGTTCATAACAAAATGCATAAAATAATACTATAAACTTAAGCGACTCCTTGATTGACTTCAGATTCTTATGAATAATTTCGTATTGCTAAGTTAGCGCTACGTTAAATAAATCTATTGAAATATATTCGCGACAATTTAAAAATTGTCCATTCACTTACTCAGTCTAGATGGCGCCACAATGTAAATTCCACTATTCATAGTGTTTCATTTCGAATTCGATAGATATCTGTTTGAAAATATTTTTTCAGTAAACCCCGATTAGTTAATTTAGATTAAGAAAACTTCTCTCAACTAATCCAGTGATGCCTAGCTCTTGAAAAATGCTGATGACTCATGGGCCAACACTTGCGAAGAATCGTTCAACCTACTTTATACTTTTCCTAGGAATCTCCCAAGCAGTTAATGACAATGGGCAATCAATAGCTTCAAACTATATAAATCAGTAGGACCAGGAGGCATAATATCAGCCGAACTCCAAAAAACTAGGGAGATTATTCTGCCAATCCTAGAGATGCTCTTTAATATTGTGTCGAAATTTGATCCATATTCCTGTGCTATAGAGATAAGTTAGAATAGTATTCACACCCAAATCGGGAAAATATTCATATGTTGAACCAAAAGATCTCAGACCTATTAGTCTGTCATCATTCCTCCTCAAAGCTTTTGAGTGACTCATTGATATCCATTCAAAAACAAGCATTGACATTAGACTTATGTCTACGGTTCAGCATGCTTACCGTAAAGGGAAATCGGTGGAAAAAGCTCCTCTTGAAACACTGGTTATAAGTTATAACCATCGAATACTCCCTCCATCATAGAGAAGAGAATATACTATGGTTGCCTTACTTGTTAACTTCCCATAGGGAGTTATTGTAATCGGTCCGATTTGTCAAATTGGAATTTTTGACATTTCTCGACGTTTCAAGGTCCCTAGAGGCTATATCAATCATTTTTAGAGAGATGTCTGTGTGTGTGTGTGTACGTACGTTCGTACGTTCGTACGTTCGTACGTTCGTACGTTCGTACGTGCGTACGTTCGTACGTCCGTACGTTCTTGTACCATTTTTCGTCGTCGATATCTCAAGAACGAGTAAAGATATCGACTTCAAATAAATTTTGTTTAATAGATAATAACTTCAAAAGAGGCTGAAAGGGCGTTTATTAAAATTCAGTGAGTAGTTTTTTCACTATAACGGTTTAAAAAAAAAGTAAAAATTTTGGTTAGTTTCAAATATCTCACGAAAAAATAATGCTATTGATTTCAAATAAAATTTAATGTACTCATTATAGGGTCATACAGATTTAGTATGAATTTGGAAAAAAATGAACATACCGTTATTTTTTTAAATAAAAAAAACTGAAAAAAAAAATTTCATAACCCAGATATTCTAAGAACGGAAAACAATTTGAAAGTCAAAATAATTTTATTTTACGAAAAATAATGTGTTTGACAACTGGTGAAAATTTCAAAAAAAATTAGTTTACAGTTTTTTTACAAAAAATAAAAAACTATATAAAACTCTATTGAAAATTGGTAAAAATTGTTTTTCGACTCAAATTTCTCGAGAACTAGTAGTGATATTGACTTCTAATTTAGTTTATTTTATACATAGTATAATTTTGTGCAGTTGGTAAAATGTTGACAAATATTGAATTAATAGTTTTTTTTTTAAATAAAAAAACTATTAAAAATTCTAGTGTAAACTAGTTAAAATTGTATTTCAAGTCGAATTTCTTGGGAATGAACACCGATAGTGCCTTCTAAAGTATGTTGTTTTATACATCGATACCTTCCCGTAAGAATGTATACATACTAAGCGACATTTCTAAAATTGTTCGGGAAACGAAAAAAACGAAGAAAGTACTAGTTGAATCATAGTGTGCTAAGAGACAATTTTGGTTAAACTAAATGACATCTAACAAAATTTTTTGTTGTTCACGACAGTGAGATCTTTATTAATGTCGCTTAGCATAATTTTTTTGGCGGATAATACAAATTTCAGGGGGCAACATTATTTTAATGAGTGGCAGTTGATAATTTTTTTTATTTGTACTCTAGTTTCCTTTTCATGCATAATAGGTTGGCGAAACCCAGGACAAAACGTGGCCCTTAACATATAGTATATTTCCTCATCAAAAAGTCATTTTCGAAAAAGGTGTTGCTTAGTACATTCTTACGGGAAGGTATCGACATAATACAATTATTAACATATGGTTAAATTTTGACAAGTATCGAATTGACAGTTTTAACACAAATATGAAAAAAAAAATCTACTATAAAGTGGTAATATGTATTTGTTTTTCGACTAGAATATCTTGAGAACGAGCAATGATATTGACCTTTGCCATTATTTAATTTTATACATAGTACAATTTCTAACAAATGGTTTATATTTGACATATATCTACAAGATATACAAGATATATCTCGTTAAAAAAACGCGTGGAAGTTTACCTCCTGGGTCACGTGGAAACAACTTATATATCAACAATCTCAATTTCAAATCTCTTTAAATAATTAAAATGCTTTTCAATCTTAAAATAATGTTTGTTTGAATTTTACAGCTAAAGTTTGTTTCGCTGAAAATTTGGTTATTTGAAAAAAAAAACTAAATCAACCTTATTGTGAGTTTCGCCCGGAAAACATTTCCCCCGAAACATTTTTGTTCCCCCGAAATTTTAAAAGCTATTGTGAGTTTCGCCCGAATGAAAATTTCACTTCGAATCAGGAGTGACAGTTCGAAAAATAGGCACGTTCAGAAAAGTGAGGCCCGCAATAAATTCTCACTCCAGACTCCACTGTGATGGAAACGGAGAATGAAATGCAACCTCCAAATTCTCTGTTAACTAAAATAGTAATATAATTGTATTTGTTACATCATTTATTTGTCGAAATTACTTGCAATAGAGATAAAATTGTGGCTACGCTAGAAGTGCCACTCATTGTGGCTCCTAATTTTGAATTGGATTATCTGAAACGAAATAATTTGCACACCTATTTTTAAACAGCGGACTTGTTGCGTTCGGAAAACGAACAGACCTTCTTGTGAGTTTGAACAAACATATGTTTGTTTTGACAATTGTTACATAAGAATTAGAATTGCACTATTGCAGGAATTAAAATAAATTGTTATTTTATAATAAAGAAAGGATAATAATTAGAATAGCGCAACATACATATCTTGTCTGAGGAAAAACAAATGTTTGAGCTTGAGGAGCGAGCACTTCGAAGGAATTTGAATACAATATTCTCTCTTTTCAGTTTTATCTGAATAACTAAAATTTGTTATATTTTCGTTGTCTTATAAACAATAAAATAAACAATGCATTAATTTAATCAATGATGGACCTCTCGCCTTCAGAATCTATTGATAAAATCCGATAAAAGTTGACCAGCTCGATATCGAACTTACCTGTTATCTACAGCATCATTCGTGGTGAGGAAAAGGATCCTCTCGATAACGCAGCCAAGCAAAGAGAATCTCAGGAGTGTAGTCAACAGATCTGAGAGTTTCAAAAACGTTTCGAAAGTGCTCTCAATTAAATCAAATAATGACCAGGCACAAATTATAACAAAGAGGAACAACTTCAGAAGCTACAGCTTCTCAAGAGTCAACTCCAACTGAAACAGCAGTTGATTAGAAAATATAAGAACATACAATTTTAGAAAATGGTTCTCCGAATCCTCTTTCGACATCTGGCCAACAATGAGCAGCTCATTCAGAAAATGTCCGAAAGCTATCCAATGAGAAGGGCTGCCCAGCTGGTTGTTGCAATGATGTACAAGTCGAAGAGCATGGCTGATCGGCGTAGTTTGACTGATATCACCCCGGAGAAATTTAAGGAGTTTGTTAGGGCGTTCAATAAATCTGAAGCAAGAGATCGAAGACATAAAGGAAGAGCTTAAAAGGAAAAAGTGATATGTTAGGAAGCCCAAAATAGAAACTTTGTTAATACTCGTAAACATTACATAAGCAATATTAATCCTTTGGAGATGCGTGAATGTGAAAAGGAATTAATCCTTATTTTTTTCCAGATTTCATCAGTACTACAGGCAGAGGGTTTCTTTGCAGAGTGTGGGTACCAATAAGGAGTTGGCAAAGACCACGATTTTGGTTTGGAACTTCTTCCAAAATTCGGCCACTTTCTCCCGATCTGCTTTAAGTGAAGCCCTTGGCGATTTCAGGATTCTCCTGCATTTTATTAGGCAGCATATCGCTTCGGTCTTTTCTTTATTGTTTTGCTCCTGCATTATAACAAAAAACATGAATTTTAAATTTTCTTATCTTAAAAAAATAAACAATCAACTTACATTTTCCGCCTTATTTTGCTCTCGTTCGCCTAATAAAAATAAGTAAAAATTATGGCTGTCAATGGCATATCATTCCGCCCGAAATAATTGTTCACAATAAGGGGAATTTTTCGAACATGAATAAGTTTAAGGGTGAAACTAACAATAGGCGAAAAGTGAAATGTCAAATTTTCCGGGTGGAATGTTGTTCGGGCGAAACTCACAATAAGGCTGAATATAAAGTTTTCAAGACTACAAATGGGAAGTTATCAGTGTGGGTCGCACCCAGCCTCTTTTTACATCTGCAATCCCGTCTACACTATCATCTATGAATCTAAGAGTTTCGTTAGGAGGATTAAACAATCAAATGGCAACCAGCTTGTTGAGTCATCAACATAAAACATACACATATGTATAAAAAAAAAAAACTAAACAACAATTTATATAAGTTGTATATATAATTTGCTTTAATAAACAAAAATATACGTACATTTTGTTCATATGTATATACTTATTATCTAGTTTACTTATAGACTTAAATTCTAAATTATTCAGCAGCATACCCTAAAAAGTAAGAGGATTAGTTCATGGTAAGCAATATAAAAGCAAATATACAAACCACTGTGTCCATCGTGAGGAAAATGTCAGTCATGTCCACCGGAGCACCCGCGTTGACGAAACAGCGAACAAAAACCTAAAAGGGTATAAGAAATACATTAAAACTTAACAATTTAAGTGTTTGTTGAACAAATAACAAATTAAACAAAGCACAAACAATCTACACGACACATTTGTAGACAAATTAAGTATTTCTTTTTTTTTTACTACAGGTTATATTTATAACCTACAAAAACACTACACTTATTGCAACATATTGAGACACTAGTTTTACACTTTTTAACAATTAAACTATTGCAATATGTTAATTGCACAATATTTTATTGTTTTATCAAAAAAATTAAAACAAAATTTAAACACAAAATTCACGAAATGTCACTCCCGTCATGCGCAAAAGAAATGTGTCAATTTGACAGGTAAACTTTAAGTGCCGAACAAATGTGGCACGTTAAGTATATAAAGTTTTAATTAAAGAATGTAATTTTAAAACATTTTTTAAAGAATTTAATCATATTTAAAAGATATTAAGGTTTTTAAATTTATTCATTTGGTCAATATGTTAGAGGGAGACAGGTAATATAAAGGTAGAAAATGGCGTTTCGAGAAGGCGCACGAAAACAAAAATTATTCAAGGTACAAGTGGTGCCAAGGGTAAAATCTATTATAAATAAACAAAATTAATTCACCACACTAATTTTTATAACATTCTTTTTTAACAAGCTAAAATCGCGTTTGTATAAAAACATTGTTATAAATTATTAATTAAACAATCTTTAACTATTTACATTGTAACAATTCTATAAACCACAAAATTAAACAATTCTAATATATATTTTAAATTTCATTTTCATGTGGTGAATACAAGAATAAAATTATTATGGTCAGGAATCACTAATTTCATCAAGTAGGAAGCACTTTTCTGCGCGAAACCACCTATAAAAAGCCGGAAAAATGTGCAATCAGCCTCTTTTAAGTTCCAGCCATCATCGGAGTATCACAGAGAAAGGTAAAGCGTAAATCAAATTGAAATTGTTCAATAGTCTTATATGTTGAACAAATATAATTTGATCTTATTTAAGAAAAATTTTGTAGTAAGGTGTAAAAAGGAAAAGAAATCAATTTGAAATCGATTGATGACCATATACGTCATTCGAATATATTTTGATATTTTCCTTTAGTTGGTCAGTAGTTAAGATAATTGTTTATTGTTTTATTTTATTCGATTGGAAAACGTTTGGACGATCCTATACGTCGAACGAATATCTTTCGAGACCCTTTTAACATTAAACATTTATAGTAAAGAATAAATTTTAAACGGACAATAAAAGCAAATTTATTAATTTAAAATATCACTACTCCGAAATTCTTTTTATTTTCC
This sequence comes from Philhelius festivus, assembly GCA_963931855.1. Classification (NCBI taxonomy): domain Eukaryota; kingdom Metazoa; phylum Arthropoda; class Insecta; order Diptera; family Syrphidae; genus Philhelius; species Philhelius festivus. Next base: position 8,960,141 of record OZ007556.1, on the reverse strand, counting down.
GCTTAACTTGATACAACTTCGATACGGGTAAGTATCAACGTTGGGCAAAAATCACAGCTGAATTATTGATTCAAAGCTGGGTTCTCTGCAAGAAGAACTGTCAGCAGAGGGAAGCCGCAAGGCGGTGTCTTAGCTCCCCTTCTTTGTAACCGGTAAGCGAATGAGGTGTTGAGATATTTGGAAGTGGAGAGTTACAGAGTGCATGCCTATGCAGATGTCATTTCTGTTGCCATACAAGAAAAGCATCCTTATACCCTTACAATATGCTTTCAAGAAGCTAACAATCTGGCCGCTCGGTCCTCAAAAATTTGATTTTGGCCTCTAGGAATTATAAAATTCTCTATATAAACCCCATCTTCCATTGAAGGCATACCACTAACATTCTCCGACGAAGCAAAATATTTGGGTCTTATTTTAGATAAAAAGTAAGGTTGGAGACCTAATTTATTTAGGTCGGAGATATTGAAGAAAGAGTTAAAAAGGCTACATATACACTCTTCTCATGCAAAAAAGCCATTGGGTATAAATGCAGGCTCCAAACCCTCATTACTCACTAGCTATACACTTCGGTAATCAGACTGATTCTAACACATGGCGTAGCAGAATGGTGGACGGCTGTAGACAAAAACACTATTTTTTTAATACTAAGCAAGTTCTAACGGTCAGTTTGCCTGTGGATGGCCGGAGCACTTCGCAAGACTCCCGCCGCTGCGCTGGGCATTCTGTTCCATCTGACTTCCCTCGATTTATTCGGCAAAGAAACGCTTGCAAACACAGCTATTCATCCAAAAACCTTCTTGTAGTAGATCAATAAGGAAATTTGGGCACTCCATCATTCTGAACTCCTTCTGTTTACTTTCCATAAGCATCGATTACACCAACCCTCATATTCAATTTCAGGTATCCATCCCTTCTTGAGAAATCTGGGAAGATATTGCGTTCCTGGAAGATAATTCAATTCATTCTGAGGTTGTATACTCAGAAAGACCACTGTACCGTGTTCCAGGCGGAACATTTGGCGATTAAAAAAGTCCTGTATTGGCTAAAAGAAAACGTGATTTCAAATAAAGATATGGGCATCTTCTCGGATAGCCAAGCAGCCATGAAATGTCTTGATTCTGTCTCCAAACCAGCTCAATATCATCCCATAACTGCCTCTATGAAGGAGATATGGAGATGGCGCAGCAGTTTAACATTCACCTCTGCTGGGTGCCGAGCCCCAGGGACATTTCGGGAAATTATAAAGCTGACGAACTCTCGGAATGAAGAACTTGGAACAATGATACCGTTACTGCCAGATAAGGCAAATATAGGTATTACCACCGCTACCTGTAAACTTATGCAAAAGCAATTTGATATACAGAGAACAAAGCTTAAGTTGAACAATATTACCACATTCTTTTCGACGAAACAGATGTGGCCAATTCTGGATCTGAAGTGCTCCAATATCTTAAAGCGGATCGCACATAGGTTTCGTAATAGGTGTTATAACATGACACTGTTTGATAGGCAAGCACGCAAGGCAACTTGGAGATTATTCTAACGATTTCTGCAGAAGCTGTATCTTCACTTTCACTGTAATCTGTAAACGCCCAGTTTTATCCCAAAGACGTAGACACCATCTCGGATATTTCTACTACAATGATGTTAGTGATCAGGCAAATATAGACACTTAGACAAGCAATCTGGCTCACTTCATAAGGTGCTCCAAATGGATACACTAAGCGGAACTCAATTACCTATGGATAACTCGGCCCTTAATGCATTCATTGAATTCAACATTTTATAAAAAAAATTATCCTCACACTCGTATAACAACCCTGCATCTCGCCAACTATGCTAATTGCAACAAAAAACTGATCGCGATAATTGCTCGCAACCACTTTGAAGACGTTCCACATCAAGAGTTGCCACTGTCTGTGCCTAGCTCCGGAAATGACGTAGCCAAAAAATAGATCTACTTATCTTGTCCCATTGTGTCCCATCCATCGCATCCAAGTGGCAAAATGAACAACATTTTAAAATACATCGCAGGCAATCTAATTGCTATGTTCATGCTCCTTAGGACTGAAGCACCACGGAAATTGGTTCACATGGTTGTAACAATTATAATCGCATTAAAAGATGGTTTGGTGGGTGCTTCTTCCCCATGATGATGGAACTCTGATGGCGATCAAGATCAAGATTCAAGTTCCATGTGTGATGACATAGTGTTATTGGTGTTGTGGTATGTTTTTTTTTTATTAACTACTCCCGGTCCCGGCTAGAAGAACTCTTTATGAGAATAAGTTGATTCGCGTATCGCGCACATTAACACCTTTCACACATAATAGTCAAAGTCAAGTCTGCGCAGGAATGGGTTTTATAATCACATAAAGTTGTGCGGTTGATGTTGTTGTTGTGCATCAGTTGATTGCATTTGATATCCACATCAGGGGCCGTTTTTTTCCACTTCCTTGAGCTTGGCTAATGATTCGGGCTTTTATATAATTCTCGTAAATATGCTGTCGGTGGAACAAATGACGATCTATTCATTCAACCATCAAGCATTTGTTTTGCCTTAATCTATTGCCTTTCACTTCAAGACTCAAGTCAAGAGTAGATTGTTTGGATTTAAGTTCTTTGGGTAGTTATTAGATGATTTTTACAAAAGATAGATCAACGAAGGGGCACTGCTATACTTATTTTTGATTCTTTAAGATTTCTAATGTAATTTTATTAAAGTTTTTTGTTCATCAGAATTGTATAACTTCCTGAAAGTTAAGAGCTTTTGTATCTTTAGACATTTCTTGATTGAAAACTTACAATTAAATTGTTTGTTTATCTTTTTTGTTCTCTAATTGTATATTATTATAAAAGCTAATTATTGCAAAAGAGGAGAAGTTATTTTAGGGAAATATTTTTATTGAACCGTTATTGGTTTGGTTAAACTAGACTGACCTCAGTATAATTACCTTTTTTAGAATTTTTTGGATTTGAGCTGTTTGTATGACTCAAATTTGAAAATATGAAAAATGGATAATGATAGGATAATGAGAAAGCATTGGCATTGAACAAGTTGTTCACGCCTTCAATTGGAACACATAGTTAGTCGCTTGGCCAAAGTATTGATGGCTGTTGACACCGTATTTGGGTGCCCCTATCTCAGTTCATTTTGAACAGTTCAGCAGCGAGCCCATCAGCTTCAGCGGCTTTTTTGGACTTAATATACCTATCTTCACTACAAATGTTTCCCTTTCTTCCTTTACTTTATAAAAATAAGGTTTGACTTAAGGACAAACCAGTATCTTGACTACATCCAGGAGGGCAGTATTGTTGGTCTGGGTCGCCTAAGCCGAATGGTATTATATCTATAGCAGCAGAATTCTCTTCTTCAACGCCGTTATATAGTTTTGAGAAATGGTCTTTCCATATGCTCAGCATAAACTGCGGTTCTACTACGATGTTCCCTTGAATGCGCATGCAAGCTTCGGTTCAGACCTCACGCTTTGGTATTCCCTCTTTTTCATCGATCAGGTGCTTTTTATTCTCTTTCTTTTTCCTTCTGAGAAGCCGGTGTTCTTCCCTCCTCTTCTATTTGTAGAATTAGTGAACAACTCTGGCCCTTCTGTCTGTGAAGCGCCGCTTTTTATGCCTATCGCTTAGCTGCATGTGCTTTCGTTGAGGTGGTCTTGTAAGACCCAGCATTTCAGAAGCTTGACAATACTGCCACTGGTTCTCAATACTTGATGCAGGAGGCATACGACTTCTTAACCTGGCGATCTCTTGTGATTGTAGCCGTCCAACGTTGAACTTCCTCGCAGTACTTCCTTGTATTGACTTGTCTCTGGTGTCTTATCATCTTTCTCCTCTGTTGGGAAATGTGCTCACATAAAGCTTGTGTTCGCAAATTAAGACTTCATGCGGATCGTCGTGAGGTTCATGTTCACACAGTTGAAACTCAAGAAATTTTGCCTGAGCTTAGTTCCAAAAACAAATCCATATCCAAATAAACGCTGCTTTTGTTCTCGATAGCAGTCGCCGTAGTTAAAATCGCAGTCTTTTAATTTTCGTCTTAGCGGTCCATCCCATTGCATTTCTTGGATGGCGGTAATATCTGCTTTGTAGAAGTTTAGGGGTTCCGCACGAGGTCTATTAAGGAAACTATTCTAACATTCTAAGTACAAATTCGAAGTTGGTTCTCCTTTTTTCTTTTGTATGGTTCGTCACTAGTGAATCCATCTGTATCCGAGGCTTGTTTTTGCTTCCCAACTTAATTATTTTGTGTGGCCTGGAAGTAACCCTGACGGCACAACCCCCAATCTGGAGGGCCACATTCCACTGGGCTTGGGACCCAATCTCCAGTTTAGGTACTAGGCACCGAAAGTATGAGTTCATAGACAGAGGAAAACCTGTAGAACGTTTGTACTCGTACCCTCTTGGGTACACGTGTCTACCATTTGAACATCTAAAATTTATATTTATTAAAAATATTCTGCTCTTAATTTTTTTATAGATCGTAGAATGTAAATATATATACCGCTTACAAACGTAATTTAAACCGAAGCCTAATCAATTTTGTCTTTGCTTGGTGTGTAAACTTGCAATCATAATTCGAATGGTAATTTTTTTTTTTTTCGAAAAAAGGAACAAAAATTGAAAATAAAAAACTTTTTTTGTGTCATAAAATAAAGAAGAACTAATGACTTCTTTTGACTTTAGTTAGGCAAATGGCACATGAAATCATGTCGGGCATCGCCAACAAAATGGAATATCATAAAAAAATAAAATTATGACTCTTTTTTGTTTCCCTCGTTAAAAAATCGCGTAATGTTGCAAAATTTTAAGATTTTAAAAGTTTCAAAGTACCTGTATTTTAGAAATAATATGGCGAAGCATTTTCCACAAGAAAAAAATTGCAATCTGAAAAGCAGACTGATCATAAAATACTTGGTTTTCTAAGAATCTATATCGATATCATAAAGGGCAATGAAAAACGAATAGTTTGTAACCTTTTTTTTGGTTACACTGTGGTAGCAATATATTAAATTTGTCCTTGAAACTATTCCTATTTTTCATTTATTTACTTCTGTCGAAAACTCTCAAAAGTGTTCAATCCAAAAATGTCCAAAAATATTTATTATTGTTACAAACGAAGTAGATTTCTTTTATGTTTGAGAAAAATTGCAGAAAATAAATGGACAACCAATATTAGTTTCTAAACATAATCACATTCTCTATTAACCTTACAAAAAATTGACCTTCAAGGAATTGATTAAGAACGGCGAATGTTATATCGTTTAAGGCCTATTTTCTATAAAATCCAATCGATATAAAGATATACATGCGTAGGTATTGTAAATTTTCAAACTTTATAACAACCACTGGAAGGAAGTTCGTAAATCCAATAGTAAATCTTTTTCGTCCAGCTATTGGGCCCCAGAGACAAAAAATAAGTTCCGACACTTAAATTAACTTTTATAGTTTCAAATTTGTGCGTTTTTATGGTGATTTGTTTAGGGAATCATATTTTAAATATTCGCAGAGACACGGAATGCAAATGAAGAATGTCTTGATTTTTAGTTAGAAAAGCATGAAGAAAGGCATAAGATTAATTGAACGACAAATTTTAAACTGTCCAAACTAATTAACCATTAGTTAACGGCAAATTATGTACCTAACAACAATTTAATTTGAAGAACGTTTTAACTTCTTTGCTTTGCTTACTGGATAGCAAATTAGATAGATTAACTAGCGAATAACAAACGTCAAATTTCTATCGGAATATTCTTTGTTAACTTGTCACAGGCTTAAACAAAAAAAAAAATTAAAACAATCTTACAATAAAGAAATAAAGAGTTCCTATATACTGAGTTAATATAAAATTCATTTCTTAATTGACTAAAATAAAATACATATATTTTTTAAAATATTTATTTTTAAGTTTCGAAATGCAATGTTCTTCAAATTCTTTAGAAACTTCTCTACAATAAATTTCATTAAAATCCGTTCTGTCCATAATGCGAAATTCAAAATTCGTCTTATGTTCTATGGTAGGTAGAGGTACAGTCAGTATTATCTGAATATCAAATTTTTTTTTATTGAATTATAGATTCTAAAAATTTATTAAAAGTAAAAAAAAAAACTATCAAAAAACATATACATACGAAAAATACGATTTTCGAAAACCTCTTTTAACATTTGTATGGTGGGTACAGTTGAAAATTTTGTTTAAACATAAAACAAAATGTTTGCAAAATTTGAGTATGTACACAATTTTTTCAATATTTCGGCAAGCTCTAGCATACAAAAATTATCAAAATCCGTTGCATCGTTTTTGAGAAAATCAAAAAAAAAATAGTCTATGGGTGGACCATTAATAAGCATTTTTTCAGATTTTTTTTCTTCAAACATTACCTAGCCATGACTAAATGAAATTTTGTGATTTTTTTTTAGTCTGTGAAGATTTTTTGAGAAAAAGAAAATATTTTATAAAATTTCAAAAAAAAAAATCGTATGGCAGGTACCGTTATTTTTGTTCTTAAAAAGAAAGAAAATAACGTGTGGGGGGAAATTTAAAATTTGTTATGTACCAAATTTTGAGAAAATCGGCGGAGGCGTTTAGGATGTAGTCGAACTATAAGCAGACAGACAGAATTTTAGAATTTTTTTTAACTCTTAAACTAACGGAACCTGCCATACTGATATTCAAAATCTTATTTATCTCGATGGCTCTAACGATTTTGTTAGCAAAATTGGGGGTGATGTAATGGGCATGAACTTCATTTGGGTTGAAAAAAAATTACTAAAAATTGTTACTGTCGGTACCGTCCTATTATAGAACCTTTTTGGTTTGCGACTTTCTAATCAACAGTTCCAACTATTTTAATCAAAAGTTTAAGACAGAAGCTCCTTTGAATTTGGAAGCTCCTAAGAATTTTCACAAAAACGTTTTGGATTTTTATCATTTTTCTGTATGTCTGTAGCTCAACCTATAGGCTAAGCGGCTCGAGCTTTTTTCTTCAAACTTGTTACTTAAGGGTTATGCTGTGAATATCTAGATGAAATTTTTTTATTTTTTTTAGCTGCAAAACTAACGGTACCTGCCATACAGCCGTTATGCCAGATCGTATTTATTTCAAAAACGGCTCGACTTTCTCTTCTTTAAATTTAAAATAATATAGTACCTACGTTATATAAAATTATTCGAAAAATATATTCTTTAGATTTTTGAAAAAAAAAAAATAAATTTGGTTCTGGCAAAATCAATTTCTTGAAAACGTATGAACTGTGAACGATTAGTTTTTGAACTTATTTCCAAAAATATTTATTATTAAATATCTACTTTGAAATTTCTTACATAAAAAATTAATTTAATAATAAAATTCACATATTTCTAGAAATTTTATGAATTTTAATATTTTGTTCTAATTAAATCCATGCATTTATATTTATAAAAAATTTCAATTCCACAATACTTTTACATAAGAGGAATTACGTGCGTGCAGTCGATCATTTTATTTGCTTTTTTTTCCCGTCACAGGTCACAACACCGAAACAAATCAAATTTTCGCTGATTTTTAACAATACAAAATATTTTTTGTTGTTTAGCTTGGTCTTTGCTTCACATAGAAAGACAAAATAACTGTCTACATTTAAAAAGTACCCACTACGTACAATGCTGCCAATTTTTTTTTTTATACAAATTAGTTAAAAAAAAGTTCAGATTTCACTGTGAATACGGACGGGTTGAACTCAAGTTTTAGGTTGGGCTGAATTTAAGATTAAATTTCTATTGTGAAGCTGCTATGGTTATATTTTTGAACTTAACTATTATTAAACTAATTATGGTCTCAATGAGCCACAGACATGATACGAATAATGCATTCAAATTTGGAATTTTTTGTTTACTGACTACATTTTTGACTTTATACCATAGATTTTTGATAAGATTTAAATCCGGACTTGACGATGACCAGTCAAATACTTGTAAAAATGTTTTGTGAGTTTCGCAGTATTCTTCGGGTCATTTTCTTGTTTAAAAGACTAAATAACCGGCATATTTTCTTCAGACTACGGTTGCATTATATTCTCTAGTATTTGAAAGTATTTCTTTTTGTTAAGAATTCCGTCAATACGATGAATGCGTCCCACGCCTTTCCAAGAAAAACATCGCCAAACGTATATTGATCCATCGCCATGTTTGACTACCGGTAAAATGTACTCTGGGTCAAGTTCCTTCCATTTTGGGCGTCTGACGTAGGTACTTTCTATAGTCGGAACCGATGCGGTTTATCTTCGTCTCAACTCAAATTTCCATCGATTTACTGTCAAAATGGCATGTCTTTTGGCAAAATGGATCCGGCGCTATCTTTGCACTTTTGTGACCATTGGTTTCTTGTGGAAATTCGTCCATGAAATTTAGCTCTTTAGATCATCACGGTGCGGTATAAAGTTGAGATTCAAAGCTTCACCTGTTAGTCTAAACATAGGTACTTGATATTTGTTCTATCGTGCAGTCATCACGAAAATAGGTGTAAATAATCCGGAGTATGGATTTATTTGCTTCTTCAGCATATTGCAATCTAAAACGATCATCTTAGGTTGAAATGGTTGAAATCAGTTGATACAATAAGTTCTTCCAAGTACTGTAGTCATTAAGGTTTAACTCTCTCTATACCAGTTTCATGTGTTAGTTGCATCCAATCCTTGAACCAGATCTGCTTCTTATCGCTTGAAGAGCTGTTTTTTTTTGGATGACGATAATCGGGCATGTTCAAAGCATTAATTATGAAATCAATTTGCAGTTTAAGTGTTTTGACAAATAATGGGGAAATTCCTGATCTAACATGATCATATAATTAAGGTTATTTGAAGGAAGTAAAAATATCCGTTTGATATAAAATCGGAGAAGTTTTTCAGCGGTTTCATACAACAAGGTTGACTCTGCCACCGGCTCAAACACTTTGAATTTGCTGCTATGTGCTATATGACTATTGTTACAAATTTTCTTCCAGGCAATATGATTGTGGTCTTAGCTTTCGTTAGTTTTTCGGTAAGACACCTTTCCATACTGAGGTTTCTGGTTAAATAAACTCCTAAATATTTGTATTCCTGGACGACCTATATTCTTCCATTATTGTATGTCCATTGTTCCCTCGAGTTTGATCTTCCTTCTCCTTTTTTGAATACCATAACTTTTGACTTGTCCAAGCTAACAACTATGTTTCCAAATAGTGCAGTATTCATAAAGCTTGTTTATCATTAGCAAGGGATTCCGGTGAGTAGGCAAACAGCACAATATCATCCGCAAAAAGGAGGGCTTTGATAAGGGTTTCTTCATATTCTATACCTCCTGGCGAAAATCCGTTATGTCATCGATGAAAAGCGCAAATAAGCTTGGGCTGAGTGTGCAGCCTTGGCGTACATCAGTTTTAGTCAGGAAACATTCCGAATTATTTTCTCCATCCCATACTGCTGTAAACCTTGTAAATTAGCGCGTTTCGGTCTACTGTATCAAATGCAGCTTTGAAATCTACAAAGAAAGTATGTTATTTCTTATTTCTAGACAGAAACGAATCTGCGATACTTTTAGGACAAAGATGTGATCTACAGTTGAGTATCCTGGCCTGAAACCCGCTTGGAATTCTTTAATAAGGTCGTATGCGTCAATCCACACTCTTAGCCGATTCTGCAGTAGATACCGTGGTGAATAGGAATAGGATGCATTCAAAAAGGAAATACCTCTATAGTTTGAAGGATCCATTGTGCTGCCCTATCATGAATGGGGAAAATTCGGATTCAGATTCATCCATTATTTAGCGCTGAATGACTACTGTCATTTTTCTGAGATCTGATTTAGACAGCCTAACAATTTGTGGTTTTTCTTGGTCTCTTTCGGTTCGGAATGTTGCCTGTTGTCTTAAATCTATGGAAATGGGTAATGGCACCGAACACCGTCTTTTTGGAGCAGTAAGCCGGGTTGCAATATGTTGATATGCAATATGTGGCTTTTTAAATAAATTTTGCATGCTCTCATAAGACCCACACATCCCTTGATTCAAACATAACTCTATAATACCCTACAGTTAGTTACATAGGTATACCTACCTATACAACTTTCAGAAAAACTTCAATACTACCTAGGGTGCTGCTAGAAGTAAAGCTTATTAATGCCCAAGGCCATAAATTCTTTTCTCATATGAAAGCCTTCGTTATCTAATAAATCTAAAGTCTCTGCCTAGACACAAAAAAAAAAAATATCTCTAACTAGCATCATCACCTCGCTAATGCACGTATTTTACGCACAATTACTGCTTTGGCTTAAAGGTTGCTAGCAAATTCCTAATTCCTCAATTCAAAAACAAAAAAAAAGAAGAATAAAGCAGGGATTCCTAGAAAAACTCATGTTTTATTATGAGATTGTCTTTAAATCCCATCAGAGGTATAAAAACGTTGAAAAGTAATGATAACTTCGCAGAATCGCATCGCATCCGTCTTTAAAGAGATGAGAGTAGCTATTTCTATATTGCACACTCATATCGCAGCAGAAAGTGCAGACCAGATGGAATGACAAGATAAAGTCAAACGAAAAAAAGAAATGTAAACGTACCTATCTCACATAAGCGAGGAAGAAACAAAACTCACAGGAAACTCATTTATGTTGCAAAAACATCATCAGCTTTATGAAGGAATGAAAGGAAGATGATGATGACGACGACGGTGATGATGCTTGAATGGGATGACCTTCAGAAGAAACACAAGAGCATTCAGCATCAGCATCAGTTTGGTTTGGATTGCAGATATAAACATATTTCTAGGGTTTGTGTGAATGTGGCTGATAGATACATTTTTATTGTTATAACTTCCCCAGGAAAATTTCGTTAAACAGCCAAACTTCTGCAACAGACAAAATCAATGCCTCAAGTTCCCCCTGGACGACAATATTCCTTTTCCTATAACAAAGTTGGTCTCGAATGCAGCCTGCAAATGAATGTTCCCCGTAAAATTTAAGGTTTAAGAGAAAAACAAACGAACTTCCCCTCGTTCTGAAACCAGTTCACCGCTTTCGAACTTCGTATCTGTATAGCTGCACAGTCTGCACAAAGTATCTAGATATTTTGTATCTTTTTCCTGATTGGTGGATAACCTACGAAACACGTGCTTCGCTTAACGGTCTCGCAACAAAAGCGATGTTCGAAAAATACTGTAATTATTCTGTATCTCAAACCATGTTCGAAGTATCCATCCATCCCATCTACAGCCTGAGAGAGCGCATTCAGTTAGATACTTTGCAGCAGCTACTTCTGCAGTATTGCTGCAGCAACATGCAATGCCAAAAGCAACACAACAATCCACCATTTCAAAGCAACAAAAAGAGGAATTAAAATCCGAAGACTACAACTACAGTCTGTCCCCGCTGTTTGCCTACGTCCATATCCATATGTCGGTGTTCGACTGTATCCATCTAAATACGACGAAAGAAGTTTTTAAAAGTATCTCGATACAGCCAGTTGCTTCAGTTTAGAATTTACCTTCGAGCAAGTTGGTCGAGTTGATTTGCCGTTCGGATTCGAGAATACCTCTTTTCGTTACGTACCTCTACCCACATTCACCGTGTCGAGAGAATAGTTGATGTTTGTTCGAATTTTATTTGGGATTTTTTCCGCACGAGAATCCATGAGATTTTGAATTACAGAAATTTCAAAGTGTTTTCAGACGAATTAAGATTTTCATTTCTTAATTTTGTTTTTATTTTATTTTTGTGTCTTGCAAAGAGAGTGAAGACTCTCTGAGAAGTGATTTTTTCAACAAAAAAATAAAAAAAGAAGAAAAATTCAAGTGAAGTGAAATTTTTGTGTGCAAAAATTTTACCGGAAAAGAAATTTTAAAATTAAAAAAAATAAAAGAGAAAATAAAAAAAAAATAATACATCATGGCGAACTCACTAATATCCTACACTCAAATGCTGATGATGATCTTTGCCGCCACAATTTTAGGATTTATCAATGCCCAAGGAGTTGGGTCAAAGGATTTGTTCCGGTGCCGACAGAGTTGCTATCAAAAGGTAAGCAAGAGTCCCAAATCAATTTGGGAGCAAAACTTGTTGCGCGCCAATATATTAAGATACCTTATAATAGATACTTTTGTATCTATAAAATAGCCGGAAAATTTCTTTGAAATTTGTTAATTTGCGTTCGATTTTTCGGTAGGAAATTTGGTATCCTTAGAAGAAAAACGGGATATGGGATAAATTTCGACAATGACATACCAAATTGAGGTTTTAGATTGTACAAGAGGTTCAGAAACATATTTAACGGTTTTGGAGTTATTGACTTTTTGTTCTGGAATGTGAGTGTTTTAGATTTTCTGTAGATGAGTTATGAAATGCCGGTCATCCAGAAAGACAGTTTTTTTTTCATTTCGACAAACTTATTCATACTCTTAATCACGAAAAAAAGTTTCGAAGGGAATTGTTTTGAACTTCTATTGAGTTATAAAGAACATTTTGGAGGAATTTAGGTTTAGTTAGGATGCTCATTTCAAAGCCTCGAAGAATTAGTAATGGTACCTAACAAAACGGCAAAGATATTTCCATTTTCAAAAAGTGCGCCTGAAATTGACAGCTTGACATGTCAAAGCCTGAAATTAATTCATGTTAAATAACGCTTCTTTAGCAGTTTTTCTCTTTTTTAAAGCATAACAAGATGGAGAAACATGTGCATTTGATGGTTAAATTTTTACATATTATGTATAGGTATGTAGTTATGAAGGTATTGCACAAACATATTTTGAATCTAAGGGGCCAATGAGTCTAAGCTAAATGACAAAAGTTTGAAGATTTGAACCGGTCCATTGATTTTTTTTTTTAAATTCACATGCGCTGAAGGATTTATTGAGACTCTTATACAAGCAATGTCAATTGATAGTTTATCAAATGAATACTCGTACCTACCTAGTCTCTCGAATGCAAGATTACTTGTATGAAGGCTTCATGATAGACAAATTGAACATTTTATTTTTGCATTAGCTCGGATAGTTTTTTTGATAAGAGAGATCTAACTTTTTCCTTGAAAATGAAAAAAGAATGAATTTAGCAAACAATTGAACTTTTTAGACCAAGAAAGTAAGCTTGTTAGCTTATTTCAAAACATTTGGTTTGATTCTAAGGAAAACCCTTACGAAAAAGTAATTAACTTCAATTAGGGAACTAATGACTTTTGTCAATTTTTCTTGAGAAACAATTTTCTTAATGAAACTTTGTAGATCATAAAAGTTGGTCTTTGTGTTTATGTTTGTTTGCTTCAAGTTAAAATCTCTGAAAATCCTCTTACCTTCGGAAAGATTAAGGTTAGAGATTTCTAAGCAAGCATTTTTATTGCCTCAGACATTAAAAATACTGTAAAAGAGGTTTAAGAAATTCCTGTTTGTGGTAAAATTTCATAAAGAAAAGTTTTGGTAATAATGCTTTCAAGGAGTTTTTTTGTATGATAACATACATAAGTGCAGTGAGGCTGCAAGGCTTTCGGAACTTCTTTCTGTTGATAGTTTTCAACGTATTCCAAAATCTTATTAACATGACAAAGTATCTATTTTTAAGGCCAAGGAAATTAGATAATTATTTCGATTTTATTTAGTCTAATTATGCACATACATATACCAAACGACCACAAGCAAATTTATTCAATTTTAAAAACCTTAACATCACTTCAATTTCATTTATTGAACATTCTTGAAGTGAATTTAAAAAGGTCTTTTGCCTTAACAGAACCGTTAAAAGACCCTTTTTTGTAAATTGCAATTTTTACTGAAGAACCTTTCTCTTTCAATTTTAAAAGAAATAAATTTTTAAATTGAATGTAGGTACGCATTTAAGAGTAGGTATACTTCAGTGGTTGTTTTGAAGTAGATTCCCATCAATTATTTTAAGTTGAACTGTTACCTACCTGAGGACCTTTACACAATGAAGTTTATTTTAGGTTGTTATTTTTTTCTGAATTTTGTTTTGTAAAATAGAAGAAACCTATATTCGGCAAAGTGCAAATCATGTTAAACATGTGTACTTCTTATGTGAATTAATTGCAACATTTTTGACAGTTCAAATTGTTTTTGAAATTTAAAAAAAAAATCCCCAGAATCTATTCCGCCTTGAAAATGGTATATAAGCAGGTAGATTTACACTCAAACTCAACTAGGAATATTGTAATTAAATGGATTTTTCTAAGTACATGAGTTCAAAGAAGGTTATCTCAGGTATCTATGTAGATCTACATACATAGGTACCTATGTAATATATTACTAATCACTTTGGTTAGGTTGCGTTTTTTGTTAGTTCAGATAATTCAGGGAAATTGAGCTTTGAGTCAACATTTTAACTTTATAAATTGATTGGTGAATCTTTGAGTTATATATTTTAGGAATACCTATCTCAAAAAAATTTTAATTAGTAAAAACCTGTTGTAAGAGTTTATTTTGTTTTGTCTTTAAGTTTGACTTAATTAAAAAAAATCTTCATTTTTGAAATTCCCGTTTTCAAGTGCTCAATTAAATTATATAATTATCATATACCTATGCATAGGATTCACGAAGCTCCTTTATCTTTTAAAATATCATTTTCTCCAATAAAAGCCTTATATAGGTACCCATCTAGGTGTGTACCTATACCTACTCAGTTTTAAAAAATAACAAATATTTAGTTAGTTGGTTGATATTTTTATTTTCAAAATATTTTCAATTCAATACGAAATTTCTTAGCCCTAAGCTTTAGTATGGTTTGGCCAGTGGCCGTTTACCAGAAAATATCTCTTATTAAATCCTTAGATTGAAGTCCAATCAGTCACCTAAAATAAATATACCACGGACATGTAAAGTACATGGTTTCAGGAACTACTTTTCACTTTGCGTTTTGAAATTTTTCAATTTTATTTCAAGGAACGAAAAATAAAAAAAAAATCATTCTTTTGAAAAATTGAGTATGATTGTTCTTTTCAAAAAAATTAAATAAATCAGCAAAAATTGTAAAACGCAAAGTTCCTTTATCACTCTTTGCAAAGATTATTTTTCTGTTTCGTTTTAAGCCAATCAAAAATATGTTTTACACTTGGCTAAGTGGCACAAGGTCTGTCAATTTGAATTGCAGTTGTACATTTGTTTTCAAAAGTTTGTTGAAATAATTTAATTTAGTGTAGTGAGTTTTTTAAATTAAGACAAAATTTTGAACTTGAGCTTGGAAAGTTTTCGTCTAACAGAGGTTAATATTGAATTTGTTTTGTCATAAGTTAGAATTAAGTTTAAATTTAAAATTCAAGGAAACACTAATTCTTTGAGACTATTCGAACCATTTTTTTTTACAATATACTACCTACTTGGCGTTGGAACTAAAACTAAATACTATATCGTCGTAAGCTAAGAAGTATACCTAGTGAATTTCGGAAGCAACAATTGACAAATTTCTTCCCAAAAAATCTAAAAATCAGAAGGGCTCATGTAATTGGAATGATGGACAACATCGACGCTCCCTCAATAAAATTAATAGTAATTTGTTAAAGACATGTCATATGGAGTTTATTCTTTAAAGTCATAAGATACCCAATTAGTGTGACATTTAAACACAACATTTACTTCTTCTCTTTACATTGCTATAAGATATAAGACTCAATCGGTTTGTTTCGATTCCTAGGTAGGTTTTGGCCAAAATTTTATTTACAAAATTGCAAAATGTTTAATTGCTTTTTATTGTGCGCCTTTTAATAGTGCGTTTGGATGTGAAATTAAGATGTACCTATGATTTTTGGAACTTAGCTCATAATCATTAATTTTTGACAGTCTTCTTTTCAACTACCTACATATCAATATTTGAGGTTGAAGGTTTGAAGGTTTCAATGTAAGTAAAAAAAAAAAAGTAACCTCTAACTTTAATTTGAAGTAAGACTACCTAGTAGACTATGACTTTATATTAATGTAAATATTATTTTTTTAATTATTCAAAGAATATTCAACTTTGAGTGTGGTTCAGTCCGGTAAAATAAAATAAAAAAAAAACTTATTTTTATAGTCCTGATGGACAAAAGTAAAATGTTGCTTTAGGCGAATAAAACAATAATCTTTTTGATTTGAACGCAAAATTAATTGTAGATATATTTATTTCACCTTTTATTTTTGTAACAATAATTAATCACAATCTTGGAAAAGCAATGAAGTTTTTATTTTTTGATTGACAAGGCAAGGCACGACCTTTTGCGTTTTCCAATCGCAGACCGGATAAATTTTACTGTTCGCAAAGCTCATGAAACAGAATTCAATTTTGTAGTTCTTCTCCCTGCCGCATCATTTCCATTTAGTTTCTAATGTTTGAACTATGCTATTTGATCTATTCGCTTTGGTCACTACAAGTGTGCCTTATTGCAATAGTACATTTGAATAACTGATAGATATAGCTAACCCACTTAGACCCAGTTTCTCATTGCGAAATTATCTTAATTTTAAGATTAAATTCCAGTTATTTTCTGAATGTTTAGTTCACTTAGAGTTAGTCTATCACAAACAGTGGGTTAACTTCGGATTAACTGAAGGTATATATCTGACACATTTTTGATGGAATAATAATTATTATTTAACATACAGGGTAAGCCATCACTCGAGAACCCCTGATTTAGTGATTTAGCACTCAGCACTGAAAATTGACAATTTTTTTAAATAAAATTAATAAAACGAAAGAAATGAGAATCACTTTAAATGAAAAGATATGCAGTTATTCTTATAACCGGAAAATAAAAAAAAAAAAATTTAAACTCCAAACAAAAATAAGTCGGAAATTCCACTTGAAAATTTCATTTAATTTAGCTTTATTAAAAGCCGACAGCAAAATTTATACCAAACTCTGGTAAGTTTTTTCTCAGTCTTTTTACACAAAATTAGAATTTTCACATTAATCTTGATGATCTGATTCATAGAACTCAAAATATCAGCATTTTAAGCGAAATTTATCGGCTTTATTTGGAGACTTACTTTTTGTTAATTTGACCTAAGTAAGACTCACTATATAATTTGTATATAATCTCAAAAATAAAAAGCCGTATGGCTCGCTTATTAATTAGATAATCTAGATCTAGGTGTCTAAGCTTAGGGAATAACAGACAGAGCTTAATAATATATTAAAAAAAATTAAAACTTACATAATATCATTACTCATGTACCTAAAAACCCTCATTATAAAATCCACTCCCAAAATTTGCTTTCGGCTCTTAGTCTACAACGAGTATATGAGTTTCTCATCTCTTAAAACTAAGCTTTAAATTTTCTCTGAATGTCTTAAACAAATATAAAAATTTGTATTTATAAAAAATAAGTCTCATATAAATGAGGTGGAAAAAGTTTGTTTCCACGAAGAATTCTTATCAAGTCAACTTCCAAGAATTTTCAAAAAAAAAAAAAAACCTTGTCAGAGGCAAAAGCAAAATTCTTAAATTTCTTAAATACTTATTAGATACATTTTTATGTACTTCCATGTAGAAACTGTTTATGTAGATACGTGTACCTATACCTATATATAGGTAGATATATAATTTTATGTCGAATTTCTTGAGAACCATAGTCGCATGTCAAAATGTAATTTAATCATTAAACGTGCTTCTGTTTGAATTCCATTTCATTTATGAATCGACTTTGAGAAGACGCCAAAGATTATATTACATTTGAGCTATATTTGCATTGTCTCAACAATCTCAGATTATATACTTGAAGACAATTATTATTAACATCAAATCATGAAGATACATTTTACACCCACACGTCTAAAATAATTGAATCTTGTATAAGCTTGATTATTTTCTTTAGTATCTTGTTTCATTGACTGCATCTATGACTCCGACAAAACATCAATTCGAAATTCCAACTGAAGTTAATATTGTTGCAGTTGCATATAAATGTACATTGCTGTGAAAAAATATCTAGCTCATCTTTTATAATAATAAAATATTTACATAAATTTCAAATGATAATTAGCCAATTATTACCATAATCGTATTTTATGCCAAAATTATGAACCAAATGGCAGAAAATATGAAGTTTTGTAAGTCGTGTAAACCCAACATTACGAGAATTATGGATTTACTCACTCGACTGACAATGGGAATTGCAATATCTTCTGTCATCTTTGATCTATGTTTTTTCTGTCATTAAAAGCTTTAATGACTTCTAATGAATTAAACATGACTGATATTATGTATATAGTTTTGTTTGTCATGCGCAGTCTTATACAATTTTAGCCTTTGAATTTATTGTGTTCTTAAAATTAAACGTTTGCTTAAAAGAATTTGTAAGTTCGGATTAAATTGCCAATGGAATATACTTACTGTTTGTTGCGTTGGCTAAATACTTAATGTACAACTTAAATATTTTAAAAGTGTTTTAATGATAACCCGTTAACCTGGCATGACAACATTTAAGAACAGAAACACATTTTTTAAATTAAAAAAGAATAATTTTTTTCTAGAAAAAAAAAGGTTAGAATTTTTGAACTTCTTATAAGATTTAAATATTTACTTTAAAAGAGAATAAAATATATAAAGTATTCAAAAAAGAATTTGATAATGTACATGTTCATATTTATAAGTATATTTATTTAAAAAAAAATCCGTTAAAAAGATTTTTTTTTAATTTTCTTTACTTTATATTTAATGATCTATGTATGTATGTATAATTAAAAATTTTTTAGTGCCGAATTTAATTTAATTTTTAATGTTTTTCTCTAGTCATTGAAAAATTAAATTCACAGATATTATTTAATAACTAAAATTACTAATTTCCATTTAAACAAATTATAAGTTCACACTTAAAACTAAATTTGAAAATGAAAAAATCAACCCGTTTTCGAAATAATTGAATTTAAAAATTATATTTTACTATTGAAAATAATGCGACTTAAAAGTTGTAGTCGCGATAGTAGTTGATCATGCATGCACTTATTGTGATTTTCAATTGCATGATATCTTAACCGCAAGAAATAAAACACAAAGATTTCAATGTAAATGCAAATATTTGCTAATTAAAAAAATATCGCAACGATTAAACTTACACAAAAATTCTAAGCGTTTTTTTTTTGTTTTGTTTTTGAACAAATGGAATTAAAAAGCCACATGCGATATCTGTCGCACGATTATTGACTCTCAAAAAAAAAAAAAAAAACACGAGTTTTAATGAAAATGAACGCAAAAGAAATCAAACTCTGTTGCGACTATTTATTTTTCTTATCGCAGCGACAAAAAATCGCATGTGCATTGATAGTCTTAATGAGTCTACACGTAATAAATAATAGCAAGGCAGATAACTGCAAGTGAATAAGCACCTACATAGCAATAATTTGCTGCGATTATTGTTTCAACCGCATGTGGCGCTAATAACCTTAATTAGTCTCCAAACAGGTATGATTTATAAAAAGCATTTTTTAGAGGAAAAGTGTTTTAATTTTTAATAAACACAAACCATAGTTTTAATAACCGTAAAATTGTCATTATTTGACAAATAATTTTTTGTCTTTGTTGTTTGAATATGATTTTGGGCATATGGCCGCTACGGCTGACTCGTAAATGCCGTCATCTAGGCTCCAATTTTCGCACACTCTTTGCAATAAATTATTGAGCGCGATGACGAATTGACACATTTCATAATGAATCAATACTACACTGCAAATCAGCAATCGCTTATTCTGTGCGGATTGTTCGCTATCTTACGGGATGCGTATTATCGCTTAGCGTAAACGTATTGCGAAAACGATCCATAGTTTCTTGAATTATTCGTTGTGATAGACGAATATGAGCATCATAAATCGCACCTAACGCCTGATATGTTTCTCGCATTGAACCATGTTTTTTAAAATGAATTTGAACAATTCGCAAACGTTCCTCCGGCGCGACAAGAGTCTATTCATGATGAATCGTCAAACAGAACTAACCTCAATACAATCGTGAACTTTCAAATCTGATGTCATAGAAAACCGTGTCGCCAGTTTAAAGTTCTGTGCCTCTAAAAACACCCATTATATGTTGTGATGAATTAATCGAGCGATAGATAACCCCAATGCAATAATATGTTGCGATCGTTATTTTTGGATAGCAACAACAAAAATTCGAAAATTCATAGATATCCGTAAATAAGAAAATGTTCATAAAAATTTGTCAAAATTAAATTTCTTTTATGTGCATTATTTCTCTAAGATAAAAATTTCACTTTTTTGAAACCTTTCATGTATGTTCTTTAAAGAATCGCACAAATAGTTCCACAAAATTATAACCGAATTGAGATCAGTTTCCAACTAGTCACATTAAACCATTGAGGCCAGCTTTTCATTAGCTTCCGTCGCATTCTAATCAAATAAAAGTGGTATCTTATTGAGCATTATGTACACCATATCAGAAGCATTCTAACAAGCCGATTCTGAACAAATTGGTTAAAAAAATCGTTTAAAATTTGAAATCCGTACTTTCAAACTCAAGCCACATTCTACTGCAGCAAAAAAAGTAATGTCAGTAACAGTATGTAATATTTGGCGTTACGTACGTCTAAAATTTCAAATGACTGACTTACATGCTTACAATAAGGCTAGGCGCGCACATTCAAATTTTAGTTGCACAACTGTTTGGTTCGAGCAACTAAAAAGTTTGTGTATTGACACAAACTAAACAATTGCCCAAAAAGAGTTCGCTATTTTGTGTAACATATACATAATTATAGTAGTAGTAGCAGCCGATAACAATATAGAAGAAGAAATACGCGGGCGGCTTCTCAAATCCAACAGAGCCTACTACAGTCTGTCAAAGCTCTTCAAATCCAGAAATCTCACCATAACTTCAAAACTGCTGCTGTACAGGACCATGGTCCTGCCAGTACTCACATATGCATCCAAACTTGGGTGCTTAGCAAAAGGCACTCCGACCTCTTAGCTGCGTTCGAGAGAAAAGTCTTAAGGAGAATTGTTGGCCCCATATGTGAGGAAGGACGATTCCGGAGACGGTACAATCATGAACTGTACGCAATCTACCTAGAAGCAGATATCGTGACAAAAATTAAGCTCGGTAGACTCCGGTGGGCAGGGCACCTAGCTCGCATGAGCGAAGAGGAATCTGCTCGGAAAGTTCTTTGTGGTACATTCTATGGTAGACGACAGCGTGGTAGACCATGCTTGCGCTGGAGAGATGGCGTAGACCAGGACGCCCGAAGCCTTGGGGTGCGCAACTGGATGGCGTCGGCTAGAGACCGGGATAGGTGGAGAGACTTGTTGAAAGAGGCCAGGACCGGAACCCGGTTGTCGAGCCGATGATGATGATGATGATACATAATTATATGCACCTGCACGGATATTCAACCAAATAGTTCATCTGTTTTCTATAAGCAACCAAACAGTTGTGCAACTAAAAATTGAATGTGCGCGCCAAGCCTAAGCATTACTCATAAACTTATAGTTGCATGCAATTGATAGAATAGAAGATGTGTTGAAGAAAAAACAACCAATATTCATTTTTCAAACAAATTATGAGCTTACAAATATCGTCTCCACTCCATAAAGGTCCAAACTAATGTTCATTGTACTATTTTTTAATGAGTTCCACATTCATGAAGCGACACTAAAGTTTGAAACTAGTTTCAAATCAGTGCAATGTTCGATTTTGTTGTCAAAACGACTAATTGAAGATAAGTTGATAATTTCATCACAACTTTTTTCTTACTTACCCTCAGCTTGAACAACCAATTGAACTGTTGAAGAAGCTATCTTGGTAAAATAATCGATTTGCAAATTTTGTGATTTCAAACTAGTTTGAAACCTTACATCACTATTTCGAACTTTCTGTTATATGCAATTCCTTCTCGTATTAAATATGATAAAAAATAGTAAATGATGACACGATATAAATTCCATTTTTTCGCCTAATTGACAGAAATAAAAATGGCTAAAGACCGACATCGGCAAAAATGTCGAAACATGTTATGATTAAAGGTAATAAAACTCAAGTATTTCTCAGTAAAACTAAGTATGTCAAACCCGCTTCTGCTGACTTTCGAGTACATCGAAAATAAAAACCTCCATCTAATCAATGAATGTCTCTATTGAAGACTGACTGCAATAAAAATGAACAAATATCGCATAACATCAATAAAAATGGCTTCCTTTGTGTATAGCACAGAACAGAGCCATTTCAGTCTTCAGTCATTCTCATTCTGCAGGGATTTTTTTATTTGTCGCACAATAAAACAAATATTATTTATTACTAAATCACACTAAATTCTGACATAAAAAAAATCATATATTAGATTTCGAAGTTCGAAATTTCTTTGATGTTCGATTCTGTAACTGCATTCTCGTTGTCGTAAAACTTAGCCTTTGTCCCCCGAAAAAAAAAATAAAAACGAATATATGGAAGTCAATTAACTGATAACAAAGGAAATATAATTTCAATATTTTTACATTCCACAGATATACATACGTACTACATTTCATCACGCAGTCTTATTATTATTTGTCGATAGAAGTTGAAATATGATTTTTGATGGGGTCGCAACTGCACCGATTTCAGTTTAATTATTATCGGGAGCAGATATAAGGTTGCACAGCCAGTATTTTTCTCTACAAACCAATAAAAGTTTATTACTTATGTCGTAAATTAGATTATATCAAGTGAATGAGTTCAGTAGATTGGTTATGTTTGTGTACATTTTTTTTTTCGGGTTGATAGCATGGAAAGAATCAATAGTCCACTTTGTTACTATCAATCGTGTGCACTTCCATAGATCACACGATCCAGGAGGCAAACACCAAATAGGGCATTAAAGGGTGTTTCGGTGAGACATGAATTTTACTGAAATAAAAGAACACGATAAAAGGGTTTCGTTTGGATAATACTGAAATCTTTGTTTGAGTCTGAGGTGTATCATAGAAACTGTTTTGTATATCAAAAAATTTACAACCATCAATATTTTTCTTTTGTATGTACTTGCGCTCAGAATCAACAGATTTCAACTTTGTAGTGCATTTTATGGTAGACAATAGTATAGCAGACCATATTGGACTATCACCCTGAAGCTCTGGGATTTATACCTCAGGTTATTCCAAATATTAGTAAGTGCCTTATCACTTGCGAAATACAGACAATTCTTTCAGAAGTTTCTCATGTCATGATAAAGTGTTTCTCATACTCGCCGTTCGGATTCAGGATAAAATTGAAGGTTTTCTACATTACTTCCGAGTTAACATTGTAATTCAATAGTCCCTAGTTCATTATGAAGTCTTGCGCCACTGTTTATTTGTTTAAGAACCAGTATTGGAAGTTAAAAAGAAATTTATTCTAAGAATATGACAATACATTATTTGCTAGAAATTTTTGATATTTTGCATTGAAATTGCAAAATTCAGACATTTCCCGTTTGCAACTCCTAGTAGTATATAATATACAAATTTTGAATCAAAATCATCTACCACAGTTGGAGGAAATCCAATCTTTAGTGCCAAAAAGATATCAGCGATTTACCAGAAATCCATATCTCTGAGAAACAACACACCCTTTAAACTATATTTGCTTTAAAGCTTTCAATCACCATTATTGTCGAAATGTCGATGCTCAATCAGTTAATAGGTAACCTGTATTTGGAGGAGTAATCACTTTTTTTGACAGCCGTTGTGTTTACTCACGCGCGTGTTTTTTTTATTCCTCTATTTGACCAAATATGTAGCCCTGGCAGATAGATACACTTCAATCGTAACTCTGTAGTAGATACTTTTGTTTGCTGACAAGTTTCAGGTTTCACAATCTTTACAGTTTTTGTTTTTTTTTTTGGTTCCGTGCTCTGGTGTTCGATTATGTTATTTGCTATCTCTGTGATATAAATCATCTCCTCCACAGATCTATGTTAAACCTATCTCATTCGTCTTCTTGATAAAACCAACACTAATAATTATATTCGAGCGAATACAAAGGATATTTTGTGTGGTGTTTTTGAGTGTTTGCATTGTTGTCAAAAATGTGTACACATATTTCGTATCTCTCAGTTCTCAGATACTTTATTTTTATGTTGTCTCTCAATGTGCACTCAAATGGATGTGAAAATAAAAAAATATCTAGCAAACGAAGAAATGAATTTCACACAAAAAAAAAAGAACTGGATTTGTGCAAAAAAAAATTTTTCTTTTGCAAAATAAGTTACAATTATATCTTTCTTTTTTGTTTGTTGTTTTTGTAGGTTCATAAGGAAAAATTCATGTCAATGACAATGAGATTGTTGACTAAAAAAAGTACTGACAACAAAAAAAAGAAACTAAAATAGGTTAAATTTTGTTGGTTGAATTGTTTTGTATGGCAGGTAGCATGCAGTCTTTTTTCTACTATGCACTACTTTTCCTTTTTGAGATAGGGAGTGAAAAAAGAGTAGCTATAGGTACGGTAGAGTTGATTTATAAGTGCATCTTTTGTGTTAGAAAGAGTATTTATGTATTTCTCTATTTCTAGTTGGATTTATTGTTATGGCAGAAAATAAAAAAAAATATTTTGTCCCTGACTTGTTTACCAACTTCGACATTGTTTTGTTTCCTTTTGAAGTAAAAGTGGGTAGAGGGTATGAAACTTGAAATTCATATTCTTTTGCAAAAGTAAGTTATTAAGAAGGACGAACAACTATTCTTTTTTCAATGTCTTATGCTAAAGTTCATATTTTACTTCTGTGAAATTAAATCTACAAATTGTAGGAGAGAAGTGGGTGACTTGGTGCATTTTGTAGTTTCTCTGTCATATATTTTTATTGAATTTACCTACTTTTTTAAATTGAAGCTAAATTTATTAACTTCTCTTCTCATACATGGTATGTATAAATGTTATGGATGCCATACATACATTTGGTGGTGCAACAGCTCAAAAAGAAGCAGGACCTACTGACTTACGACTCTCATTCATTCTTGTGTGTGTGTTACCATTATTGGAGGAGACCTAGAATTTTCTGGAATTACGTACACCACCGAAAAAACTTCTTTGCAGCGGCTGACAATCGACGTCTAACTTACAAACCATTATAAGTATAGTGTTATGGATAGTGAATATTAAAAAATAAGTCCAAAGCGTCCAAGTGATCAAGTCTTTCCTAAGTATGGGAGACTTGTTCCCAAGATCAGGCCTTCCAGAATTTTCAATATTCCTACATCTTCTCCCTGGGAAGTTTTGGTCTATTCACATGGACCTACGACTTCAGAAAAACCCATAAGAAAAAATGTATCGAGGTCATCAATCGGTTATCAATTCACGTTAACTCTGCGAGTGATAATCGTACCCTCAAATCGTTCATGCTAAATGTTAAACGTGGTGCTACTTGAGCCACATTTTGTCTATGTCATGTCCATATGTTTCAATTCAAATCGCAATTGACGGTGACTGCCTCACCAACGTTTTCAAACGTTTTCAACGTTTTTTCAAATTGAACGGTTACATTTTTAGGATTCACTGGCACCTGGTCAACCTCGCGTGGCTTTTTAGTCGTTCCATATACCGCAATATTGCTTGTTAACACAGACATTCATCCATAAGTGCTCCTCGGTGCTAAGGATGATTTTTCGGACAAAATTGGGGTCTTCTTTTAAACGTTCCAATGCCCAATTAGAGAACAAATAGCATTTTCTATAGTCAAGCACTTTGAGTTCCGCTGTCAGTTAGATCTTATACGGTTGAAGGCACAAGTCCCAAGTGCCGACGGAAAAATTTGCCAAGTTAAAGTTTGCGAAAGGCCGAATTCTTATGCACGGCAAAAAATCAATTGGCTCTGGTTCTGCTGAACACTTTCACGGGCCGCGGTGATTTTCTTGGTTGTTCCTTTGCCGTACGAATTTTGACTGATCGATTACTTAACCGGTTGTCTGTCATTACCAACGACTTCTTCAAAACCTTCAGTAAAATCTGTCACCAAATAACTCCCTCAAACTAAATGCCTTTGGTTTTTAGTTTTCCTTTTATCCATTTCAAGAGTGAGACCCTGAAAATCGCCAATATAAGATTACTTTCAGAACTTCCATTTACTAGGATGTTCCACAAGGCAGTCACCTAGGTCCACTACTCTTTGTCTTTTGTCTGTAATTAATGTTGGTCAAATTATTAACGATCCTAATCTTTCTATTTACGTATATGATATAATAAATTATTGAGGTAGTGCTTCCAATATCAACGATAACGTATCAAAACTTAATGTCCCTTAATATAAGCTCATAAATTTCACTTGTAAACACCTACCGACTTTCCCTAGAACCTGTTCGGTTTTCTTTCTGAATATTTCGTTTAAGAAAACGTTGAAATAAGAAACTCTCAAGCTCTTGTGCTACAAAGTTTCAATATTAAGAATCAAGTTTGCACACCGTGTCATAGTACACGTTCCCTTAGAATTTAAATGTGGGCTTATAGATTTTGTCTGAGGTGGTGTGCTTTTCAAGAATAACTATAGCATACCCACCTCTGAAAATCGGCTTAACTTTATCCAGGCATTCTAAATTAATATATTTATTTGGCTTAGATTAGACTGTGCCCAAGAGAAGCTTATTTTTGTAGCCTTTTACATCTAAAAATAGGTACTCACGGGAATAACTTAGTATGTAGTGAGAAATATTTGTTTTTGAATATCAGACCCCCTCAGTCACATCTACACATTGCAGACATCCTTGAATATGTAGCATCTCTCTGTAGTATCATCTGAGGTGACCCAGGTCTCAGAAACACAGACTACTTGAAATAAAATGCACGACTGGGTCGCACGAACTTGCTCCTATGTAAAAGACTAAGAATTTCAAAAATGAATGTTATTAGAGAAGGTTAAGTTATATGTTAAGTTAAAGGTAAGAATAGGATGCCATGTGATTCAGGCAAATATAGATTTATGCAAGAACAAAAATTATAAGTCTTTGTAGTGGTTTCTTAAAAAATAAGGTTTTATATAAGAAAATTTTAAAACATTTTTAAGAATAAATGTTGGTACGCCAATTTGAAGTTTTTATTATTGTATGAATAAAAATTAAATTTACAAAAAAAGTATTGAGCCGTTTTCGAGTAATTGAATTTTCAAAAAACAAAAAATTGATTTTTTTTTTCAAAATTCAAAAAAATATTTTTCTTAAAGTTTTGAAATGCAATGTTTTTTAAACTTTTTAGAAGCTTCCCTCTACGAAATTTCATTAAAATCCGTTATGCTAATAATAAGAAATTCAAAATTTTAAAAAATCGTTCTATGGTAGGTACAGTCAGTAATATCTTGTTTTCAAATTTTTTTTTATTAAATTACAGATATTAAAAAATAATAGAAAGAAAAAAAATTTAAGCGAAATTCTCGGAACCGTTTTCGAGAAAAATACGATTTTCGAAAACCATTTTTTAACATTTGCATGGAAGGTACCGTTATTTTTAGGTAAAATTAATTTATTTTTCTTACATCTTGTAGGTTATTTTTCCAAACTTTTATTTATCAAGTTTTGAAAAAATCGAGCATGGGGTTTTCGAAATATTGAGTTTTCAAAAAAAAATTTTGAAACTATTTTTAAAAATCCAAAAAAATTGTTTTGGAAAATTTGAATACACAATAATATTCAAACTGCTGGGAAGCTTTAGCATAAAAAAAATGATCAAAATCGCTGGTACCGTTTTTGAGAAAATCAAAAACAAAAAAAATGGTCCCAAGGGGGGTACCAAAACCACTCATTTTTTTGAAAATTTTTTTCGACCATTATCTACGTTTAACTAAATTAAATTTTTTGAATTTTTTTTAAGAAAATCGCAGGTACAGTTTTTGAGAAAAAAAAAATATTTATAAAATTTCGGAAAAAAATCGTATGGCAGGTACCGTTATTTTTGGTCATAAAAAATCAAATCAAAAAACATCCGGGGGTAAAAAATCAAAACCCATATCTACCAAGTTTGAAGAAAATCGGCCGAGCCGTTTAGCTGTAATCGAACAGACAGACAGACAGACAGACAGAATTGCCAGACCCACTTTTTTCGTCTTCGCTATCATCGTAATGTCAACTTTGATCAAAATCTCGAGTTCGATTTTTTTTACGAATGCCTTATAGTACCTATAAGTCGCAAGTAAAAATATCGATTATTACTGAGCCTCGTAACCCTAGAACCTTTTCACTTTTTCACCTTTCTTCCCTGACATTGATCTTGCAACGAATGTTTTGAACACATTTTTACAAAATTTTCTCGGGGTCAACAATATAAAATACATTCTATATTTGACTATAACTGCGCGCCATCTAGCTTATGTATTTTTAAGTTATAATATTGTTTGAGTATCTTTGTTGTTTTTGTAGAGCTTGTATTAAGCCAAATAAAATAAAATTAAAATAAAAACCATGATACTGTCTTACTTGAAAATTCATCATATTTTCAATGAAACCTTTACCGAATGTGGAAAATTTTTCAAACTTAGGTTAACATAGATATGTCAAACTTCAGCATCTCTACAAAATTTAGAAACGACTTAAAACAGAACCAGAACCAGTTGTGGAACTCTTAAAACACTTATAGAAGTTTTTGCGAAAGCTTATAGAAACTGAAACTTACTTTTAAGCTTATTTTGTACCCAAAAAAAATTCACAATGTATCTATTGAACTTGTCTTATTGCATTTAACTATAAAGAAGATAAATAAGTTGATATCTGAGGTAGATAAAATTTTGAGGTCGAAATAATTCACGAACCTATTAAATTTCTATAAAACAAAAAGTCTACAAAAAAAAGGTTCCCCCATAATCCACACCATAAATAAATGTCGACCAAGGTTCTTCATCTTACAGGCGACAAAGGTAATATCTATTTGCTCATATTCGAGTCTAAAATATGTGCTGTGTCTATTTTTACCAAGTTTTTTTCTTTGTCAAAATATCAATTCTATTTAAAGACACGAATAATCTTCAGTAAAAATGCTTGCAGCTTACTCGTAGTCCTACAAGCTATCTGCTCCCGCTTCTCGTGTAGGCGTTGGCCGACGACGGGTGGCGGCGTTAAAATTGTTTGAACTTTTGTCCTCTTGATGTCTTCAATTAAATCCAAATCCGATGTGGATGCCAAGAATAATCTTAGTGAAAGCAATGACATAGCCTCGGGAATAAAATACCTCCATTTATATAAATAGACCATCAAGATACAAGATTGACAACAAACATGAGAAATATAAATTGAATTTCCGTTCGTATATTCCTATAACTGTAACTTGTCGTTCACTCCTGACCATTTAAGTATGCAAATTCATTCCATAACCATCATCATCATCATCGATGACCATCAACCAGCCAAACCCGGGTAGTAGTTGAAACCTGGCAAAATACAATTATGACTGGCACTTCCGTTGTCAAGTCTTTGTGACAGGAATACATAAAATGGCGTTCTTTATATTCCGAACAAGACCGCAGAAATATGATCATATAAAAATGCTCGATTAAATGCTGTCAATGTTGGCAAGTTGGCCAAAGAGAAAGAAAAGAGAACGCTAGAAGTCATACGAATATAAATACATAGTTGACAGCACGTCGTATGTAAATTGAATACTTAATTGCCGAAGTGGCACGTGTGCGACCGAAATACTGCTTTTTTTGCGCATGCGTGCGTGCCTTGAGTTTGTCAATGCTACATTCTTCGATGGGAATGGAATAGAAGTTGGTTTGGTCGCTGCCTTTTTCGAGGAACCAAGTGCGTCACGAACGACGACGGAATTTTTAAACGTTTAATTCATTGCCCAGCAGGTATTCCCAAGCTCACCTAGAGGAGCTGTCCCAGGACTCTTGATTAGAATCTGTCCAAGTCCTCCACATGTCATATTCACACTAGCTTTTTATGTGCGGAAGAATTGCAACCCGATTTGATCTAGTGGAGAGTTTGCGGACTATTACTGAGGACACTTCTATAAACTTACTTACTTTATGTTTCTCCTCTCATTCCACTGCTCACCGCAACCACCGATAGGTGGCGTGTGATGTTTTATTTCCTCAGCCGTCTTAAAATTGCATTTCCCGTTAATTGATTTGTCAGTTTGGTTCAGAGTTTGCAGGTTTTTTCCATGATGTCACTTGGGAAAGATGTATTTGTGTTTGCTTTTCGAATCCACAAGATGGAGTTGCGTACGAAATACGTACATATGCAGTATGCAGATTGCAATTAAAACCAAATGTAGATTCCGGCCATGATGACTCCGGGAGTAATCGCATAAGAGTGTGTTGTGTACTCCATCATCGAGATAATTACATGCCTTTCGAATTATACATTTTTACTTGGCGCTTTCGGAGATTCTTTCTGTTTTTTTTTTTTTTAGAGTTTTTTTTATAGAAAAGATACAGATACGAAAACGATGTTGACTCGAAAAAGCAATGAAACGTGAAGAGAGATGTCTCATTTGGATTTAGTAGTTTTCTTTTTTTTTTGTATCGTAAAAATAAAAAAAAAACATATTTTATCATTTTGTTGATCGCATTTTAATTGGACGTTGATATGTGGTCGAGAGCTAAAAATTTATTTGTATTTTTTTTTTTTAATTTTATTTCGAATGCTGGAGATGATAAGTTTGTGGATATATCTTTTATTTTTTGAGATATTAATTGGGGCCAAGAGCCATTAAAATGTAATGCGCGGAAAATCTTTTCGCGCGGGGGAGTTTCTTGGGTTGATGTTAATAGCAGTGAGTGCTAGGGGAGAAGTGGCCAAGTGAGGGGCTAAGTTTCTGTGTAATTTACTTCGAGCGGAAATAGCCAGAGAGTAGAGGAGGAATTATTACTTTGCTTTTTGTTTCTTTGTTTTTTGTGATTCAAGTGTGCCCCTTAGCAGTTTTGTACTTTTGTTTTGTTTGAACTTTTTTTTAATGTCTTTTTTTTTTAATAATATGATATAAGGCTATTCTGGGGTCTTTTTAAAAGATGTTATAGAAGTGTGGGAATAAGCAAATAATTTAATTGTTGTTCGTACATTGTTCGTAATTTGTTCACAAAGAAAAGTTTTTCGGCTGTGTTGGTTTTTTGGCAACAAAAACAAACTTGTATAAATGTTTTATAATTATTTCTGTCTTAGACATAATTGCTGTGTTAATTTTTTATTGTTTTTTTTTTTTTTTTGTTGGTTTATTCTATCACTTTTGAAAAGTTTGGAATAATTATTAAGATGTTTGTTTGGGTTTTAATTGAGTAAAGTGGACCGAGATCACCTATTTTTGAGGTCTTGTTGCTGATTTTGATTTATATGAGTTTATGGTGACAAGGAAGTCTCAAAGGTGCCAAAATGGAGGTTATAAAACTTCAGTGAATTATCTTCTGCCTATTCTAAGGTGGTTTGTGATGAACAATTACAATTATATCTCTATCTAAAAAGAAAGATTCGTTATTTTTTCAATTAATTTTGAAATTAGTTTTGAAAATGACTACGTAACTCTCTACGAAACTGTGTTTCGCTACTAACTCTCCTTATGTGTCTCGGAAGGGAGTTCCACAGTCGTATTGCGTTGACGAGGAACTGTCGCTCAGAAGTAAGACAAGCATAACGGGGATATCTGAGATTTTGGGATCTATTCGAGGACCCAAACTGTAACCTATTGAATAGGCTACATGTTTCATTAGTATGAATTATATTGAATAGTAATACCAGAGTTCGGAAGCGGAATAAGTTATCAAGGGAAATTGTGTATATTGTATGGAGAAATTTGGCACATGTTCCATTCTAAGTAACCCAAAAATATAACGTGCGGTATTGTTAAAAGCTACGTTAAGCCTTCGCCTGCTGACTGCATCGCATTTGTATGTAGGTATTGGTATAACAAGTGTTTAGCCAATAACAAACGAGTTGTAATAGGGGTGTAATATTGCAAGGACCATAATTTACGGAGTACTCCATATACCTTAACAACAGCAGCATTTATATGAGCATCCCAAGACAGTGTACGTACTATTGAATAACATACCAAGGTTTCTTGCAGTTGAAACATAATCAACTCGTAAGTTGCTTAAGTATAAGTTAGGGAAATATTTAAGGTTAAGAGTCTTCCTACTTATAACCAAGCATTTCGATTTCTTTGGGTTCAAAAACAGACCGTTTGCTATTGACCAGCGAGAAATGACTTCAAGATCCCTGTTTATTAAGTATGCGCAATTTTCAATGAGCCCAAGAGGACAACTTTTGTAAAATTGTACATCGTCAGCATACATTTGGATGGATGATCATTAATCGGGAAGTTCATTGATATAAAGAGAGAAAAGAAGAGGTCCTAAGGTAGAACCCTTAGGGACTCCTCTAGTTGTTGGAAGGTATGTTGATATGATATTGCCAATTAAAACTGCTTGTTTTCTACCCCGAAGGTAGGATGATAATAAGAGTACTGCAGAAGGTTAAAAACCATAAAAGGCTTCAAGCTTGTAACATAGGTTATTGTGGTCAACAGTATCAAATGCTTTAGAAAAATCAAGCAGCACAAGGAATGTTACATGATCATCATCTAAAGCAAGTATAATATCCTCAACAATGTTAATAACAGCAGTAGTGCAACTATGCTTTTCACGGAAGCCATACTGCTTCGATGAGAGGATGTTTTGAGCTCTGAGGTGGGTGTTGAGTTGTTTTTGTACAATAAAAAAGGTAGTATAGATATTGTTCTAATCTCATTTTTCCTTCCATCTTTCGGTACTGGAAACATTTTAGCATGTTTTCATTGAGTTGGGAATGAACCAGTCATTAAGATTGTATTAAATGTATGAGTTGTATATGGCAGGATAAAAGGTAATATGGACTTTATGAACACAGGATGTATTCCATCAATGTCTACAGCATCGGATTTTATGGATAAAAGACTTTTAACAATTTCCATGCTATTCACACATCTAAATTCGAAAGAAATGTCAGCTGAGTATCGGAGAGAAGAAACGTCATCTTAATTGGAGTGAGTATTGGACACTGCTGGAAACGGTAACGTGACAAATTCCTGATTTAAAGAGTCAACATTTACGTTTTCATCACATATTCGGTTTTCTCTACCTACTCCCATCTTTTTTAAGTTTTTCCATAGTTGACACCCATTCATAGAATGATTAAATTTTCTATAATACAATTGCATTTTTGCTGATTTTATTTTGTGAACTACCTTATTACGCAACCTACGAAAAATTTGATGGTGAATTTCCAATCGATAACGTTTGCATACACTATATGCCCGATCCTGTCGTAATATGAGTCTTCGAATTTCATTGTTGAACTACGGACGTTCACCAGTTCTAACAGTTCTGGATCTAAGAGGAACGTATCTATTAAATAGGTTAATAATATTATTGTTTAGGAATTCGACTTGATCATCGGGAGAGTGTAATCTGCAACAAACCGTCAAAGGATTTGTCTTAAATCAAATGATATTTTCGAAAATCGATAAACGAGTCTTTTTCCATGCTTCGAAATCCTCATGCCAAAGATCTCTTAAGTGTGAAAAAAGAATACAAACACTATATTTTTGTGATATATAATAACGCGTCTGGCAGGAAATTTTAACCCTAAAAGTTAATAGCACATCTTTTCCTAGCAAAATTGCTTTACACAGCTTACCATAGTGTTTCGAGTTATAGGTACAAAAAGGCAGTGAAAAATTGATCAAAAATCTTAACACAAGAAATTCTTGGATTGACTTACGAAGAGGCAAATACATCAAATAACTTGAAACGTGAAAAACTTGAATTGTCGACAATGTGATATGTTAAAGACTTATAAGGCTTATTTTTTGGGTACAGTATTTCCGATGAGGAAGCAAAATCCCCAAATATATCTTTTCAATAAAAAAAAAAAAACCAAACCTTTAAACTTATTTGAAGAAAATTAACTTTCTTTGTCGCAAAGGTCCTTTTCCTGAAAATGATACAAATCTGCAAACCTTTTCTATTATAAATTTTTTTCTAATAAAAATTTAAGGTAAAATCAATTATCTCTCTCTTCGATGGCAGAAATACATCATAACCTTCAACCCAAGCCCAAAAGAGAAATCTTGAATTTAATTCTCCATTTCTCTTCTCATATCCTTTTCCATTTTTACATATACCCACAACTTTAGTTTAATCAATTTTCCGATCTAAACAAATTTAATTTGCCAGAAGAAAAGGAGAGAAGATGAACTAGATAGAGCGACAGAGAAAGAAATGGGTGTGGAAACATTTAAAAACCACCAGCTGACACCTTTTGTTAATGTGCCGGTATTTATCTTCAAGATCCTTTTTAATACTGAAATTTATATATTTTTTATTTCACTAAAGGTTATCCTTTCGATTAATTTTGCTAAGACGAAAGTAAATGAGTTTTGTGTTATTTTGACTGTTTTATACTTGATGGTACAACTTGTCGAGTAAGAGGGAGAGCGAGACATGAAAAGGGAAAATAACATCCTTTGAAGTTTTCGAGTTAATTAAGTTTCTTACTCCATGTTTTGTTCGTTTTTATAGCGTCAAACTTTTAAAGTAGGTAGGTGCTTGCTTATAAGTCTTTAAATTTACAGGGGTCCTCCCATTTAATTTAACTGGAAAGACCTTATAAGGAGGAAGTTATCACACAAAGGTTTCCTCCTATTGTCTCAAATAACATAAGATACCTTGATACCTGTATACCAAGACAAATTAAGCTTTTAAGGACATTTCTTGAGGATTTGATAAAATTAACATTCCTGCAGTGGTACTGTGAAAAGAAAAAAAAGCACATAACCAGAAGCTGAGAAATTTAAACAAATTATTATGGTGTTCTCTGTGTCTGTATGGCGGAGGGGATTTAATATGAAAATTTACTGCCTCCCCAGAGGATATCCTTATCGATAGACAAAATAAGCAATGCAAATCCCCAACCAAATGCGTTACAAATGCGATTTTAATCCCCAATTCGAATCGGATTTCACATTTAAATAAATGCACACTCAGCAGATACATATGCCTACGGAGGATGTGCGCCTTTTATTGTGCTTTGTCTGAAGCTATGTACTGAGGGGGGAATTTGAAATTCTAATTGTCATTCTGTCAAAAGTTCATGTCCTTACCTTGAAATCCCTTCGCCACCGGATGCAGGAATTCTATTCGTTTGCCATGGAAATTGTGTGAAAGAGTGGAAAACTTCTTACGCATATTACAGTCCTGATTTTCCACGCTTTTCGTGACAAAAGAGAATCATACCACCGACCGGTACAAGCAAAATTCTCAAAGGACATCCTGCTCAACCCTATTTCTGCCTATGACGAGTTGGTTTTATTTTTTAAAATTAAAAGAAAACAATGCGTGGATTTAATAAAACCCGATCCTCATCAGCCCTATATTTCCAGATACCTATACACGTTGCCCATGAAAAGGGAATTTAATGAAAATAAAAAAAGGAATTTACATTAATTTCCAACAAATTAAAGATGGAATCGCCGCTCTATTTAAGCCGATTATAGAAACACGTTTATGGTGGAAAAATCCACCCCAGACAGAGATTCAGAAATTTCAAAAATGGCGCCCGGGTGTTTGCAAACACAAACACAGACTATAACGCTTTGCGACAAACAAAAGGTACAAAATGTACCCCTGTTTTTTTTTTGGATTGATTTTTCTTCTTGTTTAATAAGTTATCAAGATTGTCTGACTTCGTTCGGAACATAGTGCAGCCTCCGGTAGAAGAACAAAAAAAAAAGCACCCCTGAGAATGAAATAAATCCTTTTTGGTCATACACAACATCGACATCATGCAGAGGTAATTTGGAGTTCAATATCAGGAGTCAACTGTTTGCACGAGTCAATTTGGATATCATATCTCGTCGGTCTCTACGATTTCGGGGCTTATTTGATTGTATATTTATCTGAAAAATGCACACGTCTCTCAAAAATACACAGCAGACAACACATTATAAATAATAATTACATGATTCTTATCGCTCCTGTCGTAAAAAGCACTGCAACCAGGGACGGATCTGCTGAGTGGATTAAGCTGTAACGTGCCCTAGTGGGGCGCCAAATTAAATCAGTTAAATTTTCATGAAAATGTTCCAAAAAACATAATTTATCGAATTTAAGCTTAGATCTTAAAGCTGAACGAAAAGAGTTTTGGACTTATACACTTTGGGGGGATTTTTTATACTTTTTGTGAAGATATTTCTCTAATTGCAATTTCGACACTGAAGCCAAAATTCACCATAATTCAGATAGCTTATTAAGGACCTTTTGGGATTTTCAAAATTTATAGAAACACAAATTGCACTCAAGGCACCAAGCCACCCAAATCCATCCCAGCTTGCATTGCGTTAAAAAGCCATACACGTTTCGTGTCATATTTACATGACTGTGCTCATGTCTCCAGGGGAGATATACCGAACCCGACGAGATGCGCCAGCTTTATTGTTCAACGAAAAAATCAAATAAAACATTTATGACCGAATATGACAAAAGAAAATTATGGAAAAATCCATATCGATAAAAAGAAAATAACAAGAAAATCGAGGAGAAAATATTAAAAAAAAAAAAAAAACTACCAATTGTTAGCGACCGAAGAAATGGCTTCCGTTCGTCGAGGCTCACACGGACACACGTTTTGACCATCGTCGTTGTCGTTCTTGTCGTCGCACCGTGTATCTAGAATCTAATAAGAGAGTATCTTTTGAATAATTTTCAATTCGTGTTGAATTTATTTAGTTTTTTTCTTTTTTTTTTTTGTAGTTTCCTTTCGGGTGCACTCCTTCTTTGGTTTAGGAGGTATAGGATGACGATAACACCCAAAGGTCGATTAGAGATACTTCGATAAAGATATGCTGCTCCCGATACAAAAAGTTGATTTAAAATTCAGTTAGCGCAACGGACTTTTTTTTATATATTTCTGTTCGTTTTAAGCTACAAGGGAAAAATGTTTTGGTTTATTAATAGGAGCATTAAAGGGTTACATTGTAACGAGCTAGCTTAACTATTCGAAGTGAATTTTAAAGAGATAAAATTAAATAATATTAAAACTCAATAAATAACTCGATAAAATTGTTAATTTTCAAATTATAAAACTATGAGGATAATTGAAATTTATTATTTATTCAAAAATTATAAGAAACACGTAACTATTTATTAAAAAATTCAAATCTTAAAAACAAATGAGAATGCACTTTAATATACAATAATGAAATTTTGATGAATACCTGTTTGGAAATAAGTGAATTTCTATAGTAAATGAAGTACCGCAGGGTTGAACAAATGATCCACTACTTTTTTCCCAATCGGAATGGGTTATTAATGTGTAAAATTAACAGAATAGTAATTATTTATCCACTATCCAGCTTTTTTTGGGAAAAAAGGTATTAGAAGGCATTCAAGAATATTTTGAAAAAAGTTTGTATCAGATTTTGAGATCTTGAAGTTCCTTTTGGTTTAAGGAAAAAGGCTAAAGCATACAATTTTTCATTTAAATATTTAACAGAATTTCTTAAATTGATTATTTTCATCAAAGTGCCAGATTTGCAACTTAAAATAAAAATTAAAAATAAAAGTTGTAGACATTCATTGTCGTTTAAATTCCTTTTTAATGCAAAATTTTATATACCGTCCAAGCAAACGGAAACACAAAAATTTATTTTAACTAATATATACCTCAACCAAAAAGATCCTCCAGCCTGCTCGGTCGGTCACTCTCTGCCACCAGTTACGCACTCCAAGTTGGTTAAGGTCGTTCTGAACTTGTGAGCGCCACCTAATATGGGGTCTTCCTCTGCTACTCTGACCATCAGGGGTTGATTCGAAGACTGGTCGTCGTGTCCATATGCTCCCCACGTGTCCCGCTCATCTCAGCCGCTGTATTTTCAGCTTTTTGACTAAGCCGACGTCTCTGCGAAGCCCGTTCAACTCGTTTCTGACTCTTCTTCGACATACTCCATCGATACATATACTGGACCAAAAATCACCCGAAGAATCTTCCTTTCAAAGTACCCAAGCAGATTCTTATCCGCATTTGACAGGGTTCATGGTTCATGCTTCTGCCCCTTACCTCAGCACCGGGGTGATAAGGATCTTATATAAGGTCTCCTTGGTTCTTTCAGATAGGGCTTTACTAATCAAATGCCTTCTTAGACCGAAGAAACATCGATTGCCGAGACTGGTTTTTCGTTTGATGTCTGCACTGGTGTCATTTTGCAAGGTAATAGTTGTTAATATTCCATTCTCGATGATAGCATAAACTTTGTATTGTCCACATTAATAGCCAAACCCTTTTCAATACCTGCAAAAGCGCCAGTAACAACTCACTTCGTTCTCCCAATAATGTTAATATTATCATCTGTATATGCAAGTAGTTAAATTGACTTTTGAAAATTGTACCTCTGGTTTTGACTTGCGAGTTGCGTAAAATTGCTTTAAGAGCGATATTACATGACAACGAGTAGCCTAGCTTCAAACCTTTCTCGACATCAAAGGGTTTACCACTGACCGAGTTTGACGGAACAGCGAGATTTTTTCATCGTCAGGGATGCCAAGATGTGACATACAAATAGCTCTGTGTAATTCATCTCTACGACTTTAAAATCGATAAAGAGCTGGAGTGTATTTATTTGAAACTCATTTGATAGACCCACGCTTGATTTGCGGTGCAAACTAATTTAATTTCTTTCAAACTACAAAGGAACTTTATTTTTAAAAATTTTGGATACTTACCTGAATTCTGTTAAAAATTAGACATCACTATACTAGAACTAATTAGTTTT
Organism: Philhelius festivus; assembly: GCA_963931855.1. Classification (NCBI taxonomy): domain Eukaryota; kingdom Metazoa; phylum Arthropoda; class Insecta; order Diptera; family Syrphidae; genus Philhelius; species Philhelius festivus. The sequence goes on along the minus strand of OZ007556.1, from coordinate 8,921,457 downwards.
GACACATACAATTAATAAATCAATGAATTTATCATCCAGTTACATTTTTGGCAAATTTCTATTCCATTATTCATAAGAGATTTAAATTTAAATTTTTAATGATTAAAAAAAAAAATCTAATAAATTAAACTAATCACTTCTAATCCCTAATTTACGTTGCAGATCATTATAATTATTAAATAAAATAAAAAAAAGATAATTTATCGATTCATTTGAAGGATAGAATAATAATTTCAAATTATTCAACTTAAAAAATGTTAAAAATGTCTTGCATTTTTGAAGGTGTCCAATATAATAATTTTTATTTTTTTTTAAATAATTTATTAAAATATTCAAATAACCAAAATTATGGAGTTAAATTTTGATTTTTTTTAACTTATTACTTGTAGATGATTAATCATGAGTGCTATATACATATTTTATTTGAAAATAGCTCCCTTGTTTCTTTATTTACACTTAATGCAAGTTAAACTTAAAACTAAAACATTTATTTAAAATTAAGTTAAATAAATTAATAACATAAGACAAACAAAGTATAGAATAAATTAAAAGTTAAAATTTTATGGTAAAAAAGATAGGAGGCGGGGAAGAAGGTATGTGGGATAAGTAAAAAAGGAGAGCTTCGAAGGATTGTTTAAAAGTTGTGGAAATCCAAAATATTTGAGATATTGTTGGCATTTCGGAGCATTCGCGACACAGGATTGTGCTAGCTATATCCTTGTGCTATGAAAAGGGATTTGTAAAAGAGGTACTGATACCGCCGATTAGTATTAAAAGAAACAAGATTGAACAGAGGAGGGCAGTCAATATCACTAGTATCAACAATGTCAAAAATAAAAAGTAAGTCTCCGGTTTCTTGTCGATTTTCAAGGGACTGAAGGTCGCTGTCGATTAGCTGTAAGCAACCAAAATAAGGAAGTAGTCGATAATAAAAATCCCACGGAAGACCTGTACCTGTAACGGACACTGGCTAATAGGAGAGCATGCAGAGGGACTAGGCCTTCTACACAACAGCGGAAAAAGGAAACAGTCCCCCATTTCCTCTGCAAATGCCCTGCTTTGGCAAAATTATTGCACAATCATTAGAAATGCTTTGACGACGTTGAAGAATTATTAGAAATTAAGGTCAAAGATTTGATCTCTTTTCTCAACGCGAAGAACTTCGGTTATTTCTGTGCCGTGTCGTTTTGATTTCTTAGATCCCGAGCTAGCGGACTGAGGGCTTTGATGGAAACTCACCGTGCGGGAGCTTGGCTTTATTGATAACGTTGTCAATGTCCCAACGAAAGTCAAGTTCCCTATCACAAACTACAGATTTGTAGGTACTAGATCACGATTTTTATAGTAGGGAGACTCAAAACGTTAAGTTGTGGCCACTAACTATAGGATACCGAAAATTTACCTTAAGAATTTTTTGCAATATTCCAATTGTTAAGAAATGAACATTTTCAATTCATAGGGTTTGCGTTTACCCCATATCCATTTTTACATTTACCATAAGTTAAGAATTAAATAAGGGGCAACATTTCTAATTTATTCAAAAATGTATATTTTAAAGGCAGTTTTTAAAATTATTTTTTTTAAATCGTTTCGTTTTAAATATAAGTTTACTTACCTTACTTACGTTTAAATACTTAATCAAAATGGACGATTTCAATAATAAAAGTAATTTGGGGTATTTCACGAATTTTGGCTAATTATTATTTTTGATCATAAGGCACTTCCAAGAAATAATTCTATAAGACAAAATACCAAGTTTGGTTCCTTTTTCCAATACCTCGCCTTTGAAAATATGATATATGACATCGCTTTCATCTATGTAGTTGGGTTTTTCAAAATATTCATTATTCTATAAATTTGATAGACAAAAACCAATTTTCAAATCCATTGCATACTTTAACAAGCAAAACTGTATGCTATTAAAAAACTCTTCCAATATAAACACCCACAAGTCCTTTGTGCAGCTCTAAAAACTCTTTCCATCAGATTTTCATATTTTTTTTTGTTTAAACTTAACTCAATTTAAATGCAAAATTATGTCAAACTTCTTCACCTTTAACTAGGTCAGGGATATACATACATAATACACTTTTCTATACATAAATTTCATTCATTTTTATGAATTCCTTTCGAAACAATGCAACCCCATGTGCTCTGAAAACATAAAAGTATGACACAATAGATGTGTGTCCAACCATCAGAAAGTCACCTCTTAACCTCTTTAAGTACCTACCGCACACCGCACCCGAAATAAAATTATGGAGGTACGAGTATCTTTCAGATTGTTTGATTTTATTTTTTGTTTTCTCACTGCTGATGGTTTGAAAAGACTTCTGAATAATTCACACCGAAAAAAGAATTATCCCAAGTTTCCGTTGTACCTATATGTGGTGGCATGCATTGATTAAGAGGATAATTTTTCACTTTCCTTGTTTTTTTTTTTTCTTCAGTGACTATTGTGCCTCTGTTCAACCAACCATTCAAAGTCATTCAGGGTGCAGGATATAATAAAATTGAAAAGAAAAAACTATACATAGTTGCAGTAGCAGAACCCTATATAGTTTCGGCAACGGCTTTAACAATTTTAATAATATTTCCCCTGAGAGAGTGAAAAGAAAATCCCATTCAGGTGAGCACATAATCATAACGTCCGTCCTCCGTTCGTCGTCGCGTAGTAGTCGGTCCGTCTTTCGACAACGAATATTCATTGAAAAGGATTTTTGTTTCCTTTCATTTGGACTTCTTCTATGTCGTTTTTGGACCTCCTTGAAGTAAGATCACATAGAAGAAAGGCTGGGAGGCTTACCAACAACAAAGCTACCTCTATATTGCGGTGGAAATTCCAGAATAGACACACACAAAAATTACCATTACTCTTACTCAACTCAGTGAAAAAGCAAAAAATAATAAAAAGAAATAAAATAAATGTCTGTCCTTGCATTTCCATTTATGAATTGCCATTCTGTTAGAGTGCGTCCTTTTTATATTATTCCCGATGCCTTCCCTTCCTTTCGGCCATCCAGGACAATTAAATGCATTAATGTGACTCTCATACTTGAATGGGCTACTACTATAATAGATGTCTCTTTCCATGGTTTATTGCTTTTCCCTATTCATTGAGGATTCTTTTTACTTTTTTGTCTATCTTGAGTCTTAACTCAACTCAACTCATCGCCTCGACCTCCTCCATTTGCTTTTGTCCAGATTTTACAATTTTTGCTAATGTCCTTTTTCTATAGATCGAAAAAAAGCAAGTGTTGGTAAGAGGTGTGTGTGTGTGTCTTTTGAAAAGTTCAATTGAGCAGAAAATAATTCTATTTCTTTAGAGTGAAATTGATGTGCAATTACATGGAGATACTTTGTGAAAGATACTTTATCTTTTTCTTTTCTTCTTAACTTCCATTTTTTTTTTTTTTTTGACAAAAGATAGATGTGGACAAATTTTAAATTCGACCATAAATAAAATTTCCCATGAAATTTGTCCCATTCAAAATTTTGTATCTAAAAGATACACAATCGAATCGCATCATCAAAAAACATGCAAAAATATATTATTGCATTTACACAGGTGCAAAAGATACAAAAAACACCAACGTAAAATAAATTAATCAAAAAACTCGTTTTGGCTAAATGAGAAGGAAAAGAAGTAGAAGAATAAAAGAAAGAGAAAAATTTGGTGGTCGTATTTCTTCAGAAGTATCTGAGCGATAAATAATTGTATTTTTGGTTGCATTGATGAGTATAAAAACATCACCAGTGGTATGTAGATACACGAAATCAATTGGAGAGTACCCATAAAATATACAACAACAACAACAACAATGGATGGATGGGTATAATGTCTTGAGATAGATTGCTGCTGGATGAACAAGAATAAAGACCAGGGAATAAAATGATAATAATAAAATTATTTTTATGTGGTAGCCCCCATATCACTATATAACTTTGTTTTTTGAACTTTCGATCTTTTGTCTGATAGTCTGAGAAGTTGAGTTGAATTTTGGGAATTTGTTTTTATACACTTTGATGATTAATTGATTTTGAATTTTTTTTTTTTGACGGTGTGCTTAAAATTTCCATATCTTTTGTGTTGAAATTTTTTTCGATATTTTTGAAATCGTAAAATTTATCCTTTTTACAGATATCTGAATTTGTATATATCATTTTACAAAAAAAAAATGAACAGTTACATATTTTGGCATTTATTTTTTTTTCGAAACCAAATACAAACATAATTATATACATACATGTATATATGCATATCCGTTTTTAAATTTATTCTTGTAATACATTTCTAAGCCAAATATTGCAACTATTGGCTTAGAAAACTTGATACCTATTTTGTAAAGTTTAAACTCATTTATTGGAAATGGAATGAGCCCAATGAAAAGCTATTGGACACTTAAATTGTTATCAAAAGTTATTAAAAATGAATACCTAGTGAAATGAATATTTTGAAATACGTACATACGTAAGTAATATATTTTAAGTTTTGAAAACTTTATAAAGTTTTAAAACTTTTTTAATTTTTTTCTAAAAACTAGCAAAATTCTTTCTGCGTTCTTTGGTATTTTTTGAAATTGCTTACTGAGAAAATGAGTATTTTAAATATCCCAAAATCAAATACTTCAATTTTTTTTCAACGACTTACAGGAGAAGTTTTATTAAAAGTTTCATTCAATATTGTAGCAATATTAAACACATTTTCCGATGGGTCTATAAAATTTACAGAATTATCAATTCATTTGGATCTTGGGTCTTCGAGCCAGTCTAAGTAGATTATAACTTTTAAGGTTCAAGGTTTTCAATACAAAAAGATATTAAGAGACTGCAATACAGTAGTCAATTCAGTACAACATATCTTAACTTCCGGTATCAACAATATGGCTCTTTTGGAATTCTGCATATCATTATGGTATTTCTGTTTTAACAAACAGTTCTTCTTACAGAGAGATGGTGTTGCAATAGGTTTGCCTCTGGCTCCTTTAATTGCAGATATTTGGATGGAACATATCGAGAAAAATACTCTGAATAGCTCCATAGAAAATACAAAAGTGTGGTTGAGATAAGTATATTCATAAAAATTCCGCCATTTTGAGTTTTTTAGAACATCTAAACTCACAGCACCCAAAAATCAAGCTTACGATGGAAAAAGAAAATGAACAATCCATTGCATTTTTGGATGTGAAAGTTATAAGGCAACAAGAGAGCACATTAGCCCGAAAAGGCACTCACACAAATAGAATGATATCTTCATGCTTCTTCCCACCATCATCTATTAAAAATTGAGATCTGTTGTCTCTATGCTGGTTCAGCGTGCGCACAGGATTTGTGACAGTAACAATCTTAGCACTGAACTTACTTTGGTTGACAACGTTCTCAAATAAAATGGTTATTCCAAAAAACAAAGATCGCGGAAGCCCAGTTTGTCAAAAGAAAAGGCAGATGACCAATCGGAGAAAAAAGCTTTTCTGGTGTAACATACGTAGAAAGCTGAGTCTTAAGGCGGCATGGTATAAAGTCCATATTTTTACCACCCAAAAAGGTAATTAACTACCTTCAATCTCCAAAAAACAAATTCCCTCTGCAAACACCTGAAGTATATATCGTACCTTGCAACTGAGGGTCATCTTATGTAGGACAGATTCAGAGGAACAATGCTACATGTTTGAAAGAACATAAACGCTGTAAGCAAAAAACAAAGAGAAAAGTCTGCCATATACGAACATATAATGCAGTCTCACTACATCCTTCTTTGGTTCGCGAAGCTATTGAAATTAAACGCCATCATAATTTTAATCGGGACCACAGTTTCAAGCTGTCGTGAACGCCGGATCCCATCATCACAACTCTTCAAGGCCGATGCAATTGCCATTTCACACCAACAGGGATACAGTCGGCTCGGTTTGCTCTCAACGTGCGACAAGTCAACAGCAAGAGACAGAACCTCTTAGGCACCGCTACAATCTGCGTAGTGAAGATCGCATGTAACATCCAGCAGGCAGTTTCCCGGTGACCACGCTCATTGACATTTTTAGCGAAACGTTTGGCGTGAAAAATTAGACTTTCACTTTGAATTTAGGGTACTTTTAAGAAAATGCTTAAGACATCCAAATAATGCTGTCCACCAAAACTCAGCTTTTTCGAATTTTTTTTTTGGGTTGCGCGCATTCAAAATGTCCAATTTTCCATATTACTGGCGCATAAATCAGGCCGAATTTGACCAATGTCATTGATTATTTTTGTTTCCAGGGAAGTGCTGTTTCGGCATATTGGCATATTTTTGGTTTACTGACCATAGACCTGTAACTTAAGAAAGCTCCACAAAAAGAAGTCTTACACTTCTTCTTGATGGCCAATGACACAATCTTCGCGAGAGATTACCATAGTCTGAAATTGTTTTCGCGGAATGTATTCGCTTAGAAGTAATAATTTTAGCAACCAAAAAAGTCAATGTGATTTCTGAATTTTCAACATAACTTTCCTGACTATAATTTCTGTTCTTCTTTCTTTTGTTTTGTTTTTTTTTTTTTTTTTTTCTTATAACATTTGTTGGGACTTTCGATTGGTGATTTAATTTTATGAGAAGTTTATTTTATGCCTTCATATAAAGAAAGGGTATAGGTACCTACAAGAAAGATGGACCAAGCCAGCCAAACGGTGTGGTTCCGACGGACAAACAACCAAAGGCCCGACAACGGCAACGGGTTGAATGCAGAGCAAAAGGCAAAAGCAATAATTCCAATCAATAATATGGGACCGAACGACAGACAACAGACAGGCAACATCTATCTATCTATATGGGAATTTATTTATGTCGTTACTTGACCACTTTAATTGATTGGAATTGAAGGAATTTAAGTCTTTGCTAACTAACTAGTTAAGTCTGATTCATTGGGTATGTTCTTTGAGTTAAATTAAATGCAGAGCAAATTAATAGTTAGATATAACTACTTCTTTTTTTGTTTTGTATTTTCTAATAGAATAACAATATGAGGGTTTGAACTTTGACCTCTAGTCTTACAAAAAATATATACAAAGGAAATTTAAAAAATCATTAATAGAATTTAGCAGTAGTTATAACTATAGTTAGTTGATTGATAAATGAATAATGATAGTTGATTAATAGAACTATCTTTATCTACACAGCTTAAGGCAATAAATTAAGAAACGTTTTAAGGTTAGGTAGTTTTTATTTCTTGATTTATTACGAATTTTACGGCTCAAATCCGTTGAAAATTTAATAGTTCACTTCTTAATTATTGGGTTCTTATTTATGGTTTTGTGTATTATCTTGGAAATGGTCTTTAATCTGAGTTTATGGCTTAGGGGTTCTGTAATTTAGACAGACTTCTAAAGTTATACTTTAAATACCTGACTTGAATTCATTACCATTGTTTAGTGAACATTTATTTTTTTTAGAGTCTTAGATACTCTCGTGTCGAATACTCAAATTTCTGAATACAGAGTGCGTTTTATGTTCCAGGTCGATATTTTTCAATAACCTTTTAATGAAATACAATTTAAAAATTTATATTTTATTGATTAATTATATAGACTTTAACATAATGTATGGAATGTGATGTCGTTCAAGTAAGAATGTCTGGCAGAGGCTTAAAGGCGAGCTCTTTTAAGCACATTTTCCATAACAATTTCGTAGACTTCTATTGTAAGATCAGCAATCCTGTTTCCAATGTTGTACTTAAGCTTCGAGGTTGTGGTTGGTTTGTTGGTGTACAACTTTTCCTTCAAGTACCCTCATTAGAAGATATCGGCAGGCGTCAAATCATGGGATTGTCGAGGCCAGTCGATATCACCACTTTTTGACATTATTCAGCCAGGAAAAATTTCTGGTAAAATTTGCGTCCGTCGTTGCAACGGGCTTTTTATCCCCGGAGTGCTTATCGACGTTCTTCTCGTAAAAGGGTGCGTCCACGTTATGGATGAATCCTTTAAATTGACCGTCAGTATGCTCTAGTTTAAGCTGTAGGAGTTGTTACATGTTTCTGAGTTGAGATGATCTTCCAGGTTCCGGACGATTTTTCCGGAAATCTGCAGCAAATACTGGTCCAGTGGTATCAATGTTACTTCCTCTCGGTTGGTATATATTTCTTCGTCAGTGAGTTATGGTGAAGCCCAGTGCCAATGCGGAGCATCTTTCTTTCAAAATCTTTCATCTTCTTCATTGCTGAAGGTGATATAGTAAACCAGATGGGAAAGGCATTGATCGGTCTTCTAACTTAGTTCATTTCGCCTCCTGAGTAGCGGATGGACCAGGTGCAGAGAATAATTAGCCCTCTTCAACATCAAGTCTGCACGCTTCTTGAATTTCAGTTTGTTGGAAAAGTTAATTCCCAAGTACTTCGTTGATGATTTGACTGTTACTTCAGTGTTGTCTTGAAATTTTAGTTTGATCGTATAACAGCGTCTTCGAATGACAGTCACTAGGTGATCGGAAGCAAATGAATTCGGTCTTTTCGCTGTTTATTTTGCAGTCCCTATTTGAGATAGTTTACCCATAGGTTTTAAATGTTATCTTGCACTCTCCTGAAATCAATCTCTGGTGAAAAATTGGTGCCGTATGCGATGGAGTGCATAAAGCAGCAGTATAAATGTTTAACAGTAGCGGTCCAGGTTTTCATCCTTGAGGGACTCCATCGTTGATTCCCTTGGTTAATGATACGTGTTTTGCTACCCGTACACAAAAATCTATGGGTTTAAAATGTGTTGCTTATTCTTACTAACATAAGTGATTACGAAATCCAAGTTTCGAGAGTTTGAATAGTAGTCTTTTTATCCAAACGCTGTCGAAAGCTTTTTTGATGTCCAGCAAGTACGTTATAGTCGTTTCTTTTTTGTTGAATCCAAGTATAACATCACTTTGAAGTCCAGCAGTTGATTTAGGGTAGATTGTTTATTTCTAAAGCTTTACTGAAAATCCGGTATGACATCTCTTTCTCTACAGAAAACGTTGACTTTCGTCAATATTTTCGCCTCCAATATCTTGCTCATATCGCAGAGCAACGAAATTGGCCTTTATTCTTCCACATTTGCTTGCTTGTTCTTCTTCGGAACGGGGACAACTTTTGCCGTTTTTAAGGCTGTAGTGAAATAGCTGTTGTTTAGACATTTGTTGAAGATTATAGACAGATTCCAGGCTGCAGGGTACTTTGAAACCAACATTTGCTTACTTTTTACGTACAGTGATGATAATGTCAACCTCTTCTTCAGGGGAAGTGAAAACATCTGTCAAAAGCGGCTCCGATGAGAGGATTTCTCCGTTGAACAGAGTCACGGTTTCGGTGTCAAAACTCATTTCATTAATCTTTAAAAATTACAAAATGAGAATGGGAGAATGATGCAATGCTTTCTTGGATTCCGTTCGGATTTTGTGATGTAAATTTTTGGTGAAGTAATTTTGATTCGGTGATTTTCTAAGAATGGATTTTGTGATAGAACGAAATGTATTTTAAAATCAACCTTAATTGCACGGAATTACTTTGAAGGCAGCGAAGGATAGAAGAGAATTTTTGTTTGCACAAAGGATTGACCTTAATGTTGTTAATATCTCAACAAATCCCATGGACGTTGTCAATTCAGTTCAAGCTGGGTGTTTAGTAAAAAATACTGTCTAGATTGCAATTGAATGCTAGACATCCACTATCCCAACCACTATAAATCAAACGACCCAATTGGAACATGTCAATATTTGTCAAGCTATCCCGAACAAAGCTTAATCTAACCACAAAAAAGTGCTAAAAAATAGTCTTTCACACAACAAAAAGGATTGACTTAGGGAACAAAGACAATCCGGTTATTTATTGCATATACTTAAACTCCATCCATAATAAACACCAAGTGATGCCAAAAACTAATAGCTTTTTTTCGTGCAAGTATCCACTTTCGAGCTCTCTAAACGTTCATCCCAGAAGATTCAATTTTTTTGTTCGGTCCATTTCTTGGTTTTTTTTCTGTTGTTTGTGGATTATCACATGGTTTTGTTTGCTTTTACACCAAATCAGATTGTCTCAAATGAAACATAAATTTCTACTTAATCTCCAAAAGACACTTAATTCTAAGAAGTGTCCTTGGCATCACGAACACCAAATAGATACTATACACAAATAAATCAGCAACGCAAAAGCTTTATGCTCTCTTGTTGATTTGAGAATTCCTCATGCGACAGGCAATTTATCGAATTAGGAAAAACAAAAAAAAAATAAGTAATAATATACAAAAAGAATGTCAAGAGATGGTTATGTGCTAAAAGTGGGATTTTTGTTTTTAGTCTTCCTACGCCAAGCACCTAACATTTATAAGATCCATCACCCCCGCAGAAAATAGCTTTGACTTAAAATAAATAAAAATATACAAAACTGTTTCAACGCGACAACGCACATCCCAAAATTATTTTTTATCGTTTTTTTTTTTCTCTAGACCCTAGCTGTCTTGAGATGTGTGAGCTCATTTATATTTTTTTATTTTAGTATCTGTTGATTTATGAGGAGCAGTTTGTATAGCGATACATTTCAATTTGTTGTAGTTGCACTATAATAATAAAAGCTAATTAGTTAAATAAATAATGGATCAGACATCATCGATGGATTCTTCATTTTAAGTTCAAAGGAAAAACCCTTAAAAAAAATATGGAACATCAAAAAACACCCACAACATTTACATTTTTCAGCTAGAAAAAATGAGAAGTTAAAAAATTCGATAGCAAATATCTACCTACCCAAGGATTTCAAAGATATACATTATTGAGTATTTAAATTTGATGGCGCGGAAAATTTGATCCGATAGATGGGATGGAGGTGGCTGTTGGAATTCAGGTTGATGTGAGCTCCCAGAGTTCATCAAATATTACGATATATGGAAATCTGCTTTAGCTTATGGAGGAGGTAGAATGTGAAATAAATAGACGCGATTTTGTACTTTGAGATACTTTTCGTCATTCTATTTTTCCAAGTCAGATTAAGTCAATTGTAGTATCTTTACGTTGAGATCAAATTATATATTCAAGAATAATTTTTGATGACTAGAATAAAGAATAAAAAAAAAACTCGCATACAAATTTTTATCTCATCATAACAATAAGATACAAAATAATATCTTTTATTGCATTCACAATTACGAAAAAATTCTCACACTCTGTGTCTTTTGTTTTCATTTTTGTTTGAGTTAAGCGCACATTAATGGGGTCGTTTTCTATGCTCACAAATTGGTTTTAATTAATTTTGAATTAAAAAAAAATAAATAAATAAAATGAAATAAGAAGCTTAGTGAACATAATTTGTCATGAAGAAAGTCATAATGATTTATTTGACATGGGTCAGAAAATATACAAGTTAGAAGATGATCATAGTAAGAATTGAACATGGGGAGGAAGTTTAAATAAATAGGTATAGGTAATGTCTTAAGAACTGATGACTGCTTAAATTTATAAGGCATTTGAAATGGAAGATTTCTGTGTTCATCGTGATAAGCTCATTTGAAGGAGAAAGCTTACGAATGACTTTTTTGTTTATTTTTTCTGCAAAGATTTTATCTACCCAGCTACATATTTTACTAAAGCCCAGTTCCTCTGTAATTATAGTTAACTTTGACTTAAACTAGCAGCGTTGTAACACTGTCCAGTGTTGTTGTTTATTATGTTTAGACAAATTAATAAACAAAATCCTTACATATCCCATGGAAATATTTTTATGTGTTTTTATCTGCATATTGTTACATAGGATCAGAAGTATGAAATACCAAAGTTATTGTGGTTGTCAATCATTTTAGTTTTCACTGTCATTCAATTTGGGCCAATTAGACAATTGCTTATGGAAGAATCTAAGCCCATTTTGAAAATATAATTTTTTTTACCAACGCAGACTTTCCAGAAAGTAATTTGAAATACTGACATATTTTTAGCATTTTTGAACGTTTAAGTATTTGTATTTATTTATTTTTAACATAAGTATTTTAAAACAAGTTGCCTTTTTTTCAATACTTAGAGTATATATAGGTTAATTTGAAGGTATTTAACAAAGTTTGATTTGAAAGTGGCATAATTAACAAAAATTGATATAAAGGGTGGTTCAATTTTAAGGGCCGATGTTGATTTTGAATAAATCACAAATTATTTAGGAAATTATTGTCATTTCTTTTTATTATGATAATATTGGTATGGTTCATTTATGTATGGAACAAAATATCGGCCAAATGGCCGCCGCAACCTCGGCGGCACACGTCCATCCGATGGTCCAAATTTTCGATGACGCTGAGGCATAATTGAGGTGTCCTTAAAGTAGGAATCCGCTAAGGAGTGTGTAACAACTCACCAGAGGGTTGCACATTCTTGGTTGATGGTTTCTACCTCGATCATAGCTGGGTATGTGTATATCTTGGGCTGACAGGCCCTGAAGTTTTGCAGGAACTTCATCTGTAAGTGACCTTATGGTGGCGAAGCTTGACCGGAAGCTATATTTTGGTTCCACGGGAGATAGTGCCCAGGAGTCTGGGGGCAATAGCGTACGTCTTCGGGCTCTCCTATTCTGTCTTCGGATAAAGAGGTGCAGCTGTCGCGTGCGTGCTCTCTTTCTCAGACTATCTATGAGGTAGGCCTCCTAGTGGGAGTATCGTGGTGGCTTGGTTTATTCCGAATGCGGAGACATATGGTTTTCAGGCGTGCCTGGATTCAAGAGGTGTTAGATAGACCTCGCCTCCTAAGCAAGAGGTGTGTTCATGCCTGCAACATGTCACAGCTTTGCGACCGAGATGGCTTCGGCTATGTCGGGGTTAATGGTCAGGACCCAATCTGACTCCGATGGAGGTAGGGCTCCCGTGGGATTGAGCCATAATCGGCAGGTGCTCACGTTAACCCAAAAACGATTACTTTAGCTCTTGAATTGTTGGCTTATCGACGTACACCTTTTCTTTCAAATAACCCCAAAGAAAGAAGTCCAACGGTGTCAAATCACATGATCTTGGCGGCCTATTGACATCGCCACCACGTGAGATAACACGGCCATTGAATTTGTCGCGTAAAAGAGCCATTGTTTCGTTAGCTGTGTGGCAAGTGGCACCGTCCTGTTGAAACCACATATCGTCCACATCCATATCTTCCAATTCGGGCCATAAAAAGTTCATTATCATCTCACGATAGCGAACACCATTCACAGTATGTGCCTGACCGGCCTCATTTTGGAAAAAATATGGCCCGATGATGCCGCCAGCCCATAAACCGCACCAAACAGTCACTCTTTGTGGGTGCATTTGTTTTTCGACAATCACTCTTGGATTATCATTCGCCCAAATGCGGCAGATCTGCTTATTGACGAATCCACTGAGGTGGAAATGTGCATCATCACTGAAGACGATTTTCTTCGAAAATTGATCATCCACTGTTGCCATTTCTTGCCACCATTCTGACCATTGACGACGCTTGAAATGGTCAAGTGGCTTTAGTTCTTGAGTCAATTGCACCTTGTAAGCGTGTAAATGCAAGTCTTTATGCATAATGTTCATCAGCGACGAGCGTGAGAGGTGCAATTGTTGGGCACGATGACGAGTTGAGGTGGACGGCTCTTCAGCCACACTATCGCAAACAGCAGCAATATTTTCTGGAGTACGAGCTGTTCGAGCTTGCACTGGTGTTTTCACATCTCCTACAGACCCGGTTTGCTCAAATTTTTGCACGATTTTTCCGATTGTACGCACATTCGGACGATTAAATTGCCCGAAAAAATCACGAAGTGCACGATATGCATTTTGATTTGAACGCCCATTTTCATAATAAGCCTGAATAACTTTAACGCGTTGCTCGATTGTGTATCTTTCCATGGTTCAAATTGAGTTAGTCTGAAATGGAGAAATGTCAAATGAAATGCAGAAAAAAACTTGACGTTTAGGTGTGGTTCACATTCAACATCGGCCCTTAAAATTTAACCACCCTTTACTACTGATTAAAAACAGCTTAACTTTTAAATTTCCTAGCTTTAAAAATTCGAGATGAAGCAAACTTAAACAAAAATGCAAAAGCACGGTTTCAATGATGAAAAGCTTGTTATTTAAAAAAAATCTCCAAACAAATTTTTAAGCTTTCGTTATAATATTCATAACTTCTGAATGAGTAATAGTAGAATTCTTCCTTAGAAGTCATTTGAACATTTAAGAACTTACGTCTAGTGCACTTCTGATGTGAAAAATTTTTAAAACAATTTTTCAACTTATATGTATGTATGTACATAGAACCCTTTAAAATAATTTTTAAAGAGCTAAAAAACGCTGAGATTTAAGACCAAAATTAAGCATATCTCAATAAACAAATAAAAGCCTGACAATGTTAGTCTAGGCTTAATTAATCTTTACTATACCAATCATATATTTTCAAATATTTATTCACTGATTGGTATAATTCTTTTTTTATTATATTTTTTGTCTTATTTTCATTTTCTATACGCACTTTAAATTGATGAAAATATTCAAATAAAATTTTCTAAATAACAGAACTTATTTTCCACACTTTAGACTTGGGGTCTGGTCTTATACCAGTTAAGAGGGCATAACTTGTTTAATAATATTTCCGGTTATAGGAATTCTCTACTTGAGTAGTTGAAGTGTGTTTTTCTTATTTTACTGTAAATATTTATCTTGGGAACAACACTTTTCGAACAAAAGATATTTCGGCACGAAATTAACAGCGAATTTTCCAGTGCTTTGAGTGTTAGACTAGTTTAATTCAATCAGTAGACATAAATAGAAGTACCTAGTGGCACACAATTTTAAACAGCCTATGTACTAGTATAATACCACTTAACGATATGCTAAATTTTAAGTAGTTTACTTATTATTTCTTATTTTTAAACATTTTATAACTAAGGCTTCGGAACATAAAACAGACATTTCTGGCGTTTTTAAATGTCAAAGTGTCATATAAAGTTAGTACGGTACTAAAAAATTAAATAGCTATTTGATGATTTTAACTTTAATAAAATGTTAGAAAAAGTATGGTGCTAAGGTAAATTAAATTTTGCAAAATCGTTGTCTCAACCAAGCATCATACTAAAACAGTTTTAATATCGTACTAATGCGGCTAAAATTTTGTTTTGCTAAAATTCCACATAAAATTCTTAAAATAAATATAAAATATTTCTTTTCGTGGCTTGTGTCGTAAATTATATTTATATACCAGTCAAAGCAACATTGTGAATAAAATAAGATTTAAATTAACCTTAAAATTAAAATAGGTAGGTAAGTAAATATAAAATTTAAAAAAATATTTTAAAAAAATGTATAAATGATAATTAATTTAGGTATTTATTTAAGTGTAAACCTTTTTTTATAAAACTTTTGTTTAAATACTCGTAACAAATATGTATCTGAATTTTTCTTAAATTATAAATCTAAGCAAACAATTTTTAACAATTTCTTTCTTTTTTTTTTCATTACAGTTCGTTCAAGATTGGCATCACTGTATGGACTTTGATGATTGCAAAAATGTAAGTTTCTTAAAAATTAAATCTAATTAAAGAAAATCTGTAAATCATATAATAATTTCCGTTGCTATTTCTGCATGTAACACACAAACATATGTATGTATGTATATGATAGCTCTATCCCCTTTAATAATCTCTACTCATCCCAGAAAAATAGCTCCCCTTTTTCTTATTTAATTTGTATCTTTTTTTTACTTCGTTTGTATATCTATCTATCTATTAATAAAACAAAAAACAAATATATATACTTTTTAATACTCCTCCTTAATTCCTCTTTATTTCTTTGAATGAATGATGAATGTGCAACAAAAACGCACAATAGGTATTTAGTAAATAAAAAAAAAAAATTATATTCACATCTTTCGCACGCATTGGTTAGTTGCAAATACCCCCAACATCGCATCCCATACCCTGTTCCGAAGGTATAGAAAGGGTGTGCATTTTATTTGCTCCGTTTGTGTCTTGTGTGTCCGTGTGTGACTCCCCTTGTCATGCACTTAATTAATTCTTCCGCAAAACGGAGAGAAGCATGCTTAAGATCCATTTTAGTTTGACATAATACCTTCATGGTTGGTAGTTTTTTTTTTTTTTCAAAGAGAGAAGGGGGACTTAACCGACACGACGAACGGACAAACGAACGCTCTTCAAAGTCCATCCATCCATCTATCCAATACATCCATCCGTTCATTTCCGTATGAGGAGAAAAGAGATTTTCTGAAGGGTTTCTTCATTCAGGCAATAAAGGCAAATAACAAATAAAAAAATTCAAAAAAAAAAAAAAATATTATAAATGTTGACAAAGAAAACAGAACGAAAAGGGGTTGACACACGAGAACACACCTCAAATCGAATATTATTCCGTAGCTATATACAAAACAACGTGTATGGCAACGTCATCATTGTCATCGGGCCGCGAAAGTACGGGTATCCATTACAAAAATTCTATGCAGTAGGGACGAACGGACTTGAGGACAGTCATACAACAAAAACAACATCATATAAGTGGGGAGCTGCTGCTCTTGGGCTTGATCATGGAAACATGGCCGGTCACATGGAGTACGTACTCAATGTTAGTGTCCAGCCCACTTGAGATTCCACTTTTTCGTATACAAAAAAAAAAAAAAAAAAAAAAAAAAAAAAACAAAGAACACACATATGACAGGGCTCATTGTAAATGACGTTACTTTGATCATTCATTTGGATAATTTCATTTAGTTTTCAAGAATGTGTAGTGCAGAGGTACCTTCAACTTCAACACACATTCACGAGTGTATAGTTGTGTCCTGTTATTTTTCTCTCCTTTGAACCCTTGTCATTGTAATGAGGAACATAAACAGCTACCGCATATGAAGAGAACTTACATATGTACATACTCGTATACACTCTTTTCCAACCCTTTTTTTGTGTGGATTTTATTTTATTTTTTTATTTTTTATTTTGACCTACAAGGACCTCTTTGGTAAGAGTTATGTGGCGGTTAAATTCCTACAAATCCTTTGTACTGGTTTTACCAGTATTATATCGTTATGTAGATACATGCCTATACATACTTCTTCTTTTTTTTTTAAAGCAAACAGATGTTGTTTGCACTATCTATGATTTGAATTGCCTTGAAAAATTTAAATTTTCGGGTCACTGTGTTTCTGACAGATTAAAATTTACACATGTTTACAGCTTGAAAATGAAAAGAGAAAAAAAGGTCGAATCTGAATGACCTGGATTTAAAATTTCATTGCTTTGTTTGCTTATTTTTTTGTTTGTTGATGGACTACTGAAACAGTTATGATGGGGATACAAAAAGTCAGATAAAACAGTAAAATATATTACACACTACTTGACTGCGGTAACCTCAAAACTTCTCAAGCTTATATTTTGGAATTCGAAAGCTGTTAAAAGGTGGCAGTCATCAGAAGATTTCTGTTAGACCCAATCCCAGTTTCAGTTTGAGGTACTATCTTAGTTTCGGAGTTAAGTTTTGTAACATTTTGAACTGATAAAAGTTGGAGATTTAACTCTCGAACGACGGAACATATATTTCTGGCAGATAATGAATTTTCCACCAAAAGGCGATTTTCATAGTGCAGAGCTTTGGTTCTCACAGCTAAAAGTTGTCTAAAAAGAGCATTTTCAGTTAAAAATAGGAGGCCATAACGGCTCGTACAGAGAATAAACCTAGTGACTTACAACTTTCAACCATTCCTGTTTTCGTGTTACCAGAAATGGAGGGGACCTACAATTTTCTGCTGATTCCGACTGGGTGTAGCACTTTTCATGAGAATAGATACTCTTAGAAGATTTGTCAATTCCACGCAAGGGGCAAGATCGTCTTTTGGTTTAACGTGAGCACCTGCCTATTATTGCTCAATCCGATGGGAGGCCTACCTCCATTGGAGTCAGATTGGGTCCTGACCATTAACCCCGACATAGCAAGCTATCTCGGTCGCAAAGTTGTGATA
Source organism: Philhelius festivus (assembly GCA_963931855.1). Lineage (NCBI taxonomy): Eukaryota > Metazoa > Arthropoda > Insecta > Diptera > Syrphidae > Philhelius > Philhelius festivus. The sequence continues at coordinate 8,903,519 of OZ007556.1, read as the reverse complement.
TGTTGCAGCATATGCACACCTCTTGCTTTGGAGGCGAGGTCTATCTAACACCTCTTGAATTCAAGAAAAGAATCTTAAAAACCGTGTGTCTCCGCATTCGAAATAAACCAAGCCACCATGATGCTCCCACTAGGGGGCCTACCTCATAGATAGGGTTTGAGCAGAGGGTAAAACTCAACCTTCGCAACCTAGGTCACTTCCAGATGAGTTCCTGCTAAACTCTGGGATACATACATACATTAGGATACATACACCAAGAAGCAGCCGGAGACCTTACCAATTCCACCCTTCACGACCCAGTATAAAACCTTAGAAATCTCCAGCCACGCAATTAACCGGAGACTTCACCAACTTCACTCTTAATTATCCTTATAAAAAACCTTAAAGATCTCCAGCTACGCAAGTAGCCGGAGACCTTACCAGTTTACCGTTTAACACCATTTAAAACCTGGAAAATACCTTAAAATCTCCAGCCACATAAGTAGCCGCAGATTTAATCTTCACACACCGTTTCAAACCTACTACTCCCTTGGGTTTTCTTAGTTGTCTAAATCTCTAGCTGATCGAGCAGCTAGAGAATAGACGTAAGACCCCCCACCAGGGGCGTATTTACCCTAGGGCTAAAAGGGCTACAGCCCGGGGCGGCGAGGCTGATAGGGGCGGCTTGCGCTTGGCCAATTTACAATATTTTTTTGAAGCGATTGAACTTTCAAAACATACAAGCAAAAGGGCGCTTGCCTCTAGCAATTGGCCAATTTATAATATTTTCTTGAAGCGATTGAACTTTCAAAACATATAAGTAAAGGGGCGCATGCCGCCCCTAACAATTGTCTAATTTACAATATTTTTGAAAGATAAACAAAAAATACAAAGATTTAAAAAAATGCGATTTTTTGAGTTTTTCAAGCATGACAATTTTTCCAGTGCCGTGAGTGTCCGGCTGTTAGAGAGTTCACTGTAACATGTCACTCACTTTTTTCACCATTTACTATTCTTATTTTTTATACACTTGTTGCTATGTAGAATGTAGCTCTACAAAAATGGGCTAGAACTGATCTTAATTTTGTTGTTTCTAAGCCATCTTCAAAAAGTCCCTTTTTATTAAAAAAAATTATAAAAATCCATCAAGCCGGATTCTAGATATAAGGTCACACACAAATTTTTATTCAAAACTATGCCTCAATTTTTTTTAGGTTTTGGCTGACTCGTGTCCCTATATATATACAAATACCCTTCGTCAATAGTTTTGAACGACTTAAGGAACAATATAATGATTGTTTTTTGTACAATAGTTTATAATGATGGATAAATAAAAGGATAGGTATTATTTTAAAAACTATTAGCGCAAAGTTTTAGTCGAATTAGTACGATGTTAAAACTATTTTAGTATAATACTAAGTCAAAAAGACGATTTTGCTAATTTTAATCAAATTTAGCATCATGCTATCTCTAACATTTTACTAAAGTTAAAATCGTCGAATACCTATTTTATCTTTTTAGTATCGTGCTCACTAAACATCTGCAACGAATGGCTTGAAACCACTTCCAAGCCATTCTATATTTTTTCAAATACACTATTTGCTGCTTTCACTTCTTCTAAAACAAAACAAATGAATCATCACCCCATACCAAAACAAAAGAATCGTGTATTCACTCGAAACGAATACACCATTTGATTTGTTTTCTCAAATGCATCGAATACAGCGAGTTTATATCGAAAACATCGAATACACTAAACACACCGAGTACACCAAGCGAACTGAGAACTTTCAATTGCTAAAGAATGTGAGGGTGAACAAATAGAAAAGTTGTTCACGGCAAATTTTACTTTAACTTTTAATCAAATTATCCGATCATTAAGGTGAAGATCAATAAAGAAAGTGGAAAACTCAAGCTAAATTTTGATAAGAACTATTGGGAAAGGGTAAAACTGACCATATTAAAAGAATGGGTAAAGTTTTTTTTTAATTTCAACTTTTGTTATGAAAAATTCAAAAGTTGATGCAAAATTGAATAATTTTAAGAATCTTATGATGGAAATTTACTATCGTAATGATTCTCTATAATGTTTCATAGGCAATAACTTGATATATGCAACGGGAGACGAGGTAGAGGAACTTTATTTAATTTCTCACTATAAGATTAAAAATTAAAATCGTGAAAAAATGCCGATTTTACTGTATCGATTCTAACTTGAGTATTACGAGTCTTTATGATTGAGGTCAATAGTTCAATGAAATATGGTCATCTTTATTTTTGTTTAAATTTTTTTCCAAACTGACACCAAATTTAATACTAAAAAGCTGTGTGAAGCAAAACTGGGATAGGTTCTTATAATTAAAAATTCAAAAGTTGATGAAAAATTTCTGAATATTGAACAAAAATTAAAACTCATTTATTGCCCCAACCCTGCTCTAAGATAATGCCGAACAATATTTTACGATCAATTCAACAAGTTACACACTAAAATTGGTCATAAGGATTCGAAAAAAAAAAACAATTTTCATAAAACAATTCAAACGAGATGGTACATAAACTAGTTTCTAACTTCCGAAATCGTCAACAGATCTATAAAATTAAGGTCTGAGAATACTGTCATTAAAGCAAATATACAATTTGTGAAAAGAAATTATCCAACTCTACATGATTAATCTGAAAAAATAATATTAAAAGAAATTGAAGTAGTGTTTCTTTTCCATTGACTAAAAATGTAAAATCTGTATACAAAATTAAAAATGGAGAAAATAAGTATTTTTATATTATTGGTTTGCTTATTCTTTAAATAAACATATTATGTAAAAGATTACAAAACCTTAAATCTAAGAGGAAAGCTGATATAAAAGTATTTTCAATTAAGTTTTTTTTTAAAGGCTTGTTCCAGTACACATATATCACTCATTAGTTTTGACATTATTAACGCATTTTGAAAAATTATCTTGTCTACAAATAAGCTCTTATTTAAATATACTCGTATAAAACATTACCATGAATGGCATAGAAACTGTATTATAATGTTCAATAAAATTTGCAAAAAAAGTTTTCGTACATTTTCCTTGAACATATTTCATTTTTAAGAAAGATATGGGCTTATCCCTGTAAATTTTAACTTCTTGAGTTTGAAAAAAAAAACAAAAAAAAAATTAAGGCACGCATGTAAATTTGAGTTTTTCTTCAATTATAAACCACGAATAAATAAAAAACTTCAAAATAACTCATATGTATTGTTTGTTGAAAAGTATAAAGGTATAAAGTATAGAAAATGTATTTAAAATAATTTATTTTAAGAACCGTGTTAATTGATTTGGTTTTTATTGTAAATCTTCACAGCTTCTTTTTTAAAACTTATTTGTTTAACACTTTTACCATTTTTTTATAGTTTCTACTGTTTAAATTACGCTCATTGTAAGGGTATAATCAAACAATGCTTTGGTGTGCTAGTAAAAAATGTGCCTTTTTTGAAACAGTTACGTTTTTTACATTCGTTTTGTTAACTTCATACAATTTGTACATAATGAAGCACGCATTGAAGCCAAAGTTTTTTTTACTCTAGATAGCTTAAATAATGGTGCAGACCATAAAAAAATGCCCCATGATCAATGTTAAAAAAATAGACACGAAAATTTGTGACAATTAAAGATTTACGAAAAATCACGCATGGCAGTTTTTTCTAAAATTTATATCATAAAGGATTATTTATAAGGAAGGCACGCACTCAAAATGAATGATTTTAATTAATTTTGACCTTCATTTATCTGAAAAAAAAAAAAACAAAAATTGTACTAAGTAATCTTATGTTAAACATTATTTTTGCAATAATACAAAACGTTAATTATCCACGCACGCAGCAAAAAGTCTCAATATTCGATGATTTTTTCGATTTCAAACACTCGCACTATCTCGATGGTTCATTTTATAAATTGAATAGTTAAAACTCAATGATATATATAATATTATAAGTTCCAAAACCTGAATATTTAATAATAATGTCTATATATTTCGACGCATGGCAAAAGTTAAAATTTGCACGGATAAGCCCATATAATTAAAATTTGTAAATTATTATCGATTTTGCTGTACAAAATTATATATAATTCCAGAAATACTTAGGAGAGACACCAAACAGTGTATTCGTTTTTATACTCGCTGCGTTCGCTGTATTCGGTGTGTTTATAACTGTTAGGCTTGTTTTGTTCTATTTGGTTCAAGCATTCAAGCCTAGGAGAGAAACCAAACAGTGTATTCGTTTTATTATAAAGGAATCGAATGGTGTGCAGTGTTTGTTCTTTTAGAATAGTGTATTCATTTTCAGTGTACACTACTTTCTATGCATGCAACGAACAGAATACACTGAAGTACTGTGCTTACTCAGAGAAGGTAAATGAATGTATTCATGCAGACCTTTAGTGCTCACTTGTCCCAATTGAAGTCCCTTGAGACAGAAATATTGTCTTAATTTTGGGGTTCTATACTCAAGCAATTCAATACTGTATCAAACAAAATTCAAGGTGTTGATACAGACGTTGAAACTGTGTCCAGGCTCTACGAGGTACTCATATCGTTTGTGAGAGAAAAACGAGAATACTTTGATGTTTTTGAAGAGATGGGAAAAAGCTAAACCTCTGAAAATTACAAAATGGACCAAAAAAGAATCGTCAAGAGGAAAAAACGAGTTGATGAGTGTCGCGAAGGGAGGTTCTTTTTTGTGGTCGTGAAAATTGATCACATGAGTGAAGAAGAAATTCGAAAAAATGCAACCACTCTTCAGAAATTATACCCGGTTGATCTTGGGGAAGATTTTCAAGAAATGTGTGTCTTACTTAAACATGTTCTGGAACAAAACAACTCTGAAAATATGAGTTTAAGGCAGCTTAACCTTCATATAAGAGAAAAAGAATTGAAGGAAGCATTTTTATATGCTGAGGTTGCTTTAAGAATATACTTGAGAATATACTTGTGCACTGTGTAAAACGTTCATTTCAAATGATTGAATCGTTCAACAATCTATAACGAAAATGATTCGATCATTTGAATCGATCGATCATTTGATCATTTTCATTTCACTCAGATAATTCAATACTGTTCCGATTCGATTTTCATTTCGATTTCGATGATAAGATTGAGTTGAGGCTTTCACAAAATACTCAACATTGTAAGCCATAAATTGCCAAATGACATCGATGATGGCTACTATGTCCATTGATTAAAAAGCGTCAAAAAATTCAACATAAAGAGATTTCATTTGTTACTCCTTAAAAGATCAATTTTAGGACTAATAGTTACTGAATGACTTAGTACTATCGAATAAATTAACTTTTCGATATTATCGCATATGTAAGTCGAAAGTTTTTATTCGATAAGTCTCATTACTAATTCAATTCCCACAGTATCTAAATATACCAGATCCTGGGCCCGTTCGCGTAAGAGTATAGTGATCACTAAATTAATTGATTCTCGTTTTGACAATCGCTCTCTCTATATTTCTATATTGATATGATAGAGACAGGACAGCTATATTTAAAATGACATCAAAAAATTGGCAATCAACTATCACCTTACGCGATTCCACCCCTGATACCTCAAAAACAACAAATCGAATCGAGTAAATCATGGTCATTCAAGTTAACTGATATTAAAGATCGAGACTCATTGAAATGATTGAGATTGAAATAGAAAATCGAGAAACGAGAATCATCTAAATGATTGAGATTGGGATCGATTAAAATGAAAATTTGTGATTTCGATCATCAATATTTTTCGATGATCGGATCGAAAAAATCGAATCGATCCTGATTGACACAGCTCTACTGCAATCGAGGGCGTATTTACCCTAGGGCTAAAAGGGCTACAGCCCGGGGCGGCAAGGCTGCTAAGGGCGGCCAATTTATAATATTTTTTTAAGCTATTGAACTTCAAAACATACAAGCAAAAGGGCGCAAGCCCCCCAAGCAATTGTCCAATTTATAATATTTTTTTGAACGGATTGAACTTTCAAAACATACAAGCAAAAGAGGGCAAGCCGCCCCTAACAATTGTCTAATTTACAATATTTTTGAAGGATAAACAAAAAATACAAAGATTTAAAAAATGCGATTTTTTGAGTTTTTCAATCATGACAGTTTTTTCAGTGCCGTGAATGTCCGGCTGTGAGAGAGTTCACTCGTTCACTGTAACATGTCACTCACTTTTTTCACCATTTACTATTCTTATTTTTTATTAACGATTTTTTATAATGAAAATTCATAATACAAATATTTACAGGCATGTACCTACATATTCAGCCTTATCATCGTATCCGTCCGGAGAAACCTACGATCGGAGATATCTTACGATCGTAACGTTTATTTCTTTCATGGTAGGTATTTGTTTCGTAACGGAAAAACCGACGTTTACCAACGCGTGTATTTGACGTAAACGCCAATAAATTAATTAAGTGTTGATTCGTGTCAAATAAGCAAAGAAGAACCATGGATAGTGCAACAATGTTTTTGGAAGCGGAAAGAAAAAAAGAACATTAAATAAAGAAAAAAAAAGACTCTTAAGAAATATTAAATATTATCCAACTGAGCGTCCATTTCGTTTTTTTTCGGAAAATTTTCCACTTATAATTTGCTGTCGGAGAAATCGGAAATCAAATATGTTCATGCATCGACATTTCATCAGCATGTAACGCAAGGATTTGACATTTTCAGCGCACACAAACTTTATTTTCGTAGACTTGTCCGATTGCCCTATCGCAACAGCTACAATGATACAAAATTCGTACATTTCGTAGAAATCGGAGAAAATTGCGTTCCGATCGGGTACGATGATAGAGCTGATTCTTTGGAACAAATTCCAATGAAACGAAAACAATGGACTAAAAAATGGACTAAAAAAACTTTGGCTGGACGGATCTTAATTTTTGTTTCTAGACTATCTACAAAGAGTCACTATTTATTAAAAAGAAAAATTATAAAAATCCATCAAGCCGGATTCTAGATATAAGGTCACCCACAAGATTTTATTCTTTTTATATACCTAGCAAATCATTCCTCAATTTTTTTTTTAGTCTTGGCTGACTCGTGTCTCTATATAAAAATACTCTTCCCTTCGTCAATAGTTTTGAACCGCTTAAGAAACAATATAATGATTGTTTTTTGTACAAAAGTCTATTTTGATGGATAAATAAAAGGATAGGTATTATTTTTAGTCGAATTAGTGCGATCTTATAACTTTTTTAGTACAAAACTAGGTTAAAAAGACGATTTTGCTAACTTTAATCAAATTTAGCATCATGCCATCTCTAACATTTTACTAAAGTTAAAATCGTCGGATACCTATTTTATCTTTTTAGTATCGTGCTCACTTGTCCCAATTGAAGTCCCTTGAGACAGAAATATTGTCTTAATTTTGGGGTTCTATACTCAAGCAATTCAATACTGTATCAAACAAAATTCAAGGTGTTGATACAGACGTTGAAACTGTGTCCAGGCTCTACGAGGTACTCATATCGTTTGTGAGAGAAAAACGAGAATACTTTGACGTTTTTGAAGAGATGGGACAAAGCAAAACCTCTGAAAATTAAAAAATGGACCTATCTAAGATTAATCACATGAGTGAAGAAGCAATTCGAAAAAATGCAACCACTCTTCAGAAATTATACCTACCCGGTTGATCTTGGAGAAGATTTTCAAGAAGAGTGTGTCTTACTTAAACATTTTCTGGACCAAAACAACACTGAAAATATAAGTTAAAGGCAGCTTAACCTTCATATAAGAGAAAAAGATTAATTGAAGAAAGCATTTTTATATGCTGAGGTTGCTTTAAGAATATAATTGTGCACTGCAGTGACAAATTGTAGTGTAGAAAGATCGTTTTCCGTATTGAAACGAAAAAAACCTATTTAAGGTCTCGCATTAGCGAAGGACGCCTTAATAGTTTAGCTTTATTAAATACAGAAGCTGAACTGACAAAAAATTTAGATAACGAATCTATTGTGAAAACACATAGAAAAAAATGAAAACATCAAATATTATGCATTTTGTGTTTTTTTATTATTATTTTTTATTACTTTATTTTCATTGTTTTACAGGGCGGATAATTTCTCAGCCCGGGGCGCCAAATCCTTAAATACGTCTTTGCCCCCACCACGACAAGGTGAAACCCGTCGAAGAGGTCCTCGCAAGGGGCAGTACACCCCTGAAAATTTTTTTTGCAGCAGCTGAGAATCGAACCCAAGACCTTCTGCATGACAGTCCAACGCACTAACCATTATGCCAAGGTTAGCTTTTTCAGTTTAGTCGGGTTGTGTTACATAAACCTGGAACTATAATCGGGTTTAATATACGAGTAGTTCTAGGTTAAGGTAACACAGCTCCGAAAATTTCAGGAAATTTCAGCTGAACAGTTATGTATATCTTAATGGATGCTTTGAAAAGAGGGATTTATTGGACGTTTCAGAACAATTAGACCTCCCATGACCGATATTTTTCTCATCGAATGTTTTGTCCAGTTCAAATCAAGCACTTAGTTGTCTTCGTCTGTTATCAAGATCTAACTTTCAGGGCAGAAGCAAATCTACGTAAGACTCCTGTAAAAGTTAAACTACTAATAGAAACTACTAATACCTATACAACCTTCAAAGTCACCCAATTAGAATCACACGAATCAACTCGGTTAAAATTTTTTTGTTGAAATCTACCCACAATATCGTTTAAAGTGTATGATTAAATTAATTCTCATTATCTAAGTTTTTTCTTAATAAAAGTGTTTTTTTGACGTAACCAACTGCCAGATTAACTTTGATGGGACAACCAATCTTCTCGATTGTCGTAAATATATATATTAAATACTAAATTTAAATAACGATCTCCTTGGTAGATGGCGTTAACTTACTCAATTAGTCTGATTGGTTTACTCGGTTGGAGTAGTTTGTTTATTTGCTGTTATTTGTTAATTTACATTTGATGTATCTAATCTACTCGGTTGTGTTAACTAACTGACTTATTTACTCGGTTGCATTAATTAAGTTACTCAATTACTTAGAGGAACCAATCGGATTGGTTGGAGGATCCTATCTTTAATTGGAATATATAATCTTCTTGGTTGGAGTTTTCCATTTATTCGGTTACCTTAGACTACATATACGTACATATTTATATTAGAGAAGCTAATCTACTTGGTAATTTCAATCAGTATAAGTAGCTTATTTGTTCGGTTGCATAATCAACTTGCTCCAATTAACTGGACGAACTTATATATTCGGTTGGAGGAGCCTATCTTTTTAGTTGGAGGATCAAATCTACTCGGTTGAAGTATTCATTTTATTCGGTTGCCTTAGACTACAGGTACTCGTATATAGTTGATTTGACAATCTACTTGTTCACTATGAAGTTACTCCATTGGAGTACTGATTTCAATCAGTTAAAGTAGCTAATTTGTTCGGTTGCATTAATCAACTTATTTAACTCATTGGAGGGGCTTCTGGACTAAGTTGGAGTTTTCCATTTATTCGGTTAACCTTAGACTACTTATGTAGTTGGATTGGTCAACCTACTCGTTTACCTTCTAATTCTCAAGTTTTCGATTGGATTAGCCTACCAACTCGGTTAATTCAGGAAACTTTCATTTATTAAGTGGTCAATATACTCATTTAGAGTAGCTAATTTGCATTAATCAAATGATTGACATAGTTGAAATAGCCTATCTACTCGGTTGGAATAACAAATCTTATCAGTGTAACACACATACAACACTGTGACTCTTGGTGGTCTTTCTTCCTTCTGTTCGTTAAACATTCAAAGAACCGAAAACACCAAATCATAATGAAGTTTTCCGTTTAAAATAATTATTGTGGATGTTTATTATTAAAACAAAAATAAATTTAATCGAATTAACTGAGTTAATTTTAGCAAAATGCACTTCGTAGTTTTTAAACGAGACAACATTATTTTTAACCGATATTTATTCAAAGCACAGAAAAACACTCTTGGCTAATTTTTTTTTCTGCGTCATATATGTATATATACTTAGAAATCCGTAACACCAAAGTAGTCTGCCCCTATCCTACCACAAAGCTTTTCTTTAAAGCATCTGAGAGAGTCCTTGAAACAGAGTTTTACAAAATGTGCTCTGATAAAAAGTTGAAATTCCTCAGCGTTTCGATTTTTTTTTTTTGAAAATCAATATCTTCACTAAATTGAATCGCATGTAATTCGACTTATTTCATTCTTGTCAAGAATACACATCGACGAATAAAATGTTTAAACCCCAAATTGGTAGGCTGATCTAGATACACCTTTATTGCCATCCATGCGATGTTATAGAAAAAAAAGTATAGACTATGCATAGATATGTACGTCAACCACTTCTTTTTTTGGTCTGTCTTCTTTTTCCCCGATATATCGCCTTTAATTTATTGCAGGAATCCCATGTGCTCCCTGTTCATCCCATATGACATATATATCTTTGTCAACATCGCGTTGGGATCAAGCATTCCAATAAAAAAAAAACCAAAGAACTCAACACGTTTCTAGAACAAAGACACATCCAAAAAAAAAACAAAAAAAAAACGATGGAAATCTTTTGAGTTCTCTAAATGTCAATCTACCTTTCCGAGGTTATGATTTACAGGATTAAGGATTTTATACACCAACATACAAATAAACGTATATACACACGTTGCTTAGAAATTAATTGATTTCTCCCTCTCTATTTCGAGGAGCGATATATAAATCGTAAATCAGTTTTGAATCTTAAACAACATTTTCTTAGGAATTTTTAAAAGAAAGAATTTTTTGGAGCAAGAGATTACCCCAAGGAGATTACTTTTTTCAATTATACCGAAAAGGAAAAAAAAAACAAGACAAGATCACAATAAAGAGACTTCATAAATTTACTTAACTAAGTTGAATCCTTATTCGGATGGGACCCTTTAAGCCTTCCATTCCCAAGAAAGAAATATAGATCTGTGTGTCTCCTTTGTTCCATGGCATCATTTTTGTGTTGGAAAGGAAAAAGAAATAATATAAAAAAGAAATATCCCAGACAGACATTCCTAACAGATTTATTTAGAAAATCCTTCTTGTCCCCAAATTATTTTAGAAAAACATGGACCTTATGTTCTTAACATGGGCGATAGAAAAAAATATCCTTGGGGCATATTGGCTGTGTTTTTAGATAGAAAAAAAAAACACAAACCTTATATAGTGGGGGATTTTATGTTATTGTTGACCAATTACAGGGAGTTTGTATTATTGCGTATCTTTTATGGGGGGAAATCCGTTATAAATCTCACACATTCTCCAATTGGAAAATTTTACTCCCAATACACATATCGGTACATAGCTATATAGATATCAAGGATTTAAAAGAATACAAAGGATACACACAATCAATTCAGCACAACCATTGTCAGGACGTTCTATTTCTATCTCTAGATATAGATACAGCATCCATCTGTAGTCTTCTTGATGGTCTATATGCTCAGGTTTATATTTGTCGATGTCGACTTCGTTTTCGTTTTATTCCAAAGAAATTTTATTGGACGTGAAAATAATCGAAAGGGAGTAATACGTATATCCTTTTGTCCTTGTTTTTTTTTTTTAATTCTGTGAAACATCGCAGAGTCCATGTGTTTGTAATTTTAATCGTGAAAGATACTTCTCTCCCGATGGCGACGAGTAGAGGAAAAATTATTTTCCAAAGGATACTTCTGACTATGTATATAGATACGGTAACAGTTGGCTAGCAATTAAGGGTGCTAGATACGTAGTAATGATAATGATGATGATGACTGAACTGTGAATGGGTCGGGAAGGATATCGATTACACAGGATTCGTATTCTAGCTATTTATATATCCCTACAACCAACTCGAGGATAAGTATGGGAATATAGTGAAAATGGATTTAAGATACAGTCTCCCAACCCACCGTCGTCGTCAATAGGATGGGAAATATTTGCAGTGGGTGTGAGGGTGTATATTTGTGTTTGGAAGGAAGAATTAAGTAGGTAATCTTATCAGAAAGAAAATCCTAAAGTACGAGAAGATGTTTGTTCGATGTAAAAGCTTTCGATTGAAGAAGAGAAAGTATGTACCTACATATGAAATAAAAATACGAAAGTATCTATAAAGCTGATGCCTGGTAGATTACATCCGACAGCCTTGACCTAATGACTTTTTGAATAATGGAGATGAAATTTCCCATAGCTATACATATGTACATATATAGCTAGCTGCATCAAAATGATGCTCGAAGGATTTTCTGATGGAAAATAAACTTTTGTTTTATAAGTTTTGAGTTGGAAATATATCTGTGTATGGAAACTTAGGTGGGTATGGGGTGTGTAAGGAATGGGAATGGGCTTACTCCTAATGCTCATTGAACTGAATGGTATCTAAGGATTTATGTTGAATTTCAATTTCTTGATGAAAGAGAATCCTTTCAGTGGAAATAAGACAAACAATGATGAATTTGCTATAGATATAGGTATATGTATGTATGTATGTAGATGGTTTATTTGAAACTGATTACTTTCGATTGAGGAATTATTACTTTTGAGTGGTTCGAGGTTAAAATTATTTGATTTGATAGAACATTTTTGAAATTCCGAAGGGTGTCGTAATAGTACATATGAAGGTATCGGAGTAAAAAAAAAAAAAAAAAAAAGAATAAGTGGCGCCCAATGTGAAACTTTTATTTATTTATTCACCATAAATATCAATTTTAAATTATGTGGATTGTCATATTTTAATATGTATTGATGAATTAACATATCTAATTTTTCCGTTTGAATAAAGCCATGGTCTATCACGCAGAATATAATTCTGTTAGACCATTTTCCAATGTTGAATTATTATAAGGTTTCGTGTGATTATTTCTTTTTTAAGAACACTTAAAGTTTAAAACAGCGTATTCAAATATCTCCGTTTAGTAACAAAAGAGAGAAACTGGCAACACAAACTAGACAAAAATATTGAGCCTCAAAGAACGAAAACATAAATTAAATAAATTCTGAGAATCAAAGCCTATGTAATAGAAATTCCTGTGTGCTTTCATTTAGTAGCAATAGAGATGGCCTGCGATTTTCCGACAACCTCGAAAAGCTCAGCTTATAAGCAACTTATCATGACGAGAGACAGTGCATGTATGCTTTTATTCGATCGAAATAGAGAGATCCTAAAATTCTTTACGAGCTCAAAAGGCTAAGTTCAGAAGAAGCACTTTTTCATAACAAAACACAGTGTTGTAGAATGTTTTACTTCCTAAAAATGCATTTTTGCCTTGGTCCACAGTTTCTACTTTTGAGATCAAAGTTTTATAAATTTATCACGGGTTACGCATTGGGCGCCATTTAAAAAAAAATATTAACATAGATTTTTCTTTATTTTTCCTATTTTATTTTTAAATAACTAAATTTATAAAGTAAGTTATTTTGGTGTTTCTTAAATGGCGCCCAATGTTTTAGCCTATGGAAAGCTTGCTATATGAGTTCTAAGATAAATTCCTTTTTACTTTTTTTTTTTTCAAAGACCAATAAGCTGTTCGTCAATCAAATATCTGCTAGATAAAACTCTTTCCAAGCTGCTTGATAAATGTTATAATATCGCAATTTTGATTTATCGTATACTCGTAGATAGTTGTATTACTCCTCTACAACAATATCACATTAATATTTGTGTGTCTAGAAATGTTCACCAGCTTACTCCGATTTTAAAACGTCTAGAACAGAAACAAGCGCCAATACGCGAATATAGAAAGCTTATCATCATTTCTGTACCTTATATTTTCAAAGCCACCACTGTGATATATACAAAACACTATATTTTGTATAATTGACGCCTACACAAGGAAGCATAAACACCCGTTATGTGTTAGACAACACAGTCCAAGAATTTAGGAAAGTCAAAGGGCTTGAAAAGAAGGTCCATTGGCTCGGAATATTTTGTTAAACTCTATTTAATTTTTCTAACAATTTCACTGTTTTTATCATTAGAATAGAAGTCTTAACCTCTTTTATTGAATCCCCATTATATATACAAACATTTTTGTGTAAATGGTCACGTCAAAACTCATCAGATGTACTGTTTGTTATATTACAAATAAGACCTAGGAAAGGAGGAAATAAATTAGAAATATTTTAATTTGATTTAAAAATAATTCAAAAAATGGCGCCCAACGTTTATTGAAATGAAACGTAAATTCTTATTTTTTCACTCAAGTGGTTATATATATCTTCTCTTTTAATTATATGGTGTAGCATAGTGCTAGTGGTGAACAGTTTTGCATCTCGAATTTATTTAATTAAATGTATCCATTATCTAAACATGTATGAATTGAAGGAGTGATTTTTCACAAGTTGCGTCTAATATACATACTTGCAATTCAAACTATTTTTCCTACTCATCCATTTATTGTTAATTAAAAAAAATCTAAGTATAAGTATTTCTTAAAACCAACTTAAAACAAACACTAAGTAAATATGAGCTTAAGTGGCGCCCAATACAGGAACGCACACCTAAACCTGAATTTGTTATTTTGTCTCTGGTGGTATTTCAATGATGCATATACGATATATTTTTTATCACATAAAGAAATATCGAATAAAACCTTCATCAATGAAATCCGCACCTTTGTAACCGTCTAGGCACATATAATATGAATTCTTTATTTTCTAAGTTTCACTAAAAACACACAACAGCTTTTCGGATTCATTTTCTATTTAGGTCTCTACATTCGTGCTTAATTAGAACAAACGATAATGTCAATAAATTGTCAACTGATCTGTTTCGATTATAAATGACATTAAGAACATGAAAATATTAGATAGCCTCTCATTAACAAAACGCACCAACAAATGGGATCATCTTAATTTTTTTCTTCATTTTCATTTTCATCTTCTTCTTCATTTTTATATTAAGTCGAATTTCAAGACATAATCAGGGCAGAAAGACGGAATGTTCTCGCTGTCCGCAACTGCATCAGATCTTTGATTATTGAAAACAAGTTGAAATTTCTTTTCCACATTTTATTTTGTTTTTATTTTTATAATTAAAATAAAAAAAAATAAGAAATAAAACAAACACCAGCTTAACGAAAATGGTCGAGGTGGATGACGAACGAATGTGTAGCATGTATCTTGGCACAAGAATTTTCTCTTTTTTTATATCGATTTTGATTGAATTAACAGATAAAAAAATGTCAACGAAATTGATTTCAAAATGTAAGATACACTTGTATCTCTTCTGTTGCTGGTATTTTTGGTTTAATATGTAAAATAATCTGATGAAAATTTCGATTGGAAAGAAACAAAATAAAAATCGAATTGACTCGACCATTTGACCAGTGCCACCCGAAAGCAACCCAATAATCGTAAAGAGATCAAATTTACGACTCGATTTCATTTCCAATTTCTCTGATCATCTCTATATATGCAGGTGTGTGTGTATTTTCAAGAAATATCTCTTTATATTCGATTACCAGATCGATGATTAAATAAATTAGAAGCACAAACATAGACAATAATTCTTTTTTCCAAAAAAAAAAAAAAACGGCAGTGCGAGTAGGTAGGACACATATTTTGTAGACCGCATCATCACAGACAATGGAAACCCTGAGGCAATTGACCAATAAAACATTCCCCACAGATATCAATGTTACTTTTACAAATATCACAAAAATTCAAGTCCATTAATCCGTGTGGAAAAATACATAAAAAATATCAACTTTTCCAATCGCAATATTGAATTTCCCCCGAATATGAATACAAATCATTTAATTTTTCTATTTTCCAAAATTCGTATCTCTTACTTGAATCGGGTATAAAATACCCGTATTGTTTTATAACATTATTCACCTATGTATACCCGATACTTTTTGGTTGAAATAAAAATTCCTTATTTGAATCTCGATTGGATTAAATTCGCATTAGAAAAAAAACTGTCTTTTTACTTTGGTTTTGGTAGATTTTTATTTAAATTTATTATTCGTTTAATTTGAAAAATGGTCAATTTTAAAATTGAATTTTTTTTCGTCGAATATATTAAAACTCATTAGATATGTATCTAAATGCGTGTATCTATGAGTTTAAACTAAAAATGAAACTTGAAACTAATTTAAAACGCATAGATAGGATTTATTCACTAAAAAAAAACTATCGTTTAAATTCAACGATTTATTACAATTTTTTGTTGAAACAAAAATGGCGCCCAAGCATTTTGTATTTGTAGTTTTTTTTTTAATGCAAAGATTTATGATATGTAGATTGCTGGCTTAAAGCTAATAGGAATTTCATTATAAATCAATTTGCTTTTACGAATCGGGTGTTAAGTCAGAGGTATGAATTTTTTCGATATGGTTTATTAATTGGCTGAATTTAAAACTTATCTTAAGTTATGGGTGTGTAGATTTAAAATAAAATAAAAAAAATATCCCCGTGGGTATTAAATATTATACATATTTTAAAAATAAATTTAAACAATTCTTTTGAACTCATGATTGATGAGTAAATTTTAAAGTCTACTGTTGGAAAGTAAGTTATTTTAAACTTATATTGCTTAAGTCACTCTCATGAAAATGAAATTTATTTGATAAAAGTTAATATAATTCTTGTGATTAAGCCCCAAGCTTACATAGAAAATAATTACCTAGTAAAATAATTAATATTAGGAATTTTCTGGATAATTATTATTGACAAAGACTTAAATGGTCCCTCAAGCCGGATAATCAATTAAAAATTGTTATTTGTATTCAATAAATTTGTTGTTTTAGTAATTTTGAATGTTTGTTGAAGCTTTTGTCTTAGGAACTGTTGGCACTAATTTTTTCAGCAAACAACTTTTGCAATTTGAAACAGCTTCTGTTAAATAAATGATAACAATTAAATTCTAATATTCCTGTATGAAAAAAAATAAATTTTATATTCAATTTATTTCCTATTATAACATATTATTTTACAATTTAGTAAGCATTTTTGTTGGAAAAAATAAAATAAACCGAGTTCATTCACATGAAACATTAATTTTAAATTTAACTTCTTTGAAGTTCGAACGTTGGGCGCCACTTAAAGTTTCCACTGAAAATATAGTTCAATTTTTCTACCAATAGTAATGCCGGTCGTCCACTAGGCGATCAACGCACAAATTTCGAATTCAACGCATTCAACTCTAATGTACGGTGCCTTCAATTCTGTTCAACCAACGGGTTGGATCTAGTTGTTGGTCGTTGCTCAACGAATTGCGCAACAAGTGTACTCGTAGTTTACGAGCTCGTGTTGCTCCTTGAAAATGTTCGATCAACACGTTGAGCAACATTTTCAAGATAATGTGTTGCACATTATCTGTTCAACGCGTTGATCAACTTTTTAAATTTCTTTGGGATTTCTTGGCGTAATATTGTGTTGCGTTGCGTTGGTTGCAGTGAAATGTGTCTACGTGGTTGAACTATTGCGTTGCCATGAACTTGCAGTTGTTGCAACTTGCAAACTGTAGTTTATTTTGGTTTTTCGTCATGGAAGGTGATAAAAAATCAGAGTGACCACGGAATTTATTTTGCAATTGATTTCATCAATTGAGGAAAAGCCCAATATATGGGACATTAAGAGCCCCTCTTATAAAAATCGAGATGCCGGGGAATTGGCTTGGTCCCAAATTTCCTCGAAAATGCAATTGCATAAACTTTGAATTCGAATTCATGGGCGCGGTGGGATCAATCGATTTTAATTTCTCATAATATTTCATTGAAAAAAAAACAATTTTCTTCGCGGCTCAAGAAAAAATTATCTACCCAGAATCGTCTTGGCTGTTTTTTCTTCCTTTGTCATTCATTTCCTAATATTATTAATGCGGCAGCCACTTTTTTTCTTAGAGGAAATCATACCCATACGGAACAAATTTAAGAATATTTTAAAACGAAGGCGTGCGTCGACATTAAATGTATGTACCGAAGTTCGAACTGAAGTCAAAATTATTTCAGGTTTGACGTTTGAGTTTTTGTTTATCGTGGTGCATTCAACGCGTTCCCC
This sequence comes from Philhelius festivus, assembly GCA_963931855.1. Taxonomy (NCBI): domain Eukaryota; kingdom Metazoa; phylum Arthropoda; class Insecta; order Diptera; family Syrphidae; genus Philhelius; species Philhelius festivus. Next base: position 8,885,517 of record OZ007556.1, on the reverse strand, counting down.
AACGAGGGATCCTTGGTTAAGTGTACGAAGGTATCAACTCGTTCATCAACTGGTTGAGCAACCATATCAAACACGCAGTTGATCAACTCGAAAAACTTTTTTTTCTGTCAAAATCGAACAAGTTTATCAACTAGTGTACGAGTTTATTCAACATTTGAGTAAGTTAGTCAACTAGGTGTACGGAGCTATTCAACACTGGAATAAGTTTTAAGAGTTGATCAACTAGGTGTGCGAGGTTAATCAACATATGGGAAAGTTGGTCAATTATGTGTACGGGGCTGCAAACGCATTTTGTTCAATTTACGTTGCTCAACGTGAATTACGTAAGTTGCTGCACTAGTGTAAGCGGTTGTAAATTCGTTTATCCAACAAAAGAGTTGAATAAAAAGTTGAACGAAGTTGGTTGAACTTATCACGCACATAGTGGACGACCGGCATTACAAAACTTTCAAAACGTTAGAGCGCTCTGATTTTATAATTTAATACAATCAGTTTGTGGAATAAAAGTCAAAATTGCTCTTTAATTTCACAACAAAACCAAGTACGCTTTTCGACTGAACAAATCTGAAAACACAATTTTGTCTTTGATAAAAATAAGTTAAGATTTATGGGTGTCATTTTTTTAATGGACATTATATTGAAAAGTTCCAATTTCAAGGTTATAGGAAAAACGCTATTTCAATTATTTGTAAATACTCTTCTATTCTAGTAAATTATTGAATTATATTTCTTTTTTTTTAACTAAAGTGGTTTTGACTACGAGCGTTAGGAAAGTAATAAAGAAGGATTAAAGAGGAACAACTGATATTTATTGGTTTTAAAGTTCTCAATATCAAAATAGATGGGAAAAGAACTGGATAAAGCATACCATATTTGTGTAGTGCGCGGCTAAAGAAAGAATTTCCAAACTTAACAGTACGGCCATTCTAAGAGGCTTGGGTGTAAAATGTAGAGCATTTCTACACATGCAAAGTATGATGAATAAAATGTCTTAGACGAATATTGAAAATGGCAATTTAAATAGAATAATCCTTGTAAGCATAAGGATAAAATAAAGAGAGAAATTAAAAATTGCGACTTTCGTTGGGCGCCACTTAAATATATGAACTTTGAAACTGTGGGCCCCTTAAAGAGGATATACTACAAAGTTTTATTTGGTTTTTATTTCTGACATGTTCTAATTTCGAAGAAAAAGCACCTAAATTGTTAAATTATCTACGTTGGACGCCATTTTTTATAAATCTTTTTGCTAAACATGACTGTTTTGATTTAATTGCGAATCTCCTATTAATTTAGAAATGATAATATAATCACAACGTTTTTCTATTTGTAGGTAATAAAACGTGGGGACAAATTACTGTGTAAATACATTGACAGAACAGCCATTACATTCTATTTCCAGTTCTTAATTTTATCTCCTACTATCAATCACAATTACTCCAAAATTTGTCTAATTTTAAACAGATCCTATCATTTAAGACCATCTGGACCCACTTACACAAAGATTCTCTTTTCAAAACACAATATCTTAATTGGGCATCAACTTTTATTTACTTCAAGAAAGAGTGCATGTGTTTTGTTGTTTTTTGAATTGTCATCGAATATTATCCAACAACTGTTCTCGAAAGAACTATATCCTCCCACAGAACATAAACATAAAATTTCAATTATCCTTCCAAATAAGAAACAAAAATGTCAAATGTTCTCGTGTTACACTCCAAAGAAGCATCAACAAAAGTACGTTACAGCCAGAAAATCCTTATCTTCTGAATGTGTGTGGTGTGTCTGTATAGATAATTCAACATTTCTCTCAGCAGCTCAATTGAATTCCCATTCAACCAGCGACCACAGATGAAAACCAAAGATCCAAACCACATATAAAATATAAGGACCATGAGTTGTGAAATCTCAGTGCAAAGGACCTGATGTTTGAAATGACAAAAAAAATATAGGGACTCCACATTCAGAGAACATCGACATCGACAACAGCAACGACAACACATTTGGGTGTCAAATATCATCTGCAATTTGTGTCATATCTTTCAATTTGTCACTTTAAGTGGTCACACATAGTATATTCGAACTGCTAGAGGTTGCTCTGGGGAAAAAGAGTGAGGACATCGAGCATCCAGCTAACTGAACGACAAAAGGATGATGTAGCATAAAAGTTTTTTTCTTTGAAGGACTTTTCTTTAGTTCTTCCACAAGAGAAAAAAAAACTCTTTTCTGACAGATTCTCGGTGTCATTTGAGATTCCAAGTTATGGGATAATTGTATTTCTCCGACGTTTTGAATGGGAATTTCCCTTGGGAGGCGTCCTGGCTCCACAGTCCACATCCACCATCTTGTGTCGATTAGATCAAAATTTGTTCATTCGAAAGATGGAAGTGATATTTTCTCTTAATATCTTCCAGATGCCATGAAATCTAATGGAGTCTCTCTAAGTGGTATAAATTATTCCAGAAAGAAAACAGAAAGCAGACAAAATCTGGCAGCATTAATGCCAAAGGCTTATGCAGCATTCCTTACAAGTGATTGGCAGGCCATCAAAATATCAAAATCTCATCTAAGAAATCGAAATTCTTTTTTAACTCTCCTCGTTGGAATTGGAGTGAAAGCAGCTCACTGCCCCCTTTTTAAACAGGATCAATAAATTTTTCGTCCGATTTATCAGTTACACTGAGATAATATTCCAATCGAATTTTAGGGGGAACTTCTATAAAAAAGGGATTTTGTACTTTTTTTTTGTTTATTTATACATTCCAAGTGGTTCTTCTAAATTAATACACGATGCATGTTGTTGTGTTATCATCCCGCACTAATTAGATTCTCCTGCACGTTGATGTGAAGCAACATGCAGCAGAAATAAAAACAACATCTCCTCAGAAATCCAGCAGGGGCGCTGTGGTAGATGGTGTAACTTGTTTCATCTGTCAGCACATTGAATGGAGCATAAAGTGATTGAGATATTACCGCATCTATACACGGTTCAGTGGTTTTTAATTGTCGATTTTGGATTTTTATTTTAAAATTGTTTTAAATTGGGGCCAAGTATTTCACTTTGAAAGAGAAATTACAAAAAAAAAAAATAACACATCTCCAGCAGGGAAACTAAATGAGATGTTTTATACCAGAATTGGAAAGAAAAATATTTAGAAAATAATTAAAAAGAAGAAAAATTACATGTGGTTTTTTGATGAAATTTTTGGGGCATCGATTGATTGGTACATACATACATAAATGTACATGTTTAGAAAAGAGTGGTTCTTAATGGATTTGAAAATTTTCTCTTACATGGTTTTGTTTTAAGAAAATATTTTTTTCTTTTCGTAAAATTAATAAATAATGTCGTTTTATTATTCATATGTCAGTTTCAACTGATAAAATGATCTTTTTTTTGGTGAAAAAGCTTTTCAGAAATATATTTAAATGGCGCCCAACGGTGGTCATTTATGTAGTGTTAGGTGATATATGTATATTAAAAATACAATTCACGAAAGAGCAACCATATATCCGTTAGCACAACATGCAAACATTAAAACGCACATTGAAGCAAATACGAATGGAAGCCATTTTTAGAGACCCTCTATTCTTGAAGTCGAAGGAGTAGCTTGAAGTTTTGAATTTTATTTATATAAAATACTGTTTTTTTTAAGTTAAATCAAATAAATCTAAAAAGCTGTTTTAAACTCTTACGATCAAAATCTTATATCTGAATATTAAATGGCGCCCAACGTGGAGTTTTTAAAAAGAAGAAAAATTACATGTGGTTTTTTGATGAAATTTTTGGGGCATCGATTGATTGGTACATACATATCATATATAAATGTACATGTTTAGAAAAGAGTGGTTCTTAATGGATTTGAAAATTTTCTCTTACATGGTTTTGTTTTAAGAAAATATTTTTTTCTTTTCGGAAAATTAATAAATAATGTCGTTTTATTATTCATATGTCAGTTTTGAAAATCAACTGCTAAAATGATCTTTTTTTTGGTGAAAAAGCTTTTAAGAAATATATTTAAATGGCGCCCAACGGTGGTCATTTATTTAGTGTTAGGTGATATATGTATATTAAAAATACAATTCACGAAAGAGCAACCATATATCCGTTAGCACAACATGCAAACATTAAAACGCACATTTAAGCAAATACGAATGGAAGCCATTTTTAGAGACCCTCTATTCTTGAAGTCGAAGGAGTAGCTTGAAGTTTTGAATTTTATTTATATAAAATACAGTTTTTTTCAAGTTAAATCAAATAAATCTAAAAAGCTGTTTTAAACTCTTACGATCAAAATCTTATATCTGAATATTAAATGGCGCCCAACGTGGAGTTTTGATTTTTTTATAGATTTCATTTGTAGACTTTAAATTGAAAACGCAGAATCGCTTCCACAAACTAGGAAGGACATTATAAATGTCTAACTTAAGTTTATGTGACCAAACGTCTGTATGGATCAAATGGAGCCTAACCAAATATATTTGCGGTATACTAATGTTACTGCAAAAGTCACATTCAAAATTCATAGTCAAGACCCTTTTGTTCTTTAAATCCTTATTAAATGATTCCAAGATTTGTTGCCGAGTCTGCTATTTCAATGGGATTATCATTTCGAGAAATTTGAGGCATGAATGATGTGTGAATGGGTCTTCCCGATATTACTAGGCATTTTGATTTTCTTGGGCTTCAGCAAAGCGCGTTTAATTTTGACCCTTCTAGGATTCTATTGAGATCCTCATTTAGTTTGCGCATCCTACTCTCCAAAAAGGCCTTAAGGAATCCATTTCCATAGTAAGACATCGTCAGCATACATATCAATGTACTGCTCCATAACAATAACAAACGCAAAAGAATTTAATGAATGTGCATTATAAAGAGTATTGCCCCCAAAATTTAGCCTTGTGGGACATTACGAAGATATGAGTCAACCAGTTTTTGCGAGATCGATGAGAAATTTGAAATGATTTTTCAGTTTTCTGTATAATATATGTACTATTCTTCATGGTAGCAACTACCTTAGAAAAATCTAATAATATGGGGTAAGCCCTGTTATCACTCTCATGTAGATTATCGCCATTGTACAGCTATGTTTTGGACGAACCAGTCCGATGGCTGATTCAATAAATAAATATATTAATTATAAATATAGACTGGTTGATGGTGATAAATATGAACTTAGCTTTTTAAGCAATTGATTTATATTCTGTTCAAATAAGTAATTGTAGGAAATTCATTTTAGCACAATATTCATATATTTTTTAAATGGCGCCCAACGCGAATTATTTATTTGAATTTGCTTAAACAGATGTTTATTTAAAAATATTATCATGCTTTCTTCGGTCATTAATTGATGGTATGTGCACAGGTTCCGTCAACAGCATGGAACTCGAATTGTTCTTGGGGTTGCAACTTGATTTTTTAGTTGGATTCAGATGATCGTTCTTCATTCGATGCACGTTGTTCGTCGTACGGTGTTTGGGTAATGTATTCAAATTTGATCATCTTTTGTTTTCGGTTTGATGATTTACACCTTGTGTAACAGAACAACTAACAGAACAGAGCATCAAAATTCTTAATACCAAGTAACTTTGAGGATTTCAGTAATAATTATAGCCAGAGCCACATGATTAGTTGTATATAAATTATTATATATGTATAATAATCACTTAAAAATTTTAATATTTTTGTTTGCATCCTTTTAACTGCAATTTTTAGTGCAATCATTTTGATATTTATAAATAATATATTTTTTTCTAAATATTAACTTTTTTAAGTTCGTTTAAATCATCCCATTTCATATATCCATGCACAACAAATTTGACCTTTTAATATATCACAAAATTAAAAAAAAAACACACATACACATTTAGAAAACAACAACGATGCACTTAAATATAAATTTTAACAATTTTAACAATAAAGTGCTAAACTAATATAAACACACTCAAATGTTTATAATTTAGTACTCCTATATTTTCGAATGTACTAAAAGAACTCAGAAAAACGAAATAATATTTGTTTTTCTAAAAATTAATATTGTTTTGCTTGTTTTTTGTTCCGATTTGTATTCACATTATATTTTTTTTCTTTAGTACAAACAAAAAATACAACCATCTCTATTCAAAAGTACTAAAACTTAGAAAACAATTCTCTTTTATGTTACAGATGTGCATCACACCACCAAATATCAATAGTTATATCCCAGAAGCGTTCAGTTTTCTGGTGAGTGATATAATTTATATTCAAAAAAAAAGTCAAACAATCTATATATTTTTCCATCTCTTTATATATTTTTTTTTTTTCTATCAAAAATTGTGCCAGCAAAAATATTCATATAATCCATTCGCTTATATCATATTTTTATGTTGAAACGCTTTTTTGGATATTTTTTCTCATTTTATTTTTGAGTGGCATCGTTTTTTTTTATTTTTTTTATAATATCCTTTTTATGTCCTATGTTTGTTTGTATGAATCTCGAAAAAATTTATAAAGAGTGTCCATGAAAACGTATGAAGCACCAAAAAATAGTTATCATGTTGATGTCAGATATATACCGACGTATCTGAAAACGTTCTCAACACATTTGTGGTTGTAGTTGTTGTTGTTGTTGACTGTGTTATATATTTGTTCTGATCCTTTTTGAGGATGTATCTCGTTGAAAGGTCCACACAACCGGCAAGCAAAAGCAAAAGTTACTGCACTCCCATCCAAAAGATAGATATATAACAAAAAAGGGTTGCACATCCTGAGGGAATATTTTATGCGAACGCGCGAGGTAAAACTATTTAAATATTAAAACTTATATGAGTTAAATGCAGCAAAACTCATCGCATATGCAAAAACGTTGTTGCAACTTCCACAAGAGTCTGCTTGTGCTATAGTGCTTTTGCTGTTTCTGGTGCTATTGTGTTGTTGTTATGCATAGATACTGCTGATAGGTTGAAGTTGAAATCCTGTATAATATGCCCCCAAAAATCAGCGGGTACCCAGGACAAAATTTTGTTGTTGGCTTGCACAAGCTATGGTGAATGGGAGATATAGAGCTTATGTTATAGAAGATTGTTGGAATTTACTCGAGTTTTGAAGTCGTTTAGCTTACTTTTCGTCCTGTGCCAGTGTTGACTGCATATGGATGTGCGATGAAGAACTAACTAGATATACGGATGACAACTTTGCTCTAGTTCAAAAGCATTCTTGGCTACGAAATCAGCTCATCAGCTGCATAAATAATGGCACACACAGAAAGAAGAAGACGAGGAACAAAATGGGTAAATGTGCAAAAACTAGAGTGAATATCAGAAGATTACATCCAACAATATGGTTTTTAACTACGACAGCGAGAACTTTTTAGTACTAAAGGGAAAAGTTTAATTTTTTTTCGCTTTGTTTTTGTTTTATGTTACAATGTGCTTATGAAGTATTTACTGGAACTTTTTAAGACAGAAAAAAAAATAGTTTCCTTTGATAATACAAATCCATCAAAAGTTGAAAGACGAAGAAGAGCAAATTCTTTCGAAAAGAGGTCACAAACGCTTATGCTCAATTTAACTCCGATATTAATTTTTAAATGTGTATAGAAGTTTGTAAAAGTTTTTTTGAATTTACAGTATTTTGAAAGATTCTTTTTTTGTTGAAATTGGCAAGTTAATGTGCAAAATGGAGAATGTGGAGAACATCCTTGGGGTTTTCTTTCATAATTAATTACGCAATTGTCTTCTTTTAATCTTGTTCTAAGCAGGACTTAAGAGGTTTAGGATATGACACGAAAAGCTTACGTGGTTTGTTTGTGGGATTCTGTTGTTTTAATAAAAGAGCATTCGCATAAATAGAATTTTTTTTAATATGTTCACCATAAATTACGATCTTTAAGCTATTCTGTTCTAAAATAGTACTAAATCTGTTCAAATTTAATGATTCTAATGGAATTTTTTTGTTGAAATAAGAGGAAATTTGCCTAAAAAGAGGCTACTTTTAAAATGTTCATTATAAATTGAGTTATTTAAGCTATTCTGTTCTAAAATAGTACTAAATCGGTTCAAATTTAAAGTTTCTAATGGAATTTTGTTGTTGAAATAAAAGGACATTCGCCTTAAAAGAGGCTATTTTTAAAATGTTCATTATACTCCTAAATTGAGATCTCTAAGCTATTCTGTTCTAAAATAGTACTAAATCGGCTCAAATTTAAAGTATCGAGGGCTACAAGCTGCTAAGACACCATTAAACTTATTACTATCAAAAACGGTGATATCCAACAATTGCTAATTGATAAAGGAACTGTATAATTTCAGTGCTTATGTAAATCAACTTCTTCATATATTATTTACGAAAGAGCACTTTCATGGTAAACTGTAGTATTTTGTTCGCAATTCTTTTTTCAAATTTTTCCACCAAAATAAAAAATCTATAGAGTGAATTTATTACAATTTTCCACAATTTCTTTTCTTAAAAAAAAAATTAAAACTTCTTCTTAAACCTTTAATTTAATTTTCAACCTGAGTTGTGATAAGTAGACATAAATTCAAATATCATAAGTACATTTTTAAATTTTGGAATTAACTATGATAAAAAACCTTTGAAATAAATATAGCGTGTTCTAAAAAAATCAAAAATTTAGTTATTTATTTATTTTTGGTACACGCTGTACTAATAAATACAAAATTATAAAATATTTGATGCATATTAGTATATTTTGAACTATTTTGGCAATATACTAAAATTGTTCTAAACGTGTACTAAAATTTAAAAATGCATTTTCCATATAAAGTTAATGTTAAGCAAGTCTAATTCAATACCTTAATAAAGTTATATCTTGATGTATCATGTTAAATCATTTAATACATTAGTACTAAAAATAAGTACCTTATCATAAAAAAATTGATAATATTATAATAATTGATAATATTTGTCAACATCAGAATACCAGCCGATGCTTACAATAACTTGACCTTCCATTTTCATGGACTGTTTGAAGTAACAAATAAATTTAAATGTGAAATTTATTCGAAATTCTAACCAATATTGTGTGTACTAAAATGTATGAATTTATAGCAAGTAAGGTAATATGTAATGAAAATTGACTGTTGCAAACTATGCATTTAATTTTAGATTTTTTCAGGGGGCTAGGTAAATACAATCGAAATATTTGGAATCAATGTACTAAAAATGTACTAAAATTAATTAAACTTTAAAAAAACATCCCAAAAACACATTTTTACAGCTAAATAAGGTCTTTAAGAAGACAAATCATATTCCAATAAAGTTTTGGTTTTTCGTTTGACCAATTAGACCCATTAATAGGGGATAACTTCATCATTTGTTGTCTCCAAACAAAAAGAATAGTTACATTGCCCTCATTAGTTCAGTGGAACTAGAGAAGGTGAATTCTTAGGCATTCGGTGGTGGGAGAAACAATAATTCTCTCAACCTAGTTCTCATAGTTAGTAGCTCTTGTTAATGGATCACTTTTGCTATTTTGGCTGGTCAGCAAAAACTAAAATTTGCAACCACATTGTTCATTAGACAGACATTAGCAACTTCAACCTCGGCTTCCACGTCCGTTTTTTTTTTTCCAAATCCATACCTCCAACCAGTAAAGTAATCTAATCGACCATATCTTGATCCTCTTGATTGGGGACAAAGCGACCCCCACTCCCTCCAATTCCCTACTCACCCTGAGCTGTAGTAGATATCTCTGGTCAGAGACAATGTACCTCAGTGCACTACAGCTTCCGAATTTAAAATTCAAACTATGCGCCCCATGCTCAGCTGAGAGTATAATAAAGATCAAAATGTTACGATATTTTTCGACCATATTAAGCACATGCCAATGATGCTAAGCTATATACTTTAAGGAGTGGAATCTATCTTACTCTCTTGTCCCAGGCTATAGGTAATTATTTTGTAGAGTTTGACAAAAAAAAATCAATAAACATTTCTTCGTCTGCTCCTCTAAACTTAGCAATTTACCCCCAAAGATCTTAGAGACTGGAGTATCTCCTGTAGAGTGCAGCGCACGTTGTCGTTCACGTCGCATCGTCGACGTCGACTACGTACAGCATAACCGACCTATGACACAATCGAATAAAAACGCTGAACTAAATCGTGATCGATCCACCACCACGATGGGGCATACTCAACAGAAAGTTGAACAATAAACAAAAAAAGCACACAAAGTGCAGAGATACATTGGTACGAGTACTTGCCTAACAAAAATGATAATCTTTTGTTGCGTGATCGTTGTCGAACATTTGTTTAGAGTTGTATAACTTTGTACTTTGTCTTCTATCTCCTTCTATCTTCCATCTTCATACATATAGGGGCTTCTTCTTTTACTTTTTCATCTTTATTTCTTGGATCTCTTTTTTTACATATTTTTATCCAGTTTTGTTAATTTTTTTTTGTATTTTATATCTTCCTTTGCAGTGCTGGAATAATTGCGATCAACAACTTGGACCGTTTCCATTGAACGTTAACTCAGCGATGCGGGAAGGATCTCTTGTACTAACTGATATTGCATGGGATCAGGCTGTTACCAATGCATCTAAACAGTGTCTGGTCACGTGGGAGGTCTCTGGAGGCGGTCTGATGGGTAATCTACTGACTGATAGCTCCACCGTTGAGCTGTCCCTGTGGCCGGACACAGTATATCACGTGCAGGTTACCTGTAAGCATAAGGTAAGTTTTTTTTTAGTACTGACTTAGATTATGTGTGTTTTTGTTTTGACGATACATAGATACAAAAAAAGTGGGGACATGTTTTCCAGAAAATCACGAATTTCTCCCTGGACGCGCAGATATCATCTCTGTTCTTCCTTAGAGCGCATGAAATTGCTGATGTGCATTCCAAAGATCTTCGCACGATTATTTTTCCCGTTCCAAAGACTCCGGGTGTGTTTGTGTGTGTGTGTGTGGTTCTCGATGCACATCTACTTGTTAATTGTTTGTTCGTAGAGTGTGAAAGCATCACTAATTGGCTAATTACATTGCAATTGAGATGTGTTGCATTGGCGAACATTCCAATGACTTTTTTTTTTGTTGCACTACCTACACACTCTTTTTCCGTTGCATGTGTGAGAATGTTTGTAGTTGCTTCCACAAGGTTTGAACAAGTGCGCATAAGAGTTAAACCGGAGGTGAACCTGCCAACTAGGCGTGGATAGGTATTGCTGAAATGTTTGTAGAATTTGCGTGCAAGGTGATTAGTGTCGCTAGGTTGGGAATATCGGCACGCATGCGAACAGGAGTCTTTGGGTTTTGTTTTGTAGCTGTAGAGAGAAGATTGTGGGCAAGTTTGATCGGAATTCAATGACTCTATTCGATGTTCAGGAATATGTGGGCATGAAATGTTACGAAATGGCTATTAATCTAGGATCAATTCATGGTTTGCTTGATTCCTGAACGGATAAGGCTATAGATTTGGATAAGTTAAGAGCACCAATACCGTTATAAGAGTGTCGTTTAGTGCGGGTTTAACTCTTGATAAACTCTAAATGCATTTTAAAGATCATTTTAAAGATCACTGATTCTTAAACGGGGTTATGATATCTAATCTTTGATAGCTCGTACAATTCGTTGAAAGACAAACGTTTCTTGTTTTGTAAACCGCTAATCTTTTGTATTTCAGAACATTTTCTTTGTTTGCGGTGACCGAGAGAGCAAAATATTTATCTCTAACAAAAGCAGTATAGCTCAAGAAATGGTACATTCTTCTAATTGTTGTTCTAGTACGTTCATGATCTTCATCTTGTAGGTAATATAGTCTGAAACACTCCTAGGCGTCATTGTGTACTGTTTCTGGTTATGTATCTCATCTCGTTCCAACTCTTCCTTAGTTATGCTGATATCTTTTCGACCATTCTTATCGATCGGTCAACTCATCTGCCCGTCTGTTTGAGCTTGGCTCGTAATACAATGTTTATCTTTTCGAAGCATGTTTCCAATCCTCTACCACTTATGTCTACATATAATTGAGTCAATGTTTCATCATCATTGGGGATGTGATTGGGCCGGAAAATCATCAAGATGTTTCGCAAACATCTATTCATTAGCGAACCTGCAAACAATGCAGGAATATTTAAGTCCCCAAATATATCTCATTATTATTATTCCGGTTATTCTGATCAAACTTCTCTGAATTGAATGCATATGGATAGCGTCCGCTCAGCAACGGAAAAACCACTCTGAAAGATCAACCATATCAACAACAACAATATATCTATTCACGAACGCTTATTGCTTTCTTGTCACAGGGGATGTGACTTTCCAAGTCCTGCATCCATATAAGCATAAATTCAAGATTTGAGAAGAACAGTCGCTTATTTGGTCCTTAAGCTTAGCTATAGACTTTTTCTCCATATTTTTTTGAGAACATTCCGAACGCTTCCTTTGCTTCCCCAAGCCGACTGCTTCAGCATATCTAGTTCAGTTCGATACAATATACCCAAGACTTCGAAAATTCTACACTATCACTGCTGGTTTTCTAGAAATTTCCAATTGAATAGTTGAGGAAGTTCCAAGACTGATCCTCTTCATTTTTGCCGTATTGATGTTTAACCACACGATTTCAGCGTTTATCTCCACCCTTGCTTTATTTTGATGGAGATCCATGATCCTATGAGAGAGTTAGCATACATCGTCTGCACAGTCCAGATTTCTAAAGTTCTATTGCAGGGTCCACTGAGTCCATTTCCAGTCGACAAAGCTGATTGCAGTAAATCGTTTATCACGTAGGAACAGTATTGGTGACAGTATACAGCCTTGACTAACCCCATTTTGCATTCCAAACTTCTCTGATATTCTTCCTTTATAGAGAACGTTATATTTCGATTCATTGTAGGTAACCTTTCGGTATTCAAGACACTTCTCGATGATAATTTGCAGGATGTTGATGTTTTTTTTTTTCTTCTTCTTTTTTATAATTCACATGCGCTCAAGGGATTATTGTGTGACCCTTAGAATATTGAACATAAATATATATACGAGCAATGGGGAAATTAGGGGTAGAGAAAGGAGGTGTCGATAAACATTAGTCTTGAGTATTTGGAAATTGAAATGGCAAGGGTCCACACAGGAATATCCAGTGTGGATCCAGCTTGTTCGGCGTCGTGTGTGACTTTGAGCTGTTATCCTTCCTTTGGGAGATTGACAATCATTATTTTGTTTACTCTTCAGGAAAGCTTTCTGCTTCCTTAGCTCTTTCAGTAAGTGAGTGCAGTAGTTAATTCAATTTTGTTGTAAGAGCTGCTCGTAAAGATCTCTGCGGTAATACCGTCAAGTCCAACCCCTTTGTTCTCAACCATTCTTATGTATTAGGGAGAAATGAGGACCAATAATAATCTGCCGAATACGAGTAGCAAAGTTATGAATCACATTTCATGACAAGACACTCTTGAAGGATTTATGACCTTCTTTCAAGAAACAGAACCTCTGCAAAAACATTTTGTTTTTAGATGGTAGCTTAGTATCTTATGTAGTATTTTGATAAATTTTTCTTAATTAATATTTAGCTAACATTTTTTTTTATTTTGTTTTTTCTTTCCAGGAAACCGGTGGTATGCGTAGATCATTCAAACTCATCGTTGACACACATAAACTCACCGACAAATCATCCTCAAGCCTACAAGCCATCGCAATCGAAAACGCCGGTATGAAATCCCTGCCAAATATTTTCGCCCAAGAAACCTCTTCTGGAGAAACCGATTCCCGCATGCGCATCCTGAAGGACAGTTCAAAGGATTTCATCAGCACCTACAATCCTAGTGTCAATAATGTCGAAAAGACACCAAGTTCGAGTCAAAAAACCAGCAGCAGCAGTAGCAGCATCAGGAGAGACAACAGCCATTTTGACGGTGAATCATCAACACCTGTGCTAGTGTCCACAGTGCTTCGCACTAAACTTACCTCTTCATCAGTACCTGGAAATATCGCAGCTGATTTGGCACAAAGCATAGTGTTTGGTTTAGCCCTAGCCGTGGTCTTTTTCATTGGCTTATTCCTGCTGTACGTGTTAACACGGCCCGTGCGGAAAGACGTACCTGTCGACAAAATGAATCTCATCCACAATGAAGTCACCTGCGAGCAAGTGTCGACAGCGACGGCAACCAACCGAACGCTGCATGTGTAAAGCTGTGAACTGTTATTTTTGTTATCCTGCTAAGGTTAAGCAACGAAACATCCAAACTGGAAGTAGTGATGTCCTTAGGTGTACATAGTTAAAAAAATAAAAAAAACTGTAAATAGTAGTGTACAAAGTTTAAGAATTGAAAAAAAAACCTTATCGCTGAGTAAAGTGAATAACAGTGGGGAAACAGGGACGGTGTCATTTTCAACGAGTGAGACCCACTTAGTTCAGATGAAAAAGGAAGAATTTAAAGAAATTTCTAATTTTAAGGATTTGTCTAGTCCGCGAGAAATAAAAATAAATAATATCGTACTCATTTTCATTCGTTTAAAAAAAAAATATTAAAAAGAAAAACATTCAAAAATCGAATGAAAACAAGAAAATAAAAATTCTAAAAATAAACATATTGAAGTGAGGAAAACCCATGCGTCGGCTAATAACCCCATCGCGTTTTGTTTTCTAGATTCTTTTTTTATTTTCTTTATTTATTTTGAACATTTCATTTGTATCTACACAAATGAAATAAAATCAATTAAATCTTCCATATGAGATCGAATTAAAAAAAAAAAACATTTTTGTCCTTAACAATTTGTATATAAAAAACTTTAAATAAAAACCGAATTCTGTAAATATTTAAATATAAGTAAAAAAAACTGCTTACTCTCTGCGTGTGTTTTCATAAAAAAAGCAATCCATTAATTAACAAAAAAAATAAGAGTTCACCCTGATTTGCAAGTTAAATTTCAGATTTAATTTATTATAAAGTTAAAAACAAAATATTTATTAAAAAAGTGAAATTAAAAAAAAAAACACAATACAAATGAAAAAAAAAAACTAGAACTAGTTTTAAGAATTAACAAAAATTGAAAACTAAAACAATTTACCTTATTTTTTTTTTTGAAAGAAAATTTGTTTTTACTTTTCATTTGCATTTTATTTTGATTTGTTAATTAAATTTTCAAATAGGAACAAAATAAGGAAAAATAAAAAAAAAACGGCGACGAAAGCACACATGCAAAGACTGATAAAAGTTAATTCTTTAAAAATTGTAAATTAATTAAATTTAATTTTTTTTTTTCTAAAGAAAATCTTAAAGGGAAAGCAATTCGTTTATTTTTATTTGTTTTTGTCTTTGTAAAAATAAATAAAAACTAAAATTGTCATATAATAAATATAATACAAAAAAAAAAGAAACAACTAAATTATAAAAACGAAATTTAAGTATTTAAGAAATATTTTCAATTCTAGTTAATATTAGAAATTATGTTGATTTGAATGAATTCGAGGTGAATCTTGAATAAAATTGTAATTATTATAAAATGAAAAGGAAAGAAAACGAAAACAAATTAAAAAAATAAAAAACACTAAACATAAAATTAAACGACTTTTTTTTTTGCAATGAAGATGGATTGTTAGGTCCAATATAGTCTTTGGGAGACTAATTAAAAAGTTCTTATTTGAAAAAGGATGGCAACGTGGTATTTAAATGGACAATTTCTTATAGTTGGCTGATTTCTGGGCTTGGAAACGTTTCTCTTTTAACAACAAAAATAAAAAGAGGTTGGGTGCGACCCACACTGATAACTTCCCATTGTGGTTAGAAAACCTTGAGTAGAATTTTACATCTTTTTCATGGACAAAAAGATAAAAACATATTGTGACGTTTTCTTCAATTTTACCATAGCTATTAATGGAATTTGAATATGTGGGACTTGGGTACAACTGGACAACCTTATTCATATACGTATGTACAGTACATACATTCTTCTAAAAACTAAGTTGATAATAAAATTATAAAATTATGTATTATATTATAGAAATTACTTTATTATTTCGGTTCCAAACATTTTAATTGAAAAAAAATTTAAAAACGAAATATTTTTGTTAAAACTGTCAATTCGATACTTGTCAAAATTTAACCATATGTTAATAATTGTATTATGTCGATACCTTCCCGTAAGAATGTACTAAGCGACACTTTTTTCGAAAATGACTTTTTGATGAGGAAATATACTATATGTTAAGGTCCACGTTTTGGCCTGAGTTTCGCCAACCTTTTATGCATGAAAAGGAAACTAGAGTACAAATAAAAAAAATTTATCAACTGCCATGTTTTCTCATTAAAATAATGTTGCCCCCTGAAATTTGTATTATCCGCCAAAAAAATTATGCTTAGCAACATTAATAAAGATCTCATTGTCGTGAGCAACAAAAAATTTTATTAGATGTCACTTAGTTCAACCAAAATTGTCTCTTAACACACTATGATTCAACTAGAACTTTCTTCGTTTTTTTCGTTTCCTGAATGAACAATTTTAGAAATGTCGCTTAGTATACATTCTTACGGGAAGGTATCGATGTATAAAACAACATACTTTAGAAGGCACTATCGGTGTTTATTCCCAAAAAATTCGACTTGAAATACAATTTTAACTAGTTTTCACTAGAATTTTTAATAGTTTTTTTATTTAAAAAAAACTATTAATTTAATATTTGTGAAAATTTTACCAATTGTACAAAATTATACTATGTATAAAATAAACTAAATTAGAAGTCAATATCACTACTAGTTCTCGAGAAATTTGAGTCGAAAAACAATTTTTACCAATTTTGAATAGAATTTTATATAGTTTTTTATATTTTGTAAAAAAACTGTAAACTGATTTTTTTTGAAATTTTCACCAGTTGTCAACCACATTATTTTTCGTAAAATAAAATTATTTTGAGTTTCAAATTGTTTTCCGTTCTTAGAATATCTGGGTTATGAAAATTTTTTTTTTCAGTTTTTTTTATTTAAAAAAATAACGGTATGTTCATTTTTTTCCAAATTCATACCAAATCTGTATGACCTTATAATGAGTACATTGAATTTTATTTGAAATCAATAGCATTATTTTTTCGTGAGATATTTGAAACTAACCAAAATTTTTACTTTTTTTTTAAACCGTTGTAGTGAAAAAACTACTAACTGAATTTTAATAAACGCCCTTTCAGCCTCTTTTGAAGTTATTATCTATTAAACAAAATTTATTTGAAGTCGATATCTTTACTCGTTCTTGAGATATCGACGACGAAAAATGGTACGAGAACGTACGGACGTACGAACGTACGCACGTACGAACGTACGTACACACACACACACAGACATCTCTCTAAAAATGATTGATATAGCCTCTAGGGACCTTGAAACGTCGAGAAATGTCAAAAATTCCAATTTGACAAATCGGACCGATTACAATAACTCCCTATGGGAAGTTAATAAATTTAAAAAACCAAAGGAACAAGACGTAATGTGTGAAATCAAATGCAATGGTTAAGAAGACGAAGAGTGTTGACTCATTTACATAGGAACAACAAAATGAAAACTAGCCACAAACTGATTAAATTAGAGTAGATATGATAAGAATAGCTGAACTCAAAGCAGACGTAAGGAAAAAATATAAAATATAAATATACGTTTTTTTAAATGTTCTTCACGACAAAGTTGATTACCTAGTTCAAAATTGAGTAACTACAGCCCAAGAAAATAAAATACACGACTGGATCGCACTTATACTTACTCTTATGTGAAAGTATTTTGGAATTTAGAAATTGCTTATAAATAAATAAAAAAACATGGATTTAATTATAAAAAAAAATGTTTAAATTACTGTCTGATTTCTAAAAAACATGAATGTATGCAAGCAAATTTAAAAAAATCGTTTTATTATTAAATTAATTTTTTATAAAAGATTTGGGGTGTCAGTTTTAATTATTTGATGATATACGTCTTAGGGTACAATTTCAAAAACTAATCGTCCACTCGTCTTTAAGATATTGATTTTTCGAAATTGAATTTTTTTTTTAAATTCAAAAAATTGAAATGGTTGAGAATCAAAAAAAAATCTTTCTGTGACAGGTACCTTTAGTAATATTTTTTTCCTTAGAAATTTGTTTAAACAAAATATGCCCATAACAACTCACTTATTATTTACTTTCGACATAATAGGTAGGTACTTTATAGCAAGCAAGTATGCATTTGTAACAAAAATCGTACTAGAGATTTTTATCAGACTTAAGATTACGATGTTGTGTGTTCTTCTATAGCCTAAACGGCTCGGCAGATTCTCTTTAAACTTGATATATAGATATCATTTTTAAATTTTTCTTTTAGACCAAAAATATTTCTCAAAAACTTCCACAGCTTTTTTTTTATTTAGCTAAAGCTAGGTAATGCTTGAAAAAAAAATTTATCTGAAAAATGTTTATTAATTAGAACAATTTTCCGATGTACGAATCCGATTTTCTCAAAAAGTGTGCAACCGATTTTGATATTTTTTTACACTAAGCTCACCAAAATTTTGGATAGTATTGTGCATTCAAATTTTCAAATTTAAAATATTTGTTTTTTAAATCAATATTTCGAAAACCCCTTGCTCAATTTTCTTAAGACTTGACAGTTAAAAGCTTTTTATTATAATCTGCAAGATGTGAGAAAAAATTCTTTTTTTTTTTAAATTGAATATGTCAAACAAAAGGGTCAATATTTTTTATTTTATTAATTTATTTTATTAATAAAAGTATAATGGCGTTCCAAAATTTTTCCAGTCGTGCATTTTATTTCGTTTAATTTTTGTTTGACCAAACTGTAGTACAATACGAGCCAAATATAGCACACTTAATTTTATGCATCAAAATCGTTATAGCCGTTTTCGGGACAAATAAGATTTTGCATAATGGTGTAAAGCACGTACCGATATTTTTGTAGCTAAAAAAATTTGAATTTATCCTTTGGGGAATCATTGAAGAAACTTAAATAACTAGTTTGAAGAAAATCTCTTCAGCCGCTTAGGCTGTAGGTTGAGGAACATATACAAGTTTCTTTTTAAAAATGTAACAAAATTAAATTTTTTGATGTATTATGGCTTTGTTAGTAAGAGAGTAAACATTCCCATTAATTATGGAACACAACTTGCGTCTTTCAAGCGATTGGACTTTGTAATCCGAGATCTCTGTGCAGAATTATCCTTAGGGTAATGCGGGAAATGTTGAGCTGTTGAGGTCGATGGCGACACTCTCAGCAACAGCAGCCACACTCTCATCTGTAAGCACCGTACGACGACGCGAACTTTTTGCTAAAATTTGCGTACAGCAGGAGCGGTAGGTGCTTCATTTCAGCCAAAACCTCTTCTAAAAAAAACGCACTGTTTGGGCTACACAGAACTTACTTTGGAAATAACTTTTCAATAATTCCCAATGTTGTTCAAGCTTGAAGTGACTCACTTCGTTCCGCACTTACATGATATTGAATTTCTGTCAAGATTTCGAGCGGGAAATAGCTGTCAGTCTCAAAATAACCTATGATTTAAAAACAAACCACTTGATGGCTCACCCTTTACAAAATTTGAACATCTTTCATTATGAAGATCTATTATTTATTTCCCTTCGCTATTAGGCATACAAATTATGTTAACAAGCTCGCCTCTGAGTCGAAACATGCTTGAGATTTGTGCTATGGTTAAATTATCTCAAAATTAATTCTTTTGGTTGTAATAATGTTTAAACCTACTATAAACTACCCGATGTAAGGAACTTGAAGCCTCTTCACTGTACGTCAATACATACCTCTATATTTTTCATCCAAGCGACTGATCAACTCATACAGAGACGACTTTTTTTTTTTTTGTTGATTTTCATCAATCTTAAAACTATCTTAAAGCTAAACAAAGATTCATAAAAAAATAGCCTACTTATCCAAGCAATAACTTAAAACTAACTTACTGGCCCTATGCGGGCGCTCTAAGCTAAACTATATCTTAAATCTAATACCTTTCGGCCTAAAAAACTATTTTCAATTCAAACTATTTATATATATTTTTTTTTGTCTCGAGAAAATTAAGAAATACTCGGATTCTGTAACTTTTTTTAAATTTCTTATATAAAACTTACAAACTAAAGTAAAACTAATTAAAAATACCAACAACTACCTAAAATAAACAAAAACTAAACTAAAACTATTTAAAAACTAGAATAGCCACAGCAGCAGTGGATTTTTGTTGTTGTTATGTACATTGAAACATGTACCATTTTTTTTTTTTTTTTTTAACTTCCCATAGGGAGTTATTGTAATCGGTCCGATTTGTCAAATTGGAATTTTTGACATTTCTCGACGTTTCAAGGTCCCTAGAGGCTATATCAATCATTTTTAGAGAGATGTCTGTGTGTGTGTGTGTGTGTACGTACGTTCGTACGTTCGTACGTTCGTACGTTCGTACGTTCGTACGTCCGTACGTTCTTGTACCATTTTTCGTCGTCGATATCTCAAGAACGAGTAAAGATATTGACTTCAAATAAATTTTGTTGAATAGGTAATAACTTCGAAAGAGGCTGAAAGGGCGTTTATTAAAATTCAGTGAGTAGTTTTTTCACTATAACGGTTTAAAAAAAAAGGAAAAATTTTGGTTAGTTTCAAATATCTCACGAAAAAATAATGCTATTGACTTCAAATAAAATTTAATGTACTCATTATAAGGTCATACAGATTTGGTATAAATTTGGAAAAAAATGAACATACCGTTATTTTTTTAAATAAAAACAACTGAAAAAAAAATTTCATAACCCTGATATTCTAAGAACGGAAAACAATTTGAAACTCAAAATAATTTTATTTTACGAAAAATAATGTGCTTGACAACTGGTGAAAATTTCAAAAAAAATCAGTTTATAGTTTTTTTACAAAAAATAAAAAACTATATAAAATTCTATTGAAAATTTCTAAAAATTGTTTTTCGACTCAAATTTCTCGAGAACTAGTAGTGATATTGACTTCTAATTTAGTTTATTTTATACATAGTATAATTTTGTACAGTTGGTAAAATGTTGACAAACATTGAATTAATAGTTTTTTTGATGTGTAAACATCTTTCCCGGCGGTAGAGTGAATCGAAAACGTGTGTAAAACTTATACGTCCCGTGTAACCCGTTACGGTTACACGTTACGGTTACACGTTACGGTTACACGTTACGGTTACACAGTACGGTTACACGTCCCATGTAGCAACCTACCTTACCGACGATTGTATTTAACACCATGTTTACATTGCAAATATTGCGTACTTACGACATCGTGTTTACATTGGAGACTTTGAGTACTGAAATCTCGATTTTATTACTTTCCATTGCTGGCTAGAACTTAATTCAATCCCTCAACATTTCTTCACCTCTCGACTAATTAGGCCTATTCTGCCACATTTGTTATTCTGCTATAGATTTTCTGTTATGAATCATAAAAGATTTCCACCTTAAAAGATCTTTTATGATTGTTATTCAGAAGTTCGAACTTTTATAAAAGTCTGTTAGGCTAGTCGCGCACTGGCAACTGTGATCGAAATCAAATAGTTTAATCACCAGTTGAAAAAGAACCGTGCACTGGCAACTCTTTACTCACGCTCACACTCTTTTTTTTTCTTTTGCGCTTATGAAAAACAGCTCAACTATTACGAATTAATTTAAGGCAATCTTAATCTGTTATGATAATCAGCTGTGATTATGTAAAATATTTCATCTGACATAATTTAAATGGATGACGAACAAAAAAGTAAAAACTCTTAGGCTGGGCGCGCACATTCAATTTTTAGTTTCGAAACTGCTTGGTTCGAGCAACTAAATAGTTTGTGTTTTGACACAAACTAAATGATTGCGCGCACATTCAATTTTTAGTTGCACAACTGTTTGGTTGCTTATAGAAAACAGATGAACTACTTAGTTGAATGTCCGCGCAGGTGCATATGATTATATGTTACATAAAAGTTTTCTTAGCAGATTTTATAACAGATTTTAGCGTGCTGAATACCAAAATTAAAATTCATAAAAGATTTGTTGACAGCTCAAACATTTGTATGGAAATTCATAGCATAGAAGAATAAAAGATCTCGCCGAATAGGCCTAAATATGTGAAAAAGACGAAAGACAAATGAACTGGTGTAAAATTTCGTAGCGGGTTCATTTAATGTCTTAAAAAATCCACTTCACGTTATTGACGGACGATAACATTTTATTTTATGCTCGCAAAAAATGCATTTTCAGAGTTGAACTTTAAAAATCCAAAAAATGTTCTTCAGGGCAATCAGTTGACATCTGCAATGAAATATTCTCGATACGTCAAAATTTAATTTGTCCCTTATCTGTTATACCATATAATTATTTTAATTATAGAATTAGATATTCTTTATTATATCAAAATATACTTTTAGCATTCACTATATCAAAATATATGTAGATACTACGACTTCAATGTATTACAAAAATTAGTTTTTGCCACTTATAATTCCATTACAAGGTGGGAATGATGTCAATCGGTTTGTAAATCTCTGACAGAAGGAGTAAGATAAAGTACAGAAACCTAAAAAAAAAGTTAAAGGATTGGTTTGATTTTGATAAGGTGAACGCTCCATCTAGTGGTTTGTCAAAAAAAAAGTTTTGACTTTTTCGCTGCATGACAATTATATTTGTTGGCGGCGTTAAGCCAGATATACATTGTTCAAATGCATGAAAAGCACGTACAAGTCTATTATTTCAGTGGCGAGAGAACGTTGCCCTTTGTGGTTTTTTTTTCAGCAAAATTTTGTTTTTACGAATTTCTTTGGGTTTTTGTAATTTTATCCGAGTAATTTGTTTTATTTTGTCTGTCCATTTTATCATACAATTTTCGTTTGCTGTTTTAATATTTTAATCAGTGCTTATGCTTTGCTGTGTTCTCATCTCTTCAACGTAATATACGCAAATGAACCAATAAATACATGATCAATCATCAACCTTGCATATAAAATATTTCTATGCAGTACGCTAGATTGAAAAGATTTTGATTTTTCTTCAAGCCTACATCCAATCTATACGTGTGACTTTTTCACTAATACACTTAAAATTGCTAAGAAAAATGCGGAGTTATCGTTCATTCTTCTTTGTGGTTTTCTTTTTTATATTTGGCGTTCGCTCAGTGCAATTCGCTTAACTGAGTAAAGTAAGGAGTGCGAAGAGATGACTTCTTTTCGCATGAACAAAGTTAACTTATATTAAAAATCGCTGTGTTTAAAAGCACAGATGCACTCGAAAGGAAGCCAAAAGAGAAACAGATATTAAAATCAGATTCGTGTAAAAACAGTCTATTTTTTATCAGATAACATCTCTGTTTGAATATAAGTGTAAAAATATAATGCTGTCACAAGCAACATCCCTGTGTAAACATAAGTCAAACAAACTCTACGTTACGTAGCGGAGTCCACTTACTCCTAACACATGCCACGAACTACTTCATCGAAGCATATTGTCGATAAGGTTTTTGGGTCCTGTGAAATGAATAAGTGTCGACACGGCAGTGCGAACTTTGAGAATCGATGTAGTATGCCGACATGGCGTGTAAAAAAGGATCTAAGAAGTTCGTCGACACAATTTTTTATGTTGTTATTCGGTTTTAGGTTTTAACTAGTGTTTTTGATCCCATTAATCTTAAATTCACTTTATAATTTTTTGATTATTATATTAAAAGTATCCTAAACACAAGTAATAATGGAAAATGTACAAGAAAAATGTGTTTGGACTCGTTCCGAAATAATTATTTTACTAGAAATAAGTAAAGACAACAAAATAGTTGATTATTTCAAATCGCTTTTAAAGGACATGGTGCAAAAATACATGTGTTTAGGTTGAAAGCGTTATGTTCAGCTATGTAGACATATTCTCCCCCTTGTGAGGAGTCATAAGTTACAAGCTCTTGTGAATATTCCTTGTGAGGATTGTTGTGATTCGATAACATTTTGGTATTCTCCCCCTAATCGTCACAAGAAAACTCACAACGAAACTCCCCAGTCCCCACAGCATGGTGAGATTTTTAAGTGTCATTATTTGAACGGCTGATTATTAAAAACGAAGAAATTACTTTATAAATCTATTGTTTTGGAGAGCGAATGGATCATTTGTATCTCTCAAAGTTTTTAAAAGCCGTCGGCGTTGCAAACTTCTTTTGATACGATTAGTTTCTTAAAACAAATTTTTGTTTATGTGAAAATGTTACATTTCATTTTCATGGGAAAGATCAGCAATAATATTCACTAGAACAAAGTCCACTTCCATTTTGTGTACTCACAATTATTCACAAATCTAGAAAATTTTCTTACAAAATATACTGAATGCCAATCCAATAAAATTTTAAAAATTTATGAGTTGTGACCTGCTCTGAAGGAGATCACAGTTTCGATTGTTTTTGTGACTCACACAAACTAGTACAATTCCATTGTATGTTCGTTGGGTACGTTCGATCACAAAAATTCGGCACTCGGACAAACGTTGATGTTTACACATCTTAACCGTGAGTCCTGGCACTCACACTTTTTTTTTTTTTAAATAAAAAAACTATTAAAAATTCTATTGAAAACTAGTTAAAATTGTATTTCAAGTCGAATTTCTTGTGAATGAACACCGATAGTGCCTTCTAAAGTATGTTGTTTTATACATCGATACCTTCCCGTAAGAATGTATACTAAGCGACATTTCTAAAATTGTTCAGGAAACGAAAAAAACGAAGAAAGTTCTAGTTGAATCATAGTGTGCTAAGATACAATTTTAGCTAAACTAAGTGACATCTAACAAAATTTTTTGTTGCTTACGACAATGAGATCTTTATTAATGTCGCTTAGCATAATTTTTTTGGCGGATAATACAAATTTCAGGGGGCAACATTATTTTAATGAGAAAACATGGCAGTTGATAAATTTTTTTATTTGTACTCTAGTTTCCCTCTCATGCATAATAGGTTGGCGAAACCCAGGCCAAAACGTGGCCCTTAACATATAGTATATTTCCTCATCAAAAAGTGTCGCTTAGTACATTCTTACGGGAAGGTATCGACATAATATAATTATTAACATATGGTTAAATTTTGACAAGTTTTGACAGTTTTAACAAAAATATAAAAAAAATCTACTAAAAAGTCGTACCTAATATTTGTTTTTCGACTAGAATATCTTGAGAACGAGCAATGATATTGACTTTGCCATTATTTAATTTTATACATAATACAATTTCTAACAAATGGTTTATATTTGACATAATATATCTAGTTTAAGAGCAGATATATTTTGTAAGTACCCTTCCATCAATAACCAAACCATATCTTTTATATTTGAATATTTCGTTTTTAAATTTTTTTCAATTAAAATGTTTGGAACCGAAATAATAAAGTAATTTCTATAATATAATACATAATTTTATTACCAACTTAGTTTTTAGAAGAATGTATGTACTGTACATACGTATATGAATAAGGTTGTTCAGTTGTACCCAAGTCCCACATATTCAAATTCCATTAATAGCTTATACATCAAAAATCCCAATTTCAAATCTCTTTAAATAATTAAAATGCTTTTCAATCTTAAAATAATGTTTGTATGAATTTTACAGCTAAAGTTTGTTTCGCTGAAAATTTGGTTATTTGAAAAAAACTAAATATAAAGTTTTCAAGACCACAAATGGGAAGTTATCAGTGTGGGTCGCACCCAGCCTCTTTTTTTTTTTGTGCCACCCTGACTGTCCCTACCTAACGAACTACACTTAAATCCATGTCAGTCGGCCAAGACTTATATATAAGGCCTCGTCAACTTTCTCTATCATCCAACAACCACCAAAACTGGTTCCCCTGTCTCGCCCTGTCCCTCCGGTCCCTATCGGACACAGTCCTACTGAACCGAAGACGCTCTTCTTCTGCTCCATCTTGTGCGAGGACGTCTCGACCATAAAGGAGCCGCCTGTCCACAATCTTACGGCTGACGTGGTAGATTAGCGGAATCGCCATTCTATCTTGGACCAGCCCTCGTCTGTCTAAGTAGAAAAATGCATCGGGCGGGATGAAGCCGCTAAGACGTACACTCTCATAGTAATCATCATTTGGGTAGTAAGCCCCAAAAATTAGGTTGTTGGTCGAGGACATCGCTCTTGCAATGTGACCCCGAATCAGCTTTATCAAAGAATTATCAATTCTGTTAATGTTGGCCCCTTTGTATAGAACCTCGTTTGAATAATAATGTTTGTTCTCCGACTCTGGTGTTCTGTGCAATCCAAGGCAGCGTCTAAGACACTGCCTCTCAAACACCCGAATCTTTTCCATTTTAGATGGGGCGACGTTGAACCACACCGGGCACCCATAGACAATCATAGGCCGGATGAGGGCCATGTAGCAAATCACCTTCACCCTGGTGTCAAGCCGGCTGCTGTAAAACAACCGTTTCGTCAGGGCAAAGGCTTCCCTAGCCCTGTTCAGAAATACAAATACTGATACAACCAGATGCCAAGGTACTTTACCACACGTCAGTGGTTGCCGGTGCGGCCCTACGATCATCAGCTTACGCCAGTTCTTTCTAGTATCCCTAGAGGCTCTAGCCAACGGAGTTCTGAACAGAATAGTTTCACATTTCTGAAAGTTTATTTTCAACTTCCAGTCATCACAATATCGCTGAATCTTGTCGAAGTCACGCTGCAAAAGAATTCTGATGTCCTCAACTTTTGGAGCTGTTCTGTACGCTATTAGATCATCGGCATACGCAATTGCCTGAGTTATACTACCTTTTAGATCGCTGGTGTAAATGCTGAATAGAATCCTTGAGCTCACCGCTCCCTGCTGAAGACCATTCTTGATATCGAAGACTGCGATAGAAGTTACATTGCCACTTTTGACAACAAACTTTCTACCATTGAGCATGTCATAAAGTATATACAATAGTGGTTTACTTATGCCGAGTCTAGTCGGTTTTAGATAGAGACCCTCTTACCATACGGTGTCGAAAGCCTTCTCCAAATCAACCAGACAAGTACCAGTACACTGCCTTTTAGTTTTGTTTCATTGGATATCAGAAACGAGTTTAGACGCGGCATGAATGGTGTCATGTCCCGCCTTAAAACCGAACTGATTATCCGGTATGATATTATTGTCCTCCGCCCACTTGGACAGAGCTCTATTTATAACTTTCTGGAATACCTTGCTGATACTCGGTAGAAGACTTATCGACCGGAGATTCGCCGGATTGGAGTTGTCCTTTCCCTTTTTCGGGAGAGGATGAACCCCAGCTGTCTTCCACCGCCCTGGATAATATGCATTATTCAGTGCGTTGTTAAACAGTGTGGCATAAATGTCAATTGCTTCCTTAGGTAGATGTCGAAGTACAATATTGGATATACCATCGACTCCTGTTGACTTTTTCTTCTTTAATGAATCGAAGATTAGCTGGAGCTCCATCCTCGTAACTAACAGGGAATTATTCTCATCCCGATGAAACCTAGGTTCTCTGATACAGAGACGACTTCCATGCACTCCGTTCGCCTATTTCGGGTTCAACACCAGTTTCATATGCCAGTTCCACCAAGTATTTGACTAGTAATTTCAAGGTTTTGATGAATAATGGTGATATTCCTATATCCAGCAGTACCATATAATTTGGGGTACTTTGAAGAAGGTGAAAAGAAGACCTGAGCAGTTTTTCAATTGCAATTCACTCCGAACCTTTCGCATCAAATTGCATTGAATGTAGGCACCATGAAACTGCTGTTTAAATGTTATAAAGGGTGTCTCTTAATTCATGCATAATATCTTAGGGCGTGGTTCTTGGGTATATTCTAAGAACAAAATCGTTCCTTACTCTTTTTGAGAACTTTTAAGAAATCAGGAAATGAATTGAGGTTTTTCACAGGTACTCAAATAAACGAGCACGTTTTAAAACCGCTATGCTATTTTAAAATACATTGCAAAATTCTAGGAAAATCACTCTTATTGTCAACTGTTATTATAAACGTGTATGAAATCAGAAAACCCCTTTTTTACCCAAGCAAAAAACCAAAAAAGCAAAAACACCCTTTTTTCAATCTGGGAAATCAGGATTTCCCAAGTATCACAAAATCTATGGGTTTTTCCGCAAACTTGTCACTAAGTTTTATTTTTACTATTGTTACGCGCATACAAAAAAAAACTGTAAAACGGTATGTTTATTACGCATTTTGTGGAGAAAATAGAGCCCAGTCAACAAATTATAATGGTCGGGAAAAACGGAACATGCTATGAACTAAATATCTCAAGACTGCTTGGATATTAAATTTGTTTAAACGCAATTACAAATGCTGGTATTTGTTCTAAAAACAAAGACATAAATGAAGTTTTTATCGTTAGTACTAACAGCGCAATTACCGTTAACATGTGTCAGGGACTCAGGGTACACCAATATAGGCCTTTTCTTAAATCCCCCATATATGATATAAAAAGTGGAGATAGGCTCTTATTGTAGAACAATTTTTACTAGCGATTTATAGGTACTATAAGGCAAATTATGCATTCGTAAAAAAATCGAACTCAAGATTTTGATCAAAGACCAAAAAAGTGGGTCCCGCAATTCTGTCTGTCTGTTCGACTACAGCTAAAAAACTTGGTAGATATGGGTTTTAATTTCCCCCCGGATGTTTTTTTTTTCTTTTTTTTCTTAAGACCAAAAATAACGGAACCTGCGATACGATTTTTTCGAAATTTTATAAATATTTTTTTTTTTTAAAACTGTCCCACAGATTTAAAAAAAAAATCTAAAATTTTCATATAGTTGAACGTTGGTAATGGTTGGAAAAAAAATTCCAAAAATTTATTTTTTTTGTTACCCCCCATTTTTGTTTTGTTTTTGATTTTCTCGAAAACTATTCAACCGATTTTGATCATTTTTTATGTTAAGGCTCCCCAGCAATATTATTGTGTATTCAAAACTTTCGAAAACTACATGCTCGATTTTTTTAAAACTTGATAAATAAAAGTTTCTTAAAATAATCTACAGAGAAAAAAAAATTATTTTACCTAAAAATAACGGTACCTTCCATACAAATATTAAACAATGGTTTTCGAAAATCGTATTAGTCTCGAAAACGGTACCGAGAATTTCGCTTGATTTTTTTTTCTTTCGATTAATTTTTAAGATCTATAATTTAATAAAAAAAATTTGAAAACAAGATATTACTGACTGTACCTACCATTGAACGATTTTTTAAAATTTTGAATTTCTCATTATCGGCAAAACGGATTTTAATGAAATTTTTTAGAGAGTAGCTTCTAAAATGTTTAAGAAACATTGCATCGCAAAACTTTAAGAATTTTTTTTTTTTTGAATTTTGAAAAAACAAAATCTATTTTTAAATTGGCGTACCAAAATTTTTTCTTAAAAAATGTGTTAAAATTTTGTTATATAAAAGCTTAATTTTTTAAAAAACCACTACAAAGATTTATAATTTTTGTTTTTGCATAAACCTATATTTGCTTGAATCACATGGCATCCTATTTTTACCTCCAACTACTAAAGAAGTTGTTTTAGTCATTTACCTAAAAAAATAATTTTATGCTTATGAACAGTTTCTCTCATAACATTCATTTTCGAAATTCTTAGTCTATTATCTAGGAGCAAGTTCGTGCGACCCATTCGTGCATTTTATTTTATTTTCTTATAATATACCCAAAAACCACGCCCTAAAATTATGCACGAACTAAGGGACACCCTGTATATTAGATTGACTACGCAAGTTGTAGCGGTGCGTAAGATAGTTCTAAATGCGGTTAATTCGAAATATTTATTAATTATGTCCAACAACCGCGAAAATCTTAAAAGTTATATAGACTTTAACAGATTTTCTTTGGGATGCTTATTCATATTTAAACCTTTTAACAACATCTTTAAGTTCGTTATTATAACACCACTGTTAGTTTGCGCTTACACCTTTTCTGAATACCATCAACTTGGACTTACTGAAGCTTACAACCATGTTCCATTTCATGCCTTATTCGAATAACTTCCTTATCTTCAGCTGCACCTATTCCGGTGTGTATATGTAAACAGCACAATGTTAACTTCAAAAAGCAGTGCTTTTATATCAATTCCTGCATAATCTAGACCTCTAGATAATGCCCTCGTTAGGCCTTCGATGAATAGAGGAATAGAGCAAAAAACTTGGACTTAACGCACATCTCTGCCTGACTCCTGTGGTCGTCTAAAACCACATTCTTACCATTCCAATTCGCACAATAATACAAACTTAAAATTGCCGTATGTACCAAAATCTTTTCTTAACAATTTTATGGATTAGAACTTATTTTAAGGACTCTTAAAATGTTTGTATGCTACCGAGTATTTCTCTCTATTAACATACCCATTTTGAAAAAATTCTTAGTCTCTTAGCTAAAGAGAAAGTTCGTGCGACCCAGTCGCGCTCTAGTGATTTAGATAAGTTTCCGTTTCCTTCATATCGAATTTTTATTTTATCTCTGCAACTAACTACGAATGAATATGTCGTGCATTTTATTTAAAACCAAACTCATGGGTTAATAGCTCTGTAGATACATATTTATTTGAATATTTTATATTGTGTAACCCGATATCAAATTCAAAAACTATTTAATTGAATAAATACGATATCTATTAATATTTTTTTTTTGTTCGTAAAATGAAACTTCCAACACGGTCAACCAGCCAAAGAATTTGAATTCCACTATCTGGGATCTTTTGGAAAACGAATCCAATAGTTTAAAATATGCATGCACAGTAAACTAAACACGAATTAACATTATGCAAATTATCTTATATGCGGGAAGCAACTTCATTGAAATCGAAGAAATAAATCAATGTGTCTATCGACGCGGTATTCTTCGACCCACGTTCGAAGGTGTGATTAATGAACAAGTAGGTTAAACACGAATAAACGGTGAACGTTTTTATTTTCTACACAAACAAAAAAACACACATTCGGCCACACTTTCGACAAAGAAACACACAGTTAACCAACTCATAAATTTACAAAATCCACTATTTCCTGTCAATTTATTCTCCTAAACGATTTCAGGTTTTAACAATTAATGTCAGTCGAGAAAAAAAGGTCACAAGCCCATAATTCATACAGCCAATTATTTACCCCGGCCCCTCTATACATTATTGCTAATTGTAGAACTCCCTACGGTAGAATTTATAGAATAATGTTGAAGATAAAAAAGGATAAAATCTCGTCCTTGGCCCATTATCCGCTGCAAATTCGATTCAGAGGCACTGCAACGCATGATTGTGTCATCATTCTTTCAATTCGCATCATTTCCTGTCGCCCGAAGGGAAATGCCATTAATTTTCCTTCCCGACATTGTGTTGTATATTTTCGCAGCGAATAACGTCACAGGAACGTTTCTCCGGTTGCTGTCTTCCTTTCCATACAAGTACTAGCAGTACTACCGCCGCTGCCGATGCAGATGAGAATCAGCGACCCGAATCGGGATTATTTAATCCGATATCAACAAAATGAAAAGGACGAACTCTGTACATATACATTTCGAATCGGTTCTTCGTAGGAACAACAAAAAAGGAGGGTGCCTCTTGCAATCACAGTTCAATGCAAGAAAATGATGATGCCCTTTTAAAATTCAATAAATTATAGCCGAATTGACTTGAGCGATTCATAGCCTTCGTATAGTCGTCCTCCTTAATAAGGCCCGCGCGAGATGAATATTGCATAACAACCATGCAAAAGGGCTATAACGTGATTTTTTTTTTTTTTTAAGAAAATTTTTTATTTAGTGCACTCGATCATCGATATAGAAAATTCGGAATGACATTATTTTTTGCTGCTCTAACTTTTAAGGGACATGTATTTGCTAAGTACAAAAAAAACCTTTATGTGATGCATTTAGATAGTAAGGGCTTGCAGTCTAAATAATAATGGCGGACAAATCTTTTTTGTTTTACTGCTAGAAAAATTTAATTTTATTTTATATGTCTAATTGTTTTTGAAGATGATAAACCGTAAACGACTTCCACGCTCATTTCCGCATATGTCGCACTTGACTAGAAAATTATCAATTGCGACCTGAAGGCTTGAAGTCGGGACCACCTCAATTATCTTTATAAGCAGTGTTCTGGTGAAACAGCCAACTTATTCCTCCTTTAAACAGTTTAACTGCAATACTCGTGCTTCGGGGAATGGCCATCAGTTTACTATTGAGCCCAACTTCGGACTTCCTTTTAAATTATGAGATTCTTTCTTTAGCCGCACTACACGAATGTGGAATGTTTTACCCGATTCAATATTGCTTTCCCATTATAATATTCAGACATTATGAACCAGTATGCACCGGTGTCTTCTTTTAAATCCTCTCCGACTTTCCTAAAACACTCGCACTGTGCTCAAACATTTTAGGGGAAGTCAGTGTCCCTTAATTGACTGCTTCAATTCAGTCGAATTCCTTGGTTAAGTTTTGTACACCTTCTGCCTAACATAACCCCACTAACAAAATCTGGTGGACTTAAGTCAGGAGACCTTGGGAAAAGCGGAAAGTAGAGTTTCTTAATTTGTTTCGTAATTTTCGTTGCAGGTCCGAAAAAACCGGTCTGGCTATTACGCAGTTGCTTGGTCTTACTGGAAGGAACGAAATCCTGCTGAATGGGACACGTGTTCGGTGCAGTTCTGAGTAAACAAAACACCTTCAACATCTTTAAATAACGGTCTCCAGTGACAGGTACTTTTAACCCTTTTTCTTCAAAGAAATATAGTGGTGAAACTGCATACCATACAGGGACTCGCTCTAGTTGCAGTTCCGTCTCATGGAGCATTTCTTGAGTACCGTGTCGGTCAAAATGAGCCTCAATTTTTAACAAGTTTTTGTCTTCTTCGGCCATTTCAATCATTTTCTGGCAAAATTCTAGTTTACCTTTGTAGGGAAACAAGTTTAAGTCACCATGAATTATCCGTTGTAATGACCGTCTGCGAACTCCCATTTGCGCGGGTAGGTTTCATGTCGAAACGCTTGGAATTCCTTGTTTTGACGAGGGTACAGCCGCAATTGTGTCCTGAATCCGACGTAGAGATCTCGATGGTATTGTCTTCGTGCGATGCTTCGACATTCGGAAAACATGTTCACCACGCTAAAACTGGTCCTTCTGCTCGGAACGGTTCCTTTCTAATGGAAAAGATGGACTGCATCTGCAATGCATGGTACCGCTGTACTATCTAAATCTTCGTTTCGATATCACAAGCATCGGTCTTAATAACATCTAAATAATAATAAGCCGATTAGGTTGTTTTTTTTTTTTTCTTACGTCAAGGAAAAGTGAGAAGAAATAATGCTTGAAGGAAGTCTTGGCGTTGACCCGTTGACCATCTCAGTGTGTCGCTGCATACCGACTAAAACTCCTCTAAAACCTTCATTGGCGTCTGACCTTCCACCAGTGGCGTAGCGTAGGGGGGGCGGTGGGGGCGGTCCGCCCCGGGCGGCAGGTTTAGGGGGGCGGGAAAATGTCGCCAGTGATGCGGGTAGAGTAGAAATCATGTTTCATGAAATATCGTTTGACAAGTCAACATACAACAATGATGTAAATCTGAAATTTGCCACCCTATCTGTGGTTCGTCGTTGACCGCTCTCGGCTGATTTTTGTGAATTCGTAGACGGTGAGTAGGGCCGTAAGAGTGCATTCCGTATCGTCAAACAAAACGTTCCGAAACTCTCGCGAAACTGAAAGGGAGTGTTCCGAAACATATGATATGCATTATGCGAGATATGATAAGATAACTAGGATTCGACGGAAACGTTATTCTTGTCTCAGCCAGCTCAATGTTTTTGCTCCCTCCCGCATCACAGAAAGTTGTTTTGATTGTGTTGTTTATAGTTTAAATACTGTTGAATCTTCTAAAACTAAACACTAAGTACTTCACTCAACCTTTGAACTAGTTTTTGAAAATGAAAAGAATTAAAGGAAGCGGCGCAGAATACCGCAAGAAAAAGGCTAAGAAAGAAGCAGACGCGAAGACGCAAAATATTTCAGTTCTAGTTCTGGTTCAAAAGCTACGTTAACGTCTTCGGCGGCATCCAGCAGCAGCGGAAGTGATTCAAATGTAAGTAAGATTCCTCCATCTACAATCGTGAGTGGCCTAGAATTGTCCTGCGGCCAATGTTCATGGGAATTCATAACTTATTTTACAGGCAGAAGAAGAAGACGTGCAGACGAAGACAAAGTCGACTCACCAGAAGTACCTCAAGCATCTAGTCACATGCCTGCAGAAGAAGTGAACCTAGTGAAGCTGTAAAGACGCTTAAAAATAAGTTTGTGGAAGTTCTTGAGGTACTGGAAGAATTGACGGATCAGTAGTCAGTCTTCTTCTGACAGTCATGCAGTCATTAAACTTCCTCACTTTTCTTGGTTTTTGAGCTGCAGAGTTACCTGAAGAAGATGACGCACAGATTTACCTGCAGGAACGTGGACTGAGTGTGGATAAGTGTGCTCAGAAACTCTGCGTTTTAAAAGCTCTCCTAGTGGAGGGAAGAGACCATTTCGTCCAAGCCGCAATCGACTTTTCTAAGACTAAGACTAAGAAGAATTCGCAGGTAAAAACGCATGCATGGCGATGAATCCGCAGATGCAGATTTGTCTCACGAGCCTCATTCGTAAGGCCCGTAGAATCCGTTTATGGAACCGCTGATCCTATTTTACTTTCAATAAAAGATACTTCATTGCCTGTGAAATGATGTCCCGAAATTTAATTTTAATTTAGTATTGAATGGGGGCGGCAAAATGGGTCTCCCGCCCCGGGCGCCGAGATGGTACGCTACGCCACTGCCTTCCACCCCGGGACCGCTCTTTGTATTACTTCTGGTGCGTTGTCATGTTTCCCTTGCGGGATCAGCTTGCGGGCTGAACTGTTTCCCGATCATTTTCTTCTTCTCCTTTTTTTTCTTCTAAGACGTAGCAATTAACCTCACCGTGTTTCCGGGCGTTCCACTCACCCACGTTCGTGATCAGCCCCGCTGTCCATCTTCCTCAGCTTTCTGAGCTCCAACGCTCTTGCCACTTCTGAATTGTGAGCTGCTTGGTCCTATCGGATGCCGCTTCCAATCCAATTTCCTCCTTTTTGCCGTAGACGTACTTTCTTTCTAAGGAGATCGATGGGAGTCACTCCTACGACTACAAGGACTGCTGGTTCTGACACCGTTCAGTAGGAGTTGGCTATGCGTAGAGTCCTCGTCTTTGTACTGCTGCCATAATTTTCCGGTACTTCTACTTCTTAGAAGGATAGCATGCGTTGTCGACATCAGTAGTCTACGCTTACTAGCCGTTGGTCCACCTACATTTGCCATTAATCTGCTCAGCGATGCTGTTGTTTTTGACGCTCTTTCTGCTATATTTGTGTCGAGAAGGTGAGCTTCGTGCCGATCCTCAGTCCCAAATACCTGCGGTGCTGCTTGCTAACACTTCGGTCCCGATTTGGAAATCGATTTGAGTGAAAATTCTCTTTTTTGTCAGGAGGACTATCTCAGTTTTCTCTGTTGCCAGGCTGGGGCCATGTTCATTCATTCATGAGTTTGCTCGACGCATGTCCTGGTTCAGCTTTCTTTGTCCGTTTTTGGTGTCTCTTGCATGATCACCGCGGCGATGTCGTCTGCGTACCGGACCAGAAAGGTGTCTTCAGACATCCCCATGTGGAGAATGTCATCATAGGAAATGTTCCAGGGGTCTGGTCCTAAGATCGATCCCTGCGCTGCTCCTGATGTTATTTTCTTTCGGGGCTTCTTAGGTTAGCTTAGGTTAGGTTAAATGGGGTGGCAGTTTATCTTGTTACCTTCACACTTAGATCAATGTAGATCCGTTGTGATACCCTAGAAATTATGACTCCCTTGTATTGAAATCTATGATAATCCTATGTCATTCAAGCCCGTTAAGGTTGTTGATGGGTTACAGCAAGCTATAGCCTGAAGTGTCGGAGGGTACTTCTATGTCATTGAAAAAATGTCTGTCATCACATGTTCACCTAGCTAAGGAGAGATACGTCTTTTAAAAGCCTGGTCCTTTTCTTTACCCCCACTTGAGAAATCATCCCTCCACCAGGCCTGTAAAAAGAACACTAGCAAAAAAGTATCAAAAGTATCAGTGAAGGTAATATACTCACTCAACAAGAGGAAATAGTAGATGTTGTATTCAATGAGCATTTCCCTCACCTGGCAAAAAGGACTTCGGGGGTAGTGTTAGATACAGAGATTCTTTCTTTAGCCGCACAACACGAATATGGAATGGCTTACTCGGCTCAATATTTTCCTTCCATTGCGATATTCAGACGTGCAAAACTAATGCATCGGTATCTCTTATTAAATCCTATTCAACTTTCCTAAGCACTTGCACTGTGCTCAAGAAGTTTTAGGGTAGGGATAATCCCCTTAGTGTGCATAATAATAAATGAACGAAAAAAGGTCTCATTTAGAGTGAGTAATAGTGCTAGGAGATAACCCACTTTCAGTTATTGAAGAACCAGGTCAATGACTCAGCTTAAAAGAGTATCA
Organism: Philhelius festivus; assembly: GCA_963931855.1. NCBI lineage: Eukaryota > Metazoa > Arthropoda > Insecta > Diptera > Syrphidae > Philhelius > Philhelius festivus. The sequence goes on along the minus strand of OZ007556.1, from coordinate 8,849,049 downwards.
GTATCAGAGCTATTTGATGGCAGAGCTCTTAAAGTATGGAAATGATCATCACCCAAGCTAGAGAACAAGGCTGGAAGCTCGATGACCGGGATATCAGCCCAACATTCCCCCATCTATAAAAAAGACGTACCCTATTCTTATCGCGTCCTGCAGCCAGAAGGCTGCCTGCAAAACGTTTTGGAGCTCGATATTTGCAATCAGGGCGCTTAGCTCTACATTTTGAAGTTGTGGTTAAATTGTTATCACAATTATTTAGACTTAAAAAAAAGGCATATTTGATGCGGTATTACTCACTGTTTCTCCCACAAGAGCACGCAAGACGCTCACATTTGAGGGTCTATTTGAGCGTCTTAAGTCGTCGTTCTGCAACATTTTAATCGGCAAGTATTATTGTGGTTTCCGTTCCAGCAGATCAATCATATTTCAAATCTTCACACTGGGGGGATTTCTAGTATGAACAAGAAGTTCCATGCTGACTTTAAAGCTGATATGCAAAGCAAATATAATAGCTTCGTCAGGAGCTCTATATTATGGCGATGGGACCCGGGGAAAACTGATTCAGTTGTATCACGTGGTATCGGAAAATACGCCGTAAGATACAGCTCCTCCGAACTATTCCAAAAAAGCAAAGAGTTTCGGCAAGGAGATGAGCTATTGTTTGGTGTGATGGCGTTAACACAAAGGCCACTATTTTCAACAAGGCTGTACAAACTATTAAGACACGCATACGATATCGATTGAAGAACAGGTCAAATAAGTTAGTCCTAAAGAAAACAAGTTTACCAACTAGCAGACAAAGATACAACTGAAACACAGAAGCTTTGAAGTAGTTAAAGAGTTCGGCTACCTCAGAGTAAATACTTATTAACTTCTGAAACGGCTTGTAAGATCGGAAGAACAATTCTTATCGTAGAAAACCTTTGCTACTTGGCTTTGACGACGAAGTTCATGTTCTTCAAATTCCTGCAAGTCCTACTTTACAGTGTTAGATAATAAGAGCCATCGAACTTTATAAGCTGTACCAAGATGTGGATATAGACCAGAACTATACGTTAACTACATTTAGTCGGCCACATTAGCATTTGGATAACAGTGATCCAGATACTCGTAGAAAGTATTGAAGTCCCAACCTCCATATTCGTGGCGACAAGGAGGAACGATACCTCTCAATGCCAAGCCATAGGAGATGCTAGAGTCCTGTCAGAATGGCTTGAAGAAGGTCCTCGGCTTCACGTAAGATGCGTGGGCACCTGACGTCTTTCGGACAGCGACCAATAATGTGTCGGAAGTAGGATAAATATGTAGTAATAATAGCAGTCCTAGTTATAGTAGTAAAAGAAGTATTAATAGAAAAATTAGAAGTAGTAGCAGTAGAAGTATTAGTTCTAGTATCAGTAGAAATAGTTCAAGTATCATTCTTTAATCACCTTTCCACAACCAAAAAACTATTTCCGTGCCTTAGAATTCAGCATAAGCCCTTATATTCCTATTGAATCTAGAAATCCTCATAAGCAGAAGCATAGAGAATTTGTATAAAAAATAGAAAATAAAAAAACGTGCAATCGAATTTTGCACTTGTTCTTGTAATATACGCTAGAAGAAGCTCTAGGTATACTCGTATGTATAGCTGCTATATTCTGCATCGTATACATATATAATATTCTCGTCCCCTTTTGTCGTTTCGCTTCATTTGGCTGAATTAGGCACAATGACGAGGACGAGCACGAGAACGACGACTATAGGAACAAACGAGCGTTGACGACTATATGCCAATAGCTGTTTAGCTGTAACTGTATAGCAGCATCATGCACAGTAAAGGACAATTTCCACATTAGAAAAATCCACATATGGCACATATAAGGATATTTTTCTTGGCTTTTATTTATACGCTCCGTTCTCTGTGTGTATTTATTTCGAATGAGGGTGCACTGAACCGAGACATCAAGAAACAGGCTGCTGACTTGGCTATAAGCGAGAAATGCATTTTCCATGTTAGACCAAGGGGAAGATGTACTATTTTTTTTTCCTTCTTTTTTTTTGCAATCAGAAACCATCTTTGGAACAAATTTTCATTCGTTTTCTTTCATGGTGTAGGTACATACCTAAGTTTGGTTGGTATTTTTTATTTTTTCTTGTCAGTTTTTCGAGGGAACAAGGATTTATTCGCTCTCTTTTTGTTTATATTAGTCTGGGTATAGTCTTCGCTAAAAGGATATAAATGTTAGCGCGCGAGCAAAACCTTTTGCAAGGATGAAAAAGACGAATGCCTTGTGGGATTCACTCTTGTTATAGCGTGACTTGAACACTTTTTTCATTAAGGAAACGACAATGACCGCGCGACTTTTTGTTGACATCCAAAAGGAAATGAGGTTACGTGAATGAACGAAAACGACGACGAGGGCCACAATGCTGATACCTTACCAAATAAAAAAAAATTGCCCCAGGATTTATGGTTTATTGCTTGTGAAGATGTATTTTAGTTCCAGTGTTATCCATTTTACTGCAGAGAAGTCAAGAAGTATTTAAAATTATTTAAAAATGTTGTATATAGTTTAACAAAAAACATGAACTTCTTTAATGAAGGGGGAAGGAACTAGAACAAACTAGGGACAAAAAGTGTTTTTGCAAAGACAATTAATACAAGGAATCGTCGCTCAAATTTTAAATAAAAATATATAACTTCGGCCAAAAATTCTATTATGTTTTTGGAAAACTTTATAGATAATATATTTTTAACATTTCGGCGACACAAGGATCTTCCAACTTTTATTTTTTTTTATTATTTAAGAAATCTGACATTTTATTGAAATCTTTATTTGAACTTTGAACACTCCCTATAACCTCTAAAATCATTATAAATTTAAACTAATAGAACAATATAATATCCTGGAAAAAATTCGGTCCGTAAATTATTCGTGAAGAAAGTATTACCTACATCTATTCCTCTGTTAATCGCCTAAACCGTATTTTTGTATTGTATGTCATTACCTTGGTCTTAGTCCGATCGTGACGGATGCAATTTATTTGAATATCATAGCAGCATAGCAATAACACTATGGTCATCATTTACTATACTCTGCCCAACAGAAATTGTCAGTACAGGCCTTATGGGAGAGCTTTTTCTAAAGCAGTGGCGCCTGATGCACCCTCACTACAATGCGTTAGGAAAAATGCCACTAAAAAAAGAGCAGGCCACTGACTTTTCTTAAGGAATTGTTGTTGTAATTCTTTGCAAAAAGTTGTACACCCCAACATGACCGTCGTATCCCACTGCTGATGAGATGAGATACTGTCAGGATCAGGAGTGTCAAGGGTCACTCAATACGATCGTGCGCTCTTTATCTACATCAAAACAGAGTTACCATTATCATTCTCAATTGCAAGCAAGGAGCTTTTTCAGTGGTTTTTATTAAGGAGCTTTTAGGATTTGAAGCTTTTGAGAACACATTTTAAGAAGATGAGTATGTTGAGTGTTGTTGTATTGCTTTTACGGCTTTTAAACGAAGCAATATTACCTTGCGATTTTTAAGCCCGTAGGAGAGAGGCGTGTGAATTGAAAATTGAATATTGTTTTCAGTCGTTTTGAATCTGCAGACGGTAGCCCTAAGCGTTTTTTACTCTTATTTGCGGCGATTTATAATGTAAACTACGGATACGGAATCCCTGTGAGAGCTTTAAAAGGCGACATACTTATGCATGGCAATGCAACCAGAATAAGAGACAAACGTCCTATCTTCCCTGTACTGACAATTTTTGTTGGACAGAGTATAGTATTTATCAGGCTGAATAATTGGCATGCAAGGTATTCAAACAAACTTCAAACCAAGTCCGGAATACGGTTTTCATACAAGACAGTCAGGCAGTTTTTAAAATTTCTTGGTAAGAGAACCAAGCGATCTATACTCTGTCCAACAAAAATTGTCAGTACAGGGAAGATAGGACGTTTGTCTCTTATTCTGGTTGCATTGCCATGCATAAGTGTGTCGCCTTTTAAAGCTCTCACAGGGATTCCGTAGTTTAAATTATAAATCGCCGCAAATGAAAGTAAAAAACGCGTAGGGCTACCGTCTGCCGATTCAAAACGACTGAAAACAATATTCAATTTACCTTTTCCCACAACGCCAAGCGGTAAGATAATAGGCGCGTTGTCTTTTTAAGTTGAAAAGCAATACGACAACACTCAACATACTCATCTTCTTAAAATGTGTTCTCAAAAGCTTCAAATCCCAAAAGCTCCTTAATAAAAACCACTGAAAAAGCTCTTTGCTTGCCATTGAGAATGATAATGGTAACTCTGTTTTGATGTAGATAAAGAGCGCACGATCGTATTGAGTGACACTTGACAGTTGACACTCTTGTCTTGATCTTGACAGTATCTCATCAGCAGTGGGATACGATGGTCGTGTTGGGGTGTACAACTTTTTGCAAATAATTACAACAACAATTCCTTAAGAAAAGTCAGTGGCTTGCTCTTTTTTTAGTGGCATTTTTCCTAACGCATTGTAGTGAGGGTGACCTACAACTCTCAACTATCCATGTGTGCGAGTTACCAGTATTGGAGAGGACCTACAATTTACTGGCGATTCCGAACGACTAATGAGCAATACTTTTCATGGCAAGAGATATTCTTGGAGGATTTGTCAATTCATATCAAGAGGCGGTACCAGTGTTGTCGCTTACAATTTAAACAAAACATGGATTTAATGTGATAAAAATGTTCAAATGCATGGAATTGCCATCTGAGTTCCGGAAAAGTATGAATTTATGCAAACAAAGTTAAAAAATCATTGTAATTTTTGATATACGAATTTCTTTAAAAATTTTCGCGAATAAAATTTGGGATGCCAATTTGAAGTCTTTAGTAGTATAGATCTTAGGAAATAATTTAAGAAAATAATCGTTCACTCGTTTTAAAGATATTGATTTTTCAAAAAAAAACTTGGAATTTTTTTTTTTTTTAAAAACCCGAAAAATTTTTTTCGAATATTTTTATATACAATATTATTTTAGACTTAAGGGGGCTCCTACTTAATATTTTTGGTTAAAATCGTTAGAGCCGTTTTCGACATAAATAAGATCTTGGATTACGGTTGTATGGAGGGTACCGTTAGTTTTGGAGCTAAAAAAAAACGATTTCCCCTCTAGGGAATCACCGAATACCCTTAACTACCGAGATTGAAGAAAGTAGGTTCAGTGGCTTATGCTGTAGGGAGAGGTACAGACATACAGACAGACAGATAGAATTGTCGGACCCGCTTTATTCGTGTTCGCTATCCTCGTAATGATCAAAATCTTGGGTTTGATTTTTTTTCCAAATGCAGAACTTGCCCTATAAAACGCAAGTAAAAATGAGGTAGACTTAGCCAAAAAAGTGGTAGATCCAGATTTTCGATGGTAGAATCTAAATTTCAAAACATGTGATAAGATAAAATAAACATTTTCTTCAGTTTTTATTGTATAACTAGAAATAAAAAAAAAAAGATTAATCTATTTATTCTAATTAAGTTTTAGATTAATATTAAAATATTCCAAAGAGGAGGTTTTTCCTTTCGAAGTAAAATCAAATAAAAATAATTATCAAGAACAAGCCGTATTATAACTTATCAGTACTATAAAAAAATCATTATAATTATTTAATTGAATATAAGGTATTGTTTGTAATTTATAATTTAAATTTTAAAATTTACCTTCAACAAATTTAAATCTAAATGTAATGATTTTTTTTTATTTGTTTGGAAAATATTTATAAGTTAACCTTGTAACGCTTGTTGTTTTTTTTTTGGTTTTAATTGCATTCATTATTGAAAATACTCTTTCCCCTGTAGCAGTAATATGTGCAAAAAAAAACATTTCAGAAAACAGAAAACATGTAAGCTTGTAACCGACGTCAATTCCTGATTAATAATCAACCGATTTTCATTGTCACTTCCATTCATGACCTAGGTGCGACTGTCAACTTAACTTTTGTAAACATGTTAGCAGTATTATCAACAGAGCTAATTTCACACTTGGGTTCGTTTAACGCTGGTCAAAAGAATTTTCAAATCCCTACGTCACTAAGTCCTTTAATATCATCTTTGTAAGACCCCTTCTATAGAATATGTCACCCTGGTTTGGTCACCATACCATCAGATTCATATTTAACGTATTGAGGCAGGTAAGCGTATAGATTTTTACGATTTGCGTTACGTGGCCTAAGTTGGGATGACCCATTCCACTTACTTCCCTAAAAAATCGTCTTAAACTTATAAATGTGCAAACCATATACCGACGTCGTGATAGTGCAGAAAAAATAAGCTTTTATGTACAAAATTTTTAAAACGTTTTTAAGAAAAAATTATAGGACGCCAATCTTAAGTTTTTATTATTGTACGAATGAGAGTCTAATTTCCAAAAAAATATCAAGCCGTTCTTGAAATATCGAATTTTTCAAAAAAAAAATGACTTTTTTTCTAAAAATTGAAAAAAATATTTTTTTTTTAAGTTTTGAAATGCAATGTTTTTTAAACTTTTTAAGAACTTCTTTATAAAAAATGTCATTAAAATCCGTTATGCCGATAATGAGAAATTCAAAATTCGAAAAAATCGTTCTATGGTAGGTACAGTTAGTAATATCTAGATTTCAAATTTTTTTTATTAAATCATAGATCGTTAAAATTATTCAAAAGAAAAAAATTTTAGCGAAATTGTCGGAACCGTTTTCGAGAAAATACGATTTTCGAAAACCATTTTTTAAAATTTGTATGGAAGGTGCCGTTTGTTTTAGATAAAACAAAAATTTTTCTCAAATCTTGTAGATTATGTTAAAAAACTTTTATATATCAAGTTTGAAAAAATCGAGCTTGGGGTTTTCGAAATATTGGGTTTCCAAAAAAAAATTGAAAATTTGAATATGTAGCAATATTTAGACTGTAGAGGAGCTTTACCAAAATGATCAAAATCGGTTGTACCGTTTTCGAGAAAATCAAAAACAAAAAAAATGAACCCAGGGGGGCTAACAAAAATAACAAGTTTTTGGAAAATTTTTTTTCAACCATTACCTAGTTTTAACTAAATAAAAATTTTCAAATTTTTTTTTTAAAAATCTGTGGGAGAAAAAAAAATATTTATAAAATTTCGAAAAAAAAATCGTATGGCAGGTACCGTTATTTTTGGTCTTAAAAAAAAAAGAAAAAAACGTCTGGGGGGAAAAAATTAAAACCCATATCTACCAAGTTTGAAGAAAATTGGCCGAGCCGTTTAGGATGTAGTCGAACCGACAGACAGACAGAATTGCTAGACCCATTTTTTTTATTCTTCGCTATTATTGTAATGTCAATTTTGATCAAAATCTCGAGTTCGACTTTTTACGAATGAATAACTTACCTTATAGTACCTATAAGTCGAAAGTAAAAATTAAATGGTACGTTAGCCAATATCATTTTAGAACCATACCACTTTTATGTATTCCCTTCCCTTCCATCCAACTGAATACGGCCATGAGCCGATGACTTCTCTGCAAATCCTCCCTTCTATGGCTTCTCCTAACTTAATCCTTAGTCTGTTATGTCCTTATTTTCTGGCTCCTGAGTTTTAATTAAGTCTTAAGATTTTAATTGTTATTCTAGTTTTACGTATGTCGCTTGTATAAAGCTTATAATAATAATTTAGTATGGACATAAAAAGATAAAAGACCATCATCATTATCTGCTGGATATCACCTAAACATGATTCATTGAGTTCTTAAAAAATGATCAATGGCTTTCACCGTTCTACGATTTTTGCTTGAGTTTAAGACCTTGTGCAGTTTAGCACCGAAACTTTTTAAAATATGTGCAAAGAATTAATAAATTTCTTGGTAGATTTTCAAGCTCCGCAGTGGTAACTCCCTTGAAGTTGCACATGAACTTAAACTAAATGAGTGACAAATGCAACAATAGCGATGGGTAAACCTATATTATCCTTATCAGGCAATATATGTAAGTAATATTCTTCACTTTCACGAGTTTGTCAGCCTTTCACTTTCCTGGAATGTTCCCATGCCCTGGCACCCAACGGAGGTGAATACTGAACTGCTGCCCATCCCCATAAGAGATGAACGGCGTTCTAGAAATAGAAGAGATCGATTCGAGAAATTTAATAACCGCTTGAGGTTTGACTATCCAAAATAAATTGCACGACTGGGTCGCACGCACTTGCTCTTATGTAAAAGACTAATAATTTCCAAAATTTATGTTATTAGAGAAAATCTGTTCATAAGCATATAATTCATTCTTAAAATGACTAAACCAACTTCTTTAGAAGTTGGAGTTAAAAATAGAATGCAATGTGATTCAAACAAATATTAGATTATATAAGAAAAAAAATTATATGTCCTTGTAGTAGTTTCTTAAAAAATAAGCTTTTATATAAAAATTTTTAAAACATTTTTAAGAAAACCATTTTTAAGAAAAAATTTTGGTACGCAAGCTTAAAGTTTTTATTATTTTATTTATTATTACTATCCAGCCGTTTTTAAGATATCGAATTTTCCGAAAATATAGATTTTTTTTTCAAAAGTTCAAAAAATATTTTTTTTTAAAGTCTTGAAATGCAATGTTTTTTTTTTAAACTTTTTAGGAGATTCTCTATGAAAAATTTAAAATCCGTTATGCCGATAATGAGAAATTCAAAATTCGAAAAGTGGTTCTATAGTAGGTACAGTCACCAATATCTTGATTTCAATTTTTTCTTATTACTTGCGACTTATAGGTATGTAGTATAAAGCAAGTTATGCATTCGTAAAAAAATTGAACTCGAGATTTTGATCAAAGTTGACATTACGATGATAGCGAAGACTAAAAAAGTGTGTCTGGCAATTTTTCATTTTCATTTTTCATTTATTTAATTCATTTATCAACTGTACATGGAAGATTACTCTTAGATTTAGTACAGGCTTATGGTGGTATAGTTATAAAAAGTTAATACATTTCAAAAATACGATTTACTTAGAAGCTAAATAATACTTTAAGAGGACTCTTCAATGATCGTTATTAAGATAAGAAAAGACTGATATTAGAAAATCTCTATGTTCAAATTTTCGCCTAATAGAAAGTGGAATATTATTCCACAGGGATATAGAATGAACGAAAAACTGTCTGGAGGAAGTCAAGCAAGTGAAAATATGTGGTATAATTGTTAAATTACGTGTTGATCGCGAAAAATTTATGTTTTCATATAAGTACTCGGGATTCTTCGTTAGAATAAGCTTAACGAGGAGGGTTAACGTTCGGAACTTCAAAATTACCTCAAGAGTGGAACCAAGTATACGGCTAGCATATGCAGAGATGTGGTCATACCTGCGTAGGTTGAAAATATATCGCGTAGTAGCATTAAAGGCTACTTTGAGTTTCCGATGAGACTCAGCATCCGAATTGGCAAAAATTTCACATCCATAAGATATAATTGGTACTATAAGTGCCCTAACTAACTTCATTTTTATATGTGTTAGTAAATAGCCCCTGCTGATTGAAAGACTTCGTAAGGAGCGATAAATGTTTGCCACAATATGGTTTATATGATCGTTCCAAGTCATGCTGCTGTTGAAGATAATGCCAAGGTTTTTAATTTTGTTCACGATTTCTATGGAAGTGTTATTGATGAGGATGGGAGGAAAACTATCGAAGACTGGTTCTGGTTTGAAAATAGGGATAACTTTGGATTTTGAAGGGTTGATGAGAAGTTTATTTTCAAGAGACCATGCAGCGATGGCGGCTAAGTCCGAGTTTAATTTTCCTACGGCATGTTCAATTTGACTTTTTTCAAAACTAATATATAACTGGACATCATCGGCATATAAATGAAATTTACAATTTGATAAGACCAATGGTAAGTCGTTAATAAACATGGAAAACAGTAGAGGGCCAAGCAATGACCCTTGAGGAACTCCTTTACTGAGTTTCAAAAATGAGGACAATTCACCATTGCATGAAACAGCTTGAGAACGATTGGACATGTAAGAAAAAATAAGTTTGTTTGTTGAATTAGACATATTGAAGAAGATATTTAGTTTGTTGCAAAGCAAAACTGGGTCCACCGAATCAAAGGCATTAGAAAAGTCTAATAAGGCTAAAAGTGTAACCAGATTCTTATCAATCGACCTTCTTATGTCTTCTGTTACCTTAAGCAGGGCTGTAGTACAGGAGTGTTGGGGTCGGAATCCAGATTGTAGTGGCGTCAGCATTTCACTTCGTTTTAGGTATATCTTTATTTGTTTACATAAAATAGATTCAAAGGCTTTTGATAAGAAAGGTAAAATGGCTATAGGCCTGTAATCACTTGTATTCCCTTTTTTAGGGATGGGTAAGACTCTAGCTTGTTTCCACAAAACAGGATACACCGAAAAAGTGAGAATTGAGTTAAAAATATGTGTCAGGTATGTACTAAGCAGTGGTAGGAGAATTTTGATAAAATCAGGGTGTATTTCATCCACTCCCATGGCTTTTGATTTGATCGATAAAATCGATTCGCAGACTGTTAAAGTATCAACACAGGAAAATGAAAAAGGATTATTAGCAGTGTTATTATGTTGAAGTAATGTCGAGGAACAATCATTCACCGGTGAAACCCCTACTAGATTTTGATTTATTTCCTCGAGGTTAATATCATCATTAATCACGGGAGATGGCTTGCCTAAACCAAGTTTACGTACTTGATTCCAAAGATGTTTGGAAGAGCGGTTTGAGTCAAAGTAGGCGGAGTAATACGAGCGCTTAGCTTGTTTTAACAGGCCCGTCACATGATTTCGGGTTCGTTTATATTCTTCAAACATGTTCAAACAGCCAAAGCGTTTCCATCGACGAAACAAGCGATCTCTTTGTGACATAATATTTTGTATTCCTTGAGATATCCATGGACAGTTGACATTATTTACAACACGAGTTTTAAGTGGAACGTATTTCCTAAAAAGATATTTAATATTTGTATTGAAAATTTCTATCTGTTGATTAACGTCCGGAGTTAGGAATAAAGAAGACCAGTTTAAAGAATCGCATTCAAAGAAGAGAGAGTTAATATCTGTATGTTTGAAATCATAAAACGAGAATTTATCTGCGGTGTGCATATTTCCGTAGTGGATATCTATGACTGCAAAAAGAAGATCGTGTCGTGAGAAAGCTGGAAAGGACAACTGGTTGTAAGCTTTTAACAGGTGATTACTACTTAAAAGGAGGATATCTATAAGAGAGGGTAAGCTGTGAGTACCATAGTGAGTAGGTTCAGAAAGGTTGGCAAAGTAAAGGTTTAAACTGCTCATGGCACATTGAAGGGGATTACCTAAATGGTGGTTTAATAGATTGATGTTTATGTCACCAAATACAATAACATTTGGCGACATGTGACAAAATTCTTCTAAGATTTTAGTGATTACAGTAGAGTCGGCTGAAATCGGCGGCATGTAAATGGTTCCTATTATGCATTTTTCGACCCCATTAGGAATTTCTAAGAATAAAAATTGAGTAGTTGACGCTTCACTAGATCGTTTAATTATGTTGCACCGTATAGTTTTCCTGACATATATAGCCGAGCCCCCTCCTCTCGTTGCGCGGTCTGCACGAAAGAGTTTGTACCCATTAAGCATAAATTGTTCATCCCTAAATGCAGGCTTAAACCACGACTCAGACACACAGATAACATCTACAAGGCTCTTCTCGAAGGTTAGTTTAAATTCATCGAATTTATTAACGAGACTCTGAGCATTTATATGACAAAGTTTTAAGCCATTGCGCTCGTGCTGTTTGCACATAATATTTAAAATAACACGAGAGCTTTCGTTCACGCTATTCCCATCATTAAAGGTGTTTAGAGGAAGTGTAGAAAATAGATAGAGAAAATTTGAACATAGAAAAAGTAAGAAGATTTAGTAGGAAAAGAATAAGAGAACAATCATAGAACAATCCTTTACATGTTATATCAAAAAAATAATATTTACAATAAAAAATGTTGAAGAACTTAAGATGCTGCATCATTGATGTCATACGCAGGCGGACGCGTATGTGTAGTTGCTGTATTGATGTTGTTGAGTTCATTGTTGTCATCAGGTGTCAGACCGATAGCATGTCTCATATGATCCATTGAATGAATAATTTTCGCAGGTTGGTTGGGATTAATGCGGATATAAAGCTGGCCATTCATGGTATGTAAAGAGAAGATTAATTTTCGCCGTTTCAATTTGATAACTTCCCTCTGAAGATGGTAATTGCGCTTAGTCAGGCTCTCATTGACAAAAAAACTTTTAGGAGATTCAAACCCAATATCACTCAATTTGAGTGATGATTTAGTATTTTTACAATGAGTCACGATTGCTTTCAACATGTTGATCTTATCTCTTTTATCAATTCTGTCTGTCTGTCTGTCGGATCGACTACAGCCTAAGCGGCTCGGCCGATTTTCTTTAACCCTAGAAAGGTAATCATATTTTTTAGTACGTTAAAGGTAATCATTCGTCGAATCGACGAAGTAAAAATTAAATGCAATTTTTTCGAAAAATTATTAACAAATTCTTGTAGATATTAATAATTTATTTTATCAAACCTTTCTTTTAATAAAAACACACTTTTCATTTTATTTTTTTAGATTTGTGACTTTTTATTCTCCCTAAAGATCTATGAAGAATCTATGAGAAATTTTAAAAAGATAAAATGATGTTCGTCTAATCGACGAAGATTACCTTTCTAGGGTTAAACTTGGTAGATATGGCTTTTAATTTTTCCCCCCACACATTTTTTTCTTTTTTTTTTTCGACCAAAAATAACGGTACCTGCCATACGAATTTTTTTTGAAATTTTATAAATATTTTTTTTTTCTAAAAACTGCTGCACAGATTTAAATTAATTTAGTTAAAGCTAGGTAATGGTTGAAAAAAATTTTCCGAAAAATGGTTATTGAGGGTACCCCCCATGGAACCATTTTTTTTTGTTTTAGATTTTCTCAAAAACGGTACAACCGACTTTGATCATTTTTTTTGGGAAGGCTCTTCAAAAATTTAAATAGAATTGTGTATTCAAATTTTCCAAAAAATTTTTTTTTTGATTTTTAAAAAAAACTTAAAAATTTTTTTTTCAAAACTCAATATTTTGTAAAGTGTGAAGGGTGTTATGATGGCAAGATCGCCATGTAAAGATGAAGTAAAATTAGGTTGATGCGTCGAGTGGTCTTGGTTATGCAAAAGAACAAATCGCTTGGCAATGAATGCCTCAGCTCAGACCTCTGGCTAATGCACTCGAGGTTTTATTCAGTTGTATTTAAAAAAAAAAAGTATTTTTCAAATTCTTCTTAGCTCGCACGCTGCACAAAGGAATAATAAAAAACGATCTTTTTTATTTGGTGTTCTGAGAGAGAAGACAACTTTATTAAAAAATGCTATGGCTATTTATACATAATTTTTAATGTTATCGAAATCAAATCCATACTTCGATTATTGGCCCACTTACAATCGATATCCACAAGTCAGCATAATTATAAGGCTAAGGGTAAATAACCAGCTATCTTAAGTGACATAATTCACTCGGCATAATGCTTAGTTGAAATATTATGGTGCCCAAGCCGATGACCGCTGAGCAACCCATTAATGGTCCTATGTGTATGCACTTTGTTTACTTGCGCCGTTCATGCCATCAGGGTAATATGATACTTATGGTTTTTTTGTTATTCATTGACTACGACTACGAGTCGGATATATGTGTATCTTTTTATTACCCAGAAGTGGAAGGCAAATCAATGAATCGTATTTTGGTTATTATGTAGGTATCTGGTGCTTAAGGCAATGCATATGCTGGGAAGTAAGTGTCAAGTATCGAAGTATGGTTTGATATGAAACAATTAATTAAGTGGTCGCTGGTGTGCTCCCTTCACAATTTCGAAAACGCCACGCTAGATTTTTTTTAAACTCGATAAATAAAAGTTTCTTTAAATAATCTACAAGAAGTGAGAAAAAAAATTTCATTTTACCTTAAAATAAAGGTACCCACCATACAAATTTTAAAAAATTTAAAAAAATGGTTTTCAAAAATCGTATTTTTCTCGAAAACGGCACCAAGAATTTTGACAACATTTTTTTTCTTTTAATTAGTTCTTATGATCTTTAATTTATTAAAAAAAAAACTTGAAATTAATATATTAAAGCTTGTACCTACCATAGAACCATTTTTTCGAATTTTGAATTTCTCATTACCCACATAACGGTTCTTAATGAAATTTTTTATACAGAAGCTTCTAAAAAGTCTTAAGCACACTGCATTTCAAAACTTTAAAATAAATGTTTTTTGAATTTTTGAAAAAAAAAATATTTTTTTTTCTTTTTTTGAAAATTCGATATCTCAGAAACGGCTCAATATTTTTTTAAAATCTAATTTTTATTCGAACAATAATAAAAACCTTAAATTGGCGTACCAAAATTTTTTCTTAAAAGTTTTTTAAAAATTTTGTGTATACATAAAAGCTTTTTTTTTAAGAAACCACTAAAACGACTCATAATTTTTGTTCTTGCATAAATTCATATTTGCATAGCTTTAAAAGAATTTAAAAAATTAATTTTATCCTTATGAACAGTTTTCTCTAATAACATTCGTTTTTAAAATTCCTAGTCTATTACATAGGAGCAAGTTCGTGCGACCCAGTCGTGCATTTTATTAAATTAAAGATCGTTAATATTAATCAAAATAGAAAATTTTTATCAAAATTCTCGGAGCCGTTTTCAAGAAAAATACCATTTTTGAAAACCATTTTTAAAAATGAATAAAATCGGTTGTCTCGTTTTCGAGAAAATCAACAAAAATAACCATTTCTTGGAATTTTTTTTCAACCATTACCTATTTTTAATTTAATGAAATTTTATGAATTTTTGTTTTTAAATTCTGTGGGACAGTTTTTGAAAAAAAAAATATTTATAAAATTTCGAAAAAAAATTCGTATGGCACGTACCGTTAGTGTTTGTCTTAAAAAAAGAAAAAAACGTGTGGAGGGAAAAAAATAAAAATACTATCTACCAAGTTTAAAGAAAATCGGCCGAGCCGCTGAGGTTGTAGTCGAACAGGCAGACAGACAGAATTGTGAGACTCACTTGTTTTGTCTTCGCTATCATCGTAATGTCAATTACGATTCGATTTTTTTCACGAATGTATAACTTGCCTTATGGTACCTATAAGTCGCAAGTAAAATGGCAGCTTTCAGTAGCTGATAACACATTCTTTTTAGTCGCCATAAGTTCTGCCAGAATACAATAATAAGGAAGATGGAAAGTGAAACATAATTTAAGTCTATTTGAGTAGGTACACATCCCCACCAACTCCATTATCACTGGAATCATCTTTCAAGAAAATCAAATCATCCCAGAAAGATCTTGAAGAAATGGTGACTTGGAGTGTTAGCCAAAATTCTAGTCAGAAGCTCATTTACTACCAAGTTCCAGAAAAGTGGAGAAAGAACACCGCCTTGCAGCATACCTCTACTGACAAATCTTCTATCAGAAAAGCCGCCCAGTTTTGAATTGATAACCCTGCTAGTCAACATTTCGTTAATGAGTTAACCAAGCGACCTATATTGGTTCAGATATGACAGTGCAGATATGATTGCAGATATGTCGACGTTATTAAAAGCGCCTTCTATATCTAGAAAAGCAACCATAGTTAACTCATTATATTGTGGAGGGAATATTCGATAGTTCGTACTACTAGTATGTACCGATCTTCCCTAACAAAAAGCTCGTTGAGCTGAAGTCTCGTATCGATATGCTTCCATGTTAGTAGAGTTTTTAAAAGGAATGATGATAAACTAAAAGTTCTAAGATCTTAAGAACTTGTACCTGTTGAATTCTTCTGTCCTTATAGCTTTGTACCGCAAGTACAAACCAGAAAATAAAATTAAGCTGTATAATTTAAGTCTTTATTTAGTGAAAATATTTTAGAGAATGAAACTAGATAAACAAATTATTATGTTTTTCTAAATTTAATAAACTATAGTGAATGATCGTTAAGTGTTTCATGAGTAATATATGCTGAACGTTTGTCTTTCCTTCAACAGTACCGGCTTTGGGTATGAATACAACCATAACTTCTCTCTATAAAAGAGGAATATTCAACTACGAAAACCTTTTTTAAGTATTTTCACGACCCTGCGATAAAACTACGTGGATTTTCCGGGAAACTAGAAGCTTTTCTGAATTTATTCTTTCAAATTTCGCCTAAATACCCATTAGTCTAGTTAACCTGGAACTGGTAGCCACTGAAAATGAGCTCAATGGTTATCATTCCAATATGAACATTTAAAAATGTAATTATATAACATAGCCAAGTCGAGATCTTTATACCCCCTTTATTAGTTAGAATAAGCACTATGTACACTTTAAACGGCAATAAATTAACCGAACCAATAAAAAAAAAGAGAAAAATAATTAAAAAGCTCCACCGTAGATAGTTTTATCCTTGCAACATAAATGAAAAACCCAACGATTATAAGCGAAATCATCCACCTGCAAATAATCATCCTCTGATCCTTCTCGAGAAGAGAATATGTATTAGTGCGAATCAAAATCGCCACTGGCATTACAATTCAAATTATACTCAAAAACGCTCATAGTCTCATCCTCCTATGTTTTATTCGCATCATTATTAAAGTATTTTTTTTACTTTCTGTGTTTATATCGTATCCTCTCACATCTGTGCTCAGCTCCGTGAAATAATTACGCCCAAGTACATTTCTGCCCCAACAACAACTCTAAGAAAAAAAAAACAATAGAAACAATTCCAATTTTCAAATCCTCATTTCCCGTTTCGTTACCTCATCAAAAGGATAATTACAAAGTAAAAAAATAAAAAAAAAAAAACTTGGAAAAAAAAACTCGAGAAAATAACAAAATGCACACTCACGTAGCAGATACATATACTTTTCAACTTTCATTATTCCAAATTCATTGGGTGCGCTCCTGACCATAAAGCGAGCAGTGCCCTCCAGGACACCCCACAAAGTCCCCCCACACCCGAACCCACACCGTCAATGCCACCGCACACCGTTTGCCAGAAATTGTATTTTTCTTTAATTTAAAAACTGCTGTGCTGCTTTCATATAAACACACACAGCTACACACACAAAGGATATAGACATTCGGGATGTTTTTCCTCGATTCCGCAATCCGAAATGGAAAAATAACAATTGGCCTCCGCTAGGCCGACCAGCGTTGCCAGCAGTTGTTGTATTGTATAGGATAGGAACTGATGCTTCTACCGCTGCATCCACCAACCTAAGCCTGGCACAGAGTCAACCGCGAAACATGGATCTCTCTATTGGATGGCATCCTCAATCCTTTTTTCTTCTATTTTTTTTTTTCGCTAACCACCCCTGTAGCTCAGCCCCACACTCCGAGATTCGGTTGATGCAGTTTTTTGAGCACCGCACCGGCCGCGCTGCACCTCCGTTTAAATGGAAAATTGGAAGCAAATCCTTTTTCAACCACGTCACTGTGTTTTGTTTGTTTGTGTGTATAGGTGTGCGCTTGGATACTCTACAAGGCCACAAAACTGCGGGGGTGGTATGCCAAGGAAAAAATTGTAAAACACCGGAACATGTCCTGTTGTTGTTCAACGCTTGTCCCTTCGCCGCGCATTTAGCCATCAAGCTATGAATATCTTGTGTGTGTGTTTGTTTCGCCATAGATGAAACGAAAACATGGAAATTATCTACGCGCGATAAAGCTCAGAAAATCCCGTATACCGTTCTCGCTCGCCGAGACCAAGCTCCGTGAACTAGAGTCCTCCTAAACATTAATGGCGGTCGGATTGTTGCCAGTTCGCGTTGCAAATAAACAAATACAAGTCTCTAAAAAAAGGACCAACTAAAAATACCGTTGCACATTTGTAAACTTTGGGGTTTTGTTTTCTGTCATTTTTTTTTACAGTTTTTGTTTTTCAATTCCTTGCAAAAGAGACCAGCTTTATCGGGCCAAAACTAAATTCACGCGGAAGCTTTAAGGACTTCACACAGTGTGAGAGATACAAAAAAGAAATGCAATTGGGGGAGGAAATAAAAAAGAAACAACTCCACAGCTGAGAGCGTGGAAAACGAAAAGAAATCCAGGATACAACTAACCGGAAAGCGTATTGCCAAACTGTATAGTGTATATCAGTACAGAGCTCCGACGCTCTATAATAGACTACAGAATGCTCATTCAAATTAAGAGCATACTATATACTGTGTCAGATCAAAAGCAGATTTTTCTGTGTTGGTATACATTTTGCTCAGGAAACTAAGAGCAAAGTACCTGTGATTACAGAGCCATCGTTCACGTTGGTATAGTTATTGTGTGTGGTGAGTTCTGGGTTGGTATATATTTTGCTCAGGAAACTAAGAGCAAAGTACCTGTGATTACAGAGCCATCGTTCACGTTGGTGTGGTTATTGTGTGTGGTGTGTGGTGCCGTGACATAAGGCCAAGTGACAAAAGGCCAAATTTGTTTGTGACTTAAGGCCAAACATAAAATGTTTTGTCTTGAGCAACAGTACCTTGGGTGGCCCGCTTCGCGGGTTTTCAGGATTTTAAATCCCTTTTCGGGGCTCACACCCGCTCACGCAACTCCGTTGCTCCGCTTAGGGTATGTTCAGTCGCCAGGCAGGCGCCTGTAGCAACAGTTTTCCTGAGCAGCAGTACATAACTGTTAGTTGTTTACTCCAATTAATGTAAAATACAAAACTGTTGCTACAGGCGCCTGCCTGGCGACTGAACATACCCTAAGCGGAGCAACGGAGTTGCGTGAGCGGGTGTGAGCCCCGAAAAGGAAGTTAAAATCCTGAAAACCCGCGAAGCGGGCCACCCAAGGTACTGTTGCTCAAGACAAAACATTTTATGTTTGGCCTTTTGTCACTTGGCCTTATGTCACGGCACCACACACCACACATAATAACCACACCAACGTGAACGATGGCTCTGTAATCACAGGTACTTTGCTCTTAGTTTCCTAAGCAAAATGTATACCAACCCAGAACTCACCACACACAATAACTATACCAACGTGAACGATGGCTCTGTAATCGCAGGTACATTGCTCGATCTGAACTAGCATATAGTTTGCTTCAGCTTTTTTAATATTTTACAAGCAAACTGCATGTGACCACAGAGCGCTCTGTGGTAGCATACAGTTTGCTCTACAATACTTTCAAATTCGGTGAGCAGAAAATGGCTGAGCACAGACTATGGAGATCTGTGCTGATATACAGTTTGGCAATACGCAACCGGAAACATAAAGCGTAATCTTCTGGGCCAGAGCAAGGATGCAACAAAAAAAAAAAACAGACAAGTGAAAAAGTGCACATAAAAGTGGAACGCGTTTTTTGCCCTCGCCTTGCCTTCGCTGTGCAACTAAAAACTGGACATTGGGCAATCGAGAAAGATTCAGAGGAGCTCTCTGCTGTATGCACAAGGAATTTGTTGGATATTTTGATTAAGGGATTAAAGGCTGAAAAACCGGAGAAGTACAAAGCCCTTTGAAATATAAGAGAACTCGTTTAAAGTGATTTGTTTGTATCTGTGTGCCAGTCTGGAAAAGTGAGTCCTAAAATTGTTAGAATTTAACTTATTCCCGCAGAGGTAGAGGCAGATTAAAAAAAGTTGTAAGGAATTGAAGTTTTAAATCATTTAAAACATGTAAGCAAAACTTTGATTGTTTTTCAAATTCGGTCTTTGGAAATTCTTCGTCTCCGCCATTCAACAATCAGACGTAATTCTGCAAGGAGGTAGCTTACAAATACTTTTCGGCTATCGTAAATCACAGCATGCAACTTTCGAACCCTGTACGGCGAGTCTAGATACGAAGAGCTAGACCGCGAAAACTGTCCGATTTAAGAGCAAAAGCTGATTTCGGAACTGACATGGGCCAAACGGAAATGCAGTATACCGGAGAAGATGAAAGAGAGGTAGGAAAAAAACAGAATGGGATGGGAAAGTGATTACGAAAGAAGCTATACACCTAAGTATATAGGAATACATCTGGAGCAATATTTTTGCGAGACTGCAAGCTTTCGAGCAAAAATACGTAACATCACTGATCTCAATTCAGAATACAGCAGTGTTCTTAAAGCGGATATCAACATATCCAGTATTGGGCGAGTTCATCATGGACCCAAGTCGGGTCATATGATTACGGTCTGGGAAAAAAGGGTTACGGTCTCGAAACTAGGTTGTAGATTTGCTTGTGACGACTCTGGCAACGTGCAAAAACATCGCGTGGATATTTCTGTGATGGTCGACCACATCATGTTATAGCAACGTATGTAGATCCAGAGATCAGCCCTTGGTTCTATTGATTCTAAAACTCCGAATCCCAGCTGCTCAACTACCATCACATAATTCAGCTAGAATCAAACTCAATTCGGACGCTTTCAAATATCCCAAAATATCTGTCGTAATTTCACTGCCATCCTATGCAATTGAGAGGTTCGTCAGTACATACAAATTCAAATTCTAATATTAACATGTAATTGGAGAAAATTAAAAATGAGTCCTGGGTATCCCAAGAGAGTTGGGATGAAATTGTGAATCGTTGAAGATAAAAACAAATGTTGATGCAGATCCGAAACGAAATGCTGAATTGCCAATAACGGGTAACTCACAGGACAGTCCTTCGGTACGCAATGCTTGGTAGTGGAAAGAGGTTGGGTGGTCCCTCAGAAGTGCAAGTATATGATACATAAGTTAATTGTGCTTAATTGCAAAGGAAGTATTACTCATTTGAATATTCAAGTGAGCTCAACTGCAAAATGCGTTTCGCCCCGGTACGACAATGTGCTCATCAGTTGGATGCCCTTTAAAGTCGCAAATATGGGTCGGTGTTTACGGACTCTTATAAAATTCACAGCATTGGTATACTTTGGATTTTATTTTTCTAGAGGTGTTTGATTAAATGGAGACATCTGGAATATAAATGTCCGTGCTGAGCAGTAATTTCAAATTATCTGTAAGTCAACCTGCACTGGACTTGTATGGCACAATTTTAGATATCAAATAAGCAGAAGGAAGGAACATTTGTGTTCCCTGCTCCATAAATATTCCGTTGAACATTGTGCGTCAGGTAGACGAGCAAAGCAGATTCTGCAGAGGGGAACTGGGAATGAGCCCTAAACAGCTAAAAGAAATCCACAACGGCTTGCATTTTATTTTATTGGTAAGATCAGTTTGGGAATAAGAAATATATCCCAGGAACTGAAAAGGTAAGGAATTAGTGTTAAATTGTCAAGGTCCTTTTTTACTTGCAACATATAGGTACTATAAGGCAAGTTATGCATTCGTAAAAAAATCGAATTCGAGATTTTGATCAAAATTGACATTACGATGATAGCGAAGACCAAAAAAGTGGGTCTCGCAATTCTGTCTGTCTGTCTGTCTGTCTGTCTGTCGGTTCGACTACAGCCTAAACAGCTCGGCCGATTTTCTTTAAACTTGGTAGATATCATTTTTAATATTTCTCCCCCACACGTTTTTTCCTTTTTATTTTTAAGTCCAAAAATAATGTTACCTGCCATACGGTTTTTTTTCAAAATTTTATAAATATTTTTTTCTAAAAAACTGTCCCACAGAATTAGACCAAAAAAAATTTAAAAAATTTCATTTAGTTAAAGCTAGGTAATGGTTGAAAATTTTTTTCCAAAAAATGACTATTTTTGGTAGCCCCCCTGGAACCATTTTTTTTTTGTTTTTGATTTTCTCGAAAACGGTACAACCGATTTTAATGCTAAAGCTTCTCCAAAGTTTAAATATTATAACATATTCAAATTTTCATTTTCTTATTTTTTGGATTTAAAAAAAAAATTCAAAACTTTTTTTTTAGGAACTCAATATTTCGAAAACCCCATGCTCGTTTTTTTTTCAAACTTGATTATTAAAAGTTTCTTAATATTATCTACAAGATTTGGGAAAAAAATTTGTTTTACCTAAAAATAACGGTAATTCATACAATGTTAAAAAATGGTTTTCGAAAATCGTATTTTTCTCGAAAACGGTTCCGAGAATTTTGATGAAATTTGTTTTCTTTCGTTTATAATTTAATAAAAAACATTTTGAAATTAATATACAGTCATGGAAAAAATAATAGAAACAAGCTTCTTCTGTGCCTTTTTTAAAAACAAAAAGTTTATTGGAAGGAAATTGAAAATTAAAAATACATACATACTATAAAGTTTAAAATATACACAATATTAAATTTATTAATAAAAAGAAAAATTAGTAATGAGAAAAATTAAAATTAATATTAACAGCCATTCTACCCTGGAAAAAATAATAGAAACAATATTATAATTGTGTTTTTCTTTTTGGTAAAGAGAAACTTAACAGTTAAATTGGTTCATATTCGTTTAGTACTTGGTCGTTGCACTTTTATTTTTAATGACGGCTTCACATCTCCGCCCCATGGAATGAACCAACTTGACGCATGTCTCGGAAGGTATGAAATACTATACATTTTGTATTACAGACCACAGTTCTTCCTTATTCTTGGCTCTGAAGTCTCCAATTTTCCTCTTAAGTATACCCCACAGGTGTTCTATGGGACTAAGATCCGGGGACTGCGATGGCCACTCCACTCCATAACATTTATTTTATTTTTGTTAAAGTATTCCTTAGCCAATTTTGAGGAGTGCTTGGAGTCGTTATTCTGCATGAATTCCCATTTAATTGGCATGTTCTCTTCGGCAAATGGCAACATAACTTCATTTATGATTCGGACGTAGTCAATAGCACACATTCTATTCTGTCTTTTATCCAAAAAATTGGATCAACCCCAGATGTTGAGAAGCACCCCCAAATCATGATATTTCCTCCATCATGTTTAACAGTCTTTCTTGTATACCTTGGATCGAATTCTGCGTTCTTAGGTCGTCTGAAATACATTTTGCCATCGGAACCAGATAAATTTATCTTTGTTTCATCCAACCATAAAACGTGGTTCCAATTTTCTCGTTGGGCGTGTTTATTTGCAAAAGTCATTCTCTGCAGAATATTTTTCTTGCTCAAGAATGATACTTTTCTGGGACTCCTTCCTGCTTCCATTAGTCGGTTTCTTATTGTACGACTTGAAACAGTCGCATTTAGTTCAATCAATTTTGAAGAAGAAAAAGGCTTTTTTTTACACAGTCGTACCAATATCTTATCAAACCGCGTTGAGGTCTTTCATTTTCTGCCTCTTGTTTCTGACTTTGGACTTAAATGGAGAACTGTAAATATCTTCTTTTTAGAACAATTTATTGATTGTGCTATTTCTTCCATAGTTTTCCCATTTTTTCTGAAGTTTTTTATTAAATTGCGCTCAGTAATACAGTACAATGCACTCCACGACCTATTTTTATAAAATTTTAAAATAACTGATATATTTTTTTTATTAGAACGACTGAAACACGTGCAAAACTAATAAAAAACAATAAAACGTCTATGTTAATAAAAATAAAAAATGAAATTTAAGTCAAATTGAAAGTCAAAGTACCTTGTTTCTATTATTTTTTCCAGGCGAAAATGTCACTTAGCTCATTTTTTTTACCGTTAAGTCCAAAGAAAGAGCTAATGACAAAAAAACGGCTGCACCATTTCAAAGTCATGCTAGGTGCAATTAATATATAAAAATTAGAACCGAGGAAGACGTAATTGTATGTAGTTATAAATGGTTGATCATTATGTAAAGCTGATCACTGTATTATTGACCGTACCTACCATAGAACCATTTTTTCGAATTTTGATTTTCTCACTATCGGCATAACGGATTTTAATGAAATTTCTTATAAGGAAGCTTTTAAAAAAATATTTTTTGAGTTTCTGAAAAATTCGATATCTCAAAAACAGGTTATTATTTTTTTTTTTGAAAATATAAGTTTTATTGGTACAATAATAAAAACTATAAGTTGGCGTATAAAAAAAATGATTTTTTTTTCTCAAAAATTTAAAAAATATTTTTTTTTTAATTTTGAAATGTAATGTTGTTCAAATTTTTAGAAGCTTCTCTATAAAAAAAAAACTCATTAAAATCCATTATTCAGATAATGAGAAAGTCGATTAATTCGTTCTATGGTAGACACAGTCAGTAATTTGTATTTGTATATAATTATATGTGTTTTATTGAAACACAAGAGAAACACGCTTTGTTTTATTAAATAATGTTTATTCAATTAATATCAGGTTAGTAAATAAGACATTTAATTTAAGTTTGAAGAGAACGAGTTAACTTGGACGGAATACACAATAGACTAACTACAAGAAATAATGTTTTCGGTAACCCAAGCCTAAGTAAAGAAGATTAACTTAACAGTACTCAAAGCTTTGCTTAATCCGTAAGCGTCGTTTTAGTTTCTAGGCAAGAAGATGATAATGATCTCCAGCTTTATCTTTGAAGAAGATGAAGTTGGAGAAATGTAAAAGACCAAGTAAGCACACTTGGTTTTTGCTGGGCAAAAATATGTGTGGTGAAAAGTTTGTTTTGTGAGTATAGGCATTGGGAGAAAGGAAAGTAGCACTTTCATTATGTAACACCTCCCCCACAAAATAGTTTTTGGTCCCCAAAAACATTATTTACAAAAATTTATCTTACAAATAATTGAATTTTTCAAAATTAATTTATCTTGTTTTATAATCTTATTCGTTACTTTTACAAAAATCAAATAACTCCATTAAGTCAAAAAAATGTCAAAATTCAAAAGATGAAAAGGAAGTTGATGTTTTTTTTTTTTTGTTTGTTTTGTTTCGTTCCTATTTTACCGTTCTCAATTCGAAACGAAGTTCAAACAGTGTGTTGTCTGTCTGGTGTAACAAAATAATATTAAAATTGAAAACTTGTAAAATAAAGATTTAGAATAACAAGAAAATATTCAAACAGTGAATTAAAAGCTATATTTTACTGGATTCAGAAGAAAAAATTAAGAAAATCTAACAGAAAATGGAAAACAAATGGATTACAGAACTAAGGTAGTGTGAATGTGAATTGTTGAAACTTAAAGTTCTGCTATTTGTATCTATGGATATATGAATTTAAAAGAAATTAATGGTTTAGTGTGTGAATGGGAAAATAAAATTAGGTATTGAAAATAGTTTGATTATACAGTTGTAAATGTTTTGGACATGAATTCATGAAAGTAAATTAAAGTCTGAGTGTGAAATCTAATTAATGGTGAATATTGTTGAATATCAAAGCAATTGTATATTTCTGTGTATATGTGTGTGTATTTCCTGAAAAAAAATGCATAAAGGTGCGAATGATAAAAAAAATTTACAATGAAAGCAAGTTGGTGAATTTAAAGTTCTAATTGTTTTGATATTTGTATTTACGTTTCAGTTGTTTTTTATAATATTTTGTATTTCTTTTTGTGGATCTATCCGTGACATAGTTTCCTGTAGTTGTGAAGTGAGCTAATTTTTTATATTTTGGTTTACATTTTACAATAGTTCTATTTTGAACCAAGTCTGGACAATGTTCGGAACTGTGGTTGAGTTTTATGTGTTTATTTCTTCTAGTTATTGCTATTTCCTTTTTTTTGTTTGAAAACTTGGGCTAATTTTTCGATTTCCTCTTTACTGATATTTTTAGAAATAAAATCAATTGGTTTGAATTTTGTAGTCGTGTGTATGGTGTTATTATAAATGTTTAAAATCTTGAATAATTTGTCATCTAAATCAGAAGTATCTTTGCTGGCATCGAGAATTCGGAGGTGCTCGTTCAAAGTTCCGTGTAGTCTCTCAATGTCGGCATTACCGGTCTTCATTGATGCCGTGGTTTTATGGAAAATTATGTCATTTTCTTTTAAAAATTGCTCTACTGCCGAATGCAAGATACATGTTTCACCATCTGAGATAATTTTTTTGGGTTTGCCTAAAAACTGAATCCTTTGCTTAATAGCATTTAGGATGGCTATCCAGTTTCTGTCTTCTAATGGATGAATCGAAGCGTATTTTGAAAATTTATCTTTCGTAGTGAAATACATTTTGCCTCGCTCTGGAAACCAGATGTCGACATGAAGAATGTCGTTAATTTGTTGAGGACTTTCTGACACCTGCAATGGTATTTGAATTGGATTTCTATCATGTTTCGCAACATTACAGATATCACAGTTATTGATAAATTTTTGAATTTCTGTTTGTAGGTTTGGGTAGAAATATAATGATTTTAATTCTGAGAAAATCTCATTTATCCCTCTGTGATTTTTGCTCAGATGTTCATTTTTAATTAATGTTAGCATTTCGTTTTTGTCTGTAATGTCTTTCAGTCTGATTGTTGATCTGAGGATTTTCAGGTTCGTATTTAATGAAAAATATTTAACGTATAAATTTTGAAAGTCTAGGAAAAGTGGTATATCATTGCAGTAAATGCAGATGATTCCTTTGCTAATTAAGAAACGTTTCATTATCTCGAGTAAATCACTTTTATTTTTTTCAATTTTAATATAATTTTGTATCTTTTTATGTATAATTTTCATTGTTATCTTCTCTTTTGTGCCATAAGACAAATAAATTTGGTTTTTAAAAAGATTAATTGGTTTTTCTGTTATAAAAATGTGTAGTAACTCGTCTTCCATTGCACTGTGCACAGTTGCACCAGTTGATACAAAATCAAGGTTATTCGTTTGGTCTGTTGAACCTGCCATTATAAAATCTTCGTTATTTTCGCTTTGTTCAACATTAGAGTTTACTTCATTGTTAAAAATTTCTGCAAAATAGACTTCTTCGTCAAGATCTGAAAAATTTTTAACATTTTCATTTTCAAAATTGTTACTTGAGGGAACTTCTTCGTTAGGTTCGGAATGGCAATTTTGAATCTGATCGATAAACCTGCTAAGTCCGTCAGCTACACAATTTTCTTTACCTTTTAGGTATTCAATATTAAAGTCGTACTCATTTAACATAATTTTCCAACGTTGTAGCTTCATGTTGGGAACTTTAATCCCACTCAACCATGCAAGTGGCTTATGGTCCGTTTTTACGGTAAACCTCCTTCCATATAAGTACGTTCTATATTGCTTCACTGACCATACAACAGCAAGGAGCTCTTTCTCGATTGTCGAGTAGTTTAGCTCATGTTTATTCAGCGTGCGTGAAGCATAGCAGATGGGGTGGCTATTTTGACTCAACACTGCTCCAAGGGCATAATTGGATGCGTCAGTTGTTAGGACAAATGGTTTATTGAAGTCTGGACTTTTAAGAATGGGATCGGAAATAAGCAACGATTTCAAATTTTGAAACGATTTAATGTACTTTGGGTCAGATGTATTCAACTTTTCAGATTTTTTTAAATATTTGATCATTGGATGGGCTACCTTTGCATAGTCTTTAATAAACTTTCGGTAGTACCCAGTTATTCCCAGAAATTGTTTAATGCCTTTAATGTTATTGGGTAGTTGCATTTCTACAATAGATTTAACTTTGTTTGGATCCGGTTTGATACCATTACTGACAACAACATGTCCTAAGTAAGTTGTCGACAATTCTGCAAAACGACATTTATTTACTTGTACTTTCAAATTGTTGTCTTTCAAGACTTGAAGAATTTTCCTGAGAGCTTGAAGATGCTCCTCGAAACTTGAAGAAAAAATCAAGATGTCGTCTAGATAAACAACACAGATTAAGTTTATGAAATCTTTAAGGATGTGGTTCATTAAACGTTGAAACGTCTTTGGAGCGTTTTTTAGACCGAATGGCATCCTTAAAAACTCATAGTGACCCTTTTTTGTCGAAAATGCGGTCTTCGCTCTGTCACGCGGATCAACTTCGATTTGATGGAAACCTTTAACGAGATCTATGACAGAAAAGTAGTTGCACTTGCCAAGCTTGTCAAAAATTTCCTCTGAACCAATCATAGGATAGCCATCATCGATTGTTTGCTCGTTAAGCTTCCTATAATCGATTACAATTCTCCATTGCTTATTTCCATCATAATCGTCTTTTTTAGGAACGACCCAAATTGGAGAATTGTAGGGACTATGGCTTGGTACAATTATCTTCTGTCTAAGCATCTCATTGATTTGCCGATCGACTTCCTCTGTGTGAAATTCTGGATAGCGGTAAAGTTTGCTATAAATCGGAATTTCGTTTTTTGTTTTTATTTGATGTCGGATTTCATTGGTAAACGTAAGATCATCACCTTCTTTATAAAATATGGATTTGAAAGAACGAAGTAAAGATTTTAGGCTAGAAGCATCATTTAAACTTAAATGTTTTGCCAAGATTTTATCATTTATTTCGGAATCGAAAGCCTCACTGCAAAATACATTAAATGAATCATCTTCAAAACAGTTGTTAGCGTAAACCTCTTCTTCTTCATTAAAAAATATTGAAATTCTTGCAGACTCTGTTTTAAGAACACGATTTTTATAATCGATCACCGGGTTTAAGTCAAAGAGAATGTTATTTCCTATCAACCCATCAAAATAATCATGGAAAGGGTATTCAATAAAATTAGCGTATTTATTTGGTTCATTAAATTCTCTGAATAGAGGGATACTGTATTCTTTATTTGTTTGAATATTGCTGTTAAGTACTTTGAGGGTATGTATCTTAGAAGGAATTTCCCACTTTGGGTTACACAAGTTTTTGTTTATAATGCTGTACTCTGCCCCGCAATCTATTATAAACCTTAAAGGCTTAACGTTATTTTTAAAGACTAAATAGGGTAATTGTTTCTTTGACCATCTGAAAAATTTTGACGGTTTTCAAAATGATCATTATTATTTTGAATGTCTTCGTTAAGCGTAATGTCCATAGATTCCTGGCTGTTGGACTGCCTATTTCTATTGGAATTTCGCGTTTGTCCACTGTTAGTACTATTACGGTTGTGACGTGATTGATCGCTGTTATTATTATTTTGGCGTGATTGACCACTGCTATTCAAGTTATTGTGGCGTGATTGGCCACTGTGATTGGAGTTATAATTTTGGCGTGATTGGCTATTGTAATTATTGTAACTATTATTTTGGCGTGATTGATTACTGAGATTATAGTTATTATTTTGGCGGAACTGTCCACTTTGGCTATTGTAGTTATGACTCGACGAACCCCGCTGGATAGAATTATTAAACTGCCTATTTTGACCTCTAGGAAAATTATTATTTTGACTATAGAAGTTATTGTAGTTCTGATTTAAGTTACCTTGAGACCTGCCTATTTCACCAAAAAGAGTATTAGAGCCTAAACGTTGATGATTGATTTCGATAATGATTTTGAATGCATCGGTCAAGGACTTAGGATTTCGACTTAGTATAATAGACTTTGTCGGTTCCGGTAAATTGTTTTTGAATGCTTGAAGAGCAATCCTGTTATTTGATTCGATCATTGCACCAATATCATTTGAATTATTTTTAAGCAAATACACACCATTTATTCTGCTAAGCAAATTATTTATCCTATTATAATAATCTTCAATATTTGTTGAAATTCTTGTTGTTCGAATATTGTCAAGTAATTGTTCTACAGAAAATTTCTCACCAAAATTATGTATTAAAATCGTTCTTATTTCAGGCCAATTATTAAGTCTACCATGCCTTTGTAATAGGCACCTAGCCTTTCCTACTATTCTGTCCTTTATGTAACCTGTAAGAAGGATCTTTGCGGATTCTTCAAAAGAGTCTATTGTTAAAATAAGAGAATCTACCCTGTCCAGGAATTCTAATAAATTTCTATTGCTACCATCAAATTCAGGAATCTTAGTAATTAATTCTAAAGTTAACTTAAACTTATCCACAGGATCTAATACTGCCATCGTTTAGAGTTGGAACTACTCACTAGAAAATTTCAGCTTCAATTGTACCAAGCTTCCTTAAGAGCCACTTATGATTTAGGCGGTTACAGATGATTGACCGAATCTGACCTGATTCGCTTGCTAGTGAGCCGCTTCTGATTATTGCGGTTACAGATGATTCACTTCAGTTCCTTCTTGTTTTTTTTTTTTTTAATTTATGTTTTAGATTTTTCTCTTTTTACTGTTCGTTTTGATTTAAAATGTTAAATGTTTCAAAGAAAATTTCAATTTAATAAGAACTTTTTTTGTTAGGTAGTTATTTTGTTTTGTATAAGTAGGTACAGTTTCTTGAGCGTTAGAAGCGTTTTACATAGCTAGGGTGGTGGAATTTTTTTTTTTTTTTTATTGCTAGCACTTGTTGACGATTTCGTCCTTTAACAATAAATGTTTAAAGTTTTCTTTTTGTGTTTTTTTGTTTTCACTTAAATTTTCCCAAATATTAATTTTCGGATTATAGTTTTTTGTTTCGAGACAAATTTTTTACGAAGGTATCTGCACTCGATTTTCTTGTTTTTTTGGATAACTTTTGTTTATTATTAATTCCACGCACCGAACTTAGTTTTCCCGACTGCGCCAATTATATGTGTTTTATTGAAACACAAGAGAAACACGCTTTGTTTTATTAAATAATGTTTATTCAATTAATATCAGGTTAGTAAATAAGACATTTAATTTAAGTTTGAAGAGAACGAGTTAACTTGGACGGAATACACAATAGACTAACTACAAGAAATAATGTTTTCGGTAACCCAAGCCTAAGTAAAGAAGATTAACTTAACAGTACTCAAAGCTTTGCTTAATCCGTAAGCGTCGTTTTAGTTTCTAGGCAAGAAGATGATAATGATCTCCAGCTTTATCTTTGAAGAAGATGAAGTTGGAGAAATGTAAAAGACCAAGTAAGCACACTTGGTTTTTGCTGGGCAAAAATATGTGTGGTGAAAAGTTTGTTTTGTGAGTATAGGCATTGGGAGAAAGGAAAGTAGCACTTTCATTATGTAACAATATGTATTTATTGTAGCAGAATATTTTTTCTTAAACTATATTGTACAATTTACAGAGTTATGGTATAAATCTACCTTACTACTGACAAATAATAAAATTTGTAACACAAGTAATGAAAAGCAAATAACAATATATTGAAGGAAAAGTTACAAAAAAAAACCTTCATTATAAAGTGTTTTGTGAATTTAGAGAGGAGAAGGGTAGGCGGTGTGGTATTTAAATCAAACCCAACTTAAAGTTTTACATATATATATTATATGATAAATAAATAGATAAATAAATAAATGAACAAATAAACTAATAAACAATTAAATAAGTTATAATTGAATTAAATAAATAAATAGACAAACAATGAAATAAATAAATAGCAAAAGAATATATGAAAAGTTAAAAAAAATTAATTTAATGAACAAACAATAATAAGCAAAAAATAAATAAATTAAATAAATAAATCAATAAATAAATTAATTAGTGATTGAATATAAATAAATAATAAAAAAAAAATTAAATAAATAATATCACAAAATCATTGAGTTTGTCAATTCTGTACAACAGCGGTTCTATATTTGCGATTGCGTGAAGTTCAACTGTTGAAAATTATCATGGAAGCTTGAGAATCATTTTTTGGACTTTAGTTTGAGCTATTTGAAGTCTTCGAATATGTCTTTTTGCACATATCCCCCAACATGGTGAACCATAAATCATAATTGCTTGAAAAACTGCTTTAAATATTAAGAGCTTATTATCATTACTCAGTTTAGATTTGCTGCTTATAAAAGGATAAAGAGTTTTGATAGTTATATTAAACTTTTTGATTATTTCTTATACGTGCAAGCCAAAAGTTAAAGTTTTATCTAAATGAACTCCAAGATACTTAGCACTTGAACGCCATTCCGTGCTTATTCGACTGACTTGAAGATTATTGCTTGGCAAGAAACAGACTTTCCTTTTTTGCGAGAAATGCGAGAGTCTTTGAGCCATTTATTTTTATCTTCCAATCAAAAAAATAACCTTGAACTACATTAAATGCAGATTGTAGATTTGTTTCAATAATGACACCAACTGAATCTGATTAAAAGATGCATTGAAAGTCGTATAGGTAAATATAGTGCATAAGATTGGACCTAACACGGAACCTTGAGGTAGACCTGCTAAATATTATAAGATTCAGAGAAAAAGTTATTTATTGAAACCTTAAATTTTCTTTCAAACAGAAAGGATTGAATGGTCTTTATAAGATTCATTGGGAAATTGAGTCTTAAAAGCTTGTGTAATAATGCATTGCCAAACAGTATTAAATGCTTTCTCAATATCAAGAAGTACCATGCCCGTACTTTTACCCATCCTAAACTTATTTTTTATTTGTTTGGTAATTCGATGAACTTGATGCACTGTGCTGTGGTGTGCCCTAAAACCAAATTGTTCAAGCCGTAAAATATTTTAAGAATATTTGTGCAAAATATTTGCTTAGTGAGCTTAATAAACTTATTGGCCTATAATTGCTTGGTAAGTATGCACTTTTACCAGGCTTCAAAATGGATATTATTTTGGCTGCTTTATAAACCTTAGGAAAGTAGCTCACTTTCAAACAAAAGTTAAATAGAAGTTGCAAAAATTGGATTCCCGATTTTGGCAAATTCCTTAAATACATATTTTTAATGCCATCGAAGCCCGCAGATTTTCTTGTTTTAAGTGCCATAAGTATATCTTTGACATCTTGAAATGAAACATGGCCATAAATATCATTTGAGGTACTTGAGTTTATAATATTAATTGAATCACTGGCCACTGACTCAACTGTGGGATTACAAGGGAAACCGATAGTAGTCAAATGGTTTTCATAAAAAGTTTCAGCCGAGGCATTCGCTTTTTCAACACTCCTTTTGTTTACTCCTTTTGTCTAAGCTCTGTAATTTTTGATTACATGATCGGTTCCTATAAACTTAAAAAGAATCCTTTATTAAGATATTAAGTACCTTAACTTCTGAATTATAGTGAGGGTCTCTTGTTCTTATCCATTTTCTTCGATTAGTGTTGCAAATTTTTATAAGATATAAAATGTAAGGTGGTAAAAAGTTGGCACTGTCATAACATTTGTATTTTTTTTTAGGAACTGAAATGTCACTACTTTCTTCAACAGCCGTCGTGAAACAAGAAACTCCAAAGTCTATTTGTTGCTGGTCGACAACATCGATTGAAGGTGATGTATACATTTCAACATGGATCTCATTTTCTTGATTTCACGCAAAAAGTAGAGGCAGGTAAAAATAAAAAAAGGTTTTTTTTTTGCACATGAGTTTTTGTCTACCTGTTCCGCTTCCGGCAGAAATCGAAAACTAGAATTTTTTATTGTTGTTTAAAGTTTTATTGCTTTGTTTTTGTTGTGTATAGCACAATTTTTTATGACCTTTAAGGATTAGTAGGTAATGCCCCATAAGTTCTTACTTAAAACTAGATATATATGTAAAGGATTATAAAAATAAAATAAGTCATTATTGATTGATTGTGCATTTGTGGAAGGTATGTAAGAAAAATTATAACTCTTTTATCAACCAATAAGCAAAAATGAAGTGAAATATAAATAAAAACAAAAAGTGAGTTTAATCAGCGGCTGTTTTTGAATTGTCCGAGCGATAATTTTCCTCCATTAAAATGGATTCAATCGCGATTCCTTATTCGGTTTTGTGTTGCGAAGTTATGACTTATGTTATTCTTGAAGTAAATACATCGAATGAAAAAATAAATTTCAAAAAATATGCCAGCGACCGTACATAAGGTTTTGAATTTTGATCCATGGAGAAGAAATCATGGATCACTCTCCGAGGAAGCCCAAGAATGCCGAAATAAAGACTGTAAGATCTATCGCAGTTTCAATTCGAGAAAATGCTGTCGTATTGCGACGAATGAAGGTGTGATGCACCACATCCCCATATCCTCAGATCCACTAATAACAGGATTGAGGCCACAGTCCAAGAAAAAAAACTACCAATGAGTGCAGATGCTAGAAACCTCATTTTAGCACAGTAAAATAACTGCTTCTACTTTTTTATATAATTTAATAATTTGTTGCAAATGTTTTATTTATGTTTTTATTATTATTTTTGAAGAATTTGTTTTTATGTTTATAATATACAAACAGTTTGTTCTACGAGTACTTTATTCAAAATAAAAAGTTCATATTTTACAAAAAAATATATATATATATATATTTGAGTACATCAAAAACCCATAAATTTTAGAAAAATGTCAATAACTTTTTTTCTAATAATTATTTCTCATATGTATATAATATAAGATAGATCTTAACATGCGTGTTAAATTTTATTTAAGTTCGTTCGGTAGTTCAGATTTTACAGATTTTTTTCCGCTCTCCCATACAAACCAAACCACTGTGCGACGTCGTTCGAGTAGTTACTTTTAAGACTGCTACTAAAAGAGCTGTTACTCAGATGTGTTTATTGACAGTTGAATAGCCATCGCCTCTTCAAGGTGGGGAGCATGCTAACTAACTAACGTAACTGTTATACCTTAAACTAAGCTCATTAATATACATTTATAAGCTCATCCACTAAATACACAAGAACCAAGCTTCATTTAGAGTATAACAGTTACGTTAGTCAACAGAGTGTATATACAAATGTTTTAAATAGAGGTCCGTGATATTTTCTTGGCCAGATCTATAAACCCTATCATATCACTTAAAGAGTTCAAAATTACTGTAGCGCACAGTTTAATCCTTGAAACAAAGTAAAAAACACGATATGATAAGAATTTTATAGATTTACTTCAAGGCTTTCATTTCCTTCTGAGAATTTAGCATTTTCCTGCAAATTAAAATAATTTTAAACACAAGTTGTTTACCAAAATTCTTTAGAATCTTATGGATATTTTGTGTGAAGAAGAATATATTCGGCTACAATTTGATAAATATCCTCATTCGTCATTCCCTGAAAACTCGACTCTATTACACATTTTGCATGCCGGCCGCAGAGAAATACACCGAACTGACTCATACCAGCAGTGTCGTAGGTAGGGAAAACATACACAAAATTTATAAGACTCAAAAGAAACTGAATCTCATTACTTATGCATATCCCGTATTCGCTTCAAACATTCACTTAACCTAACCCAAAAAGGAAATAAAAATCCTTACGCCCACGACTAAAAAAAAAAAATAAAATAAAAAACATTTTCCATACTAATCCCAAATTCCTTTTGCAAATTCTAACAAACACACACTAGGGACAGGAACGATGATGAAAGATATGAGTTTTCTTCCTTTTAAATAATAAAAAAAAGGAAGTAAGAAAAATTCTTCAGAAATTTCTCGTAAATTTCAAATTCGCAAAGTGTCCTAAAAAAGGATTCTCGTTCCCGATAATAAGTTTCATATAGTTGCTATCTGCTCTCTAAACTTTATAGTCAGTCAAGACATCGCATAAACTATCAAAAGCTCCCACACACTCGACTCGTACACTAGTACAGATCCATGCACGAGTAGGTAAGCCCCCGGCCGGCCCCCAGGAACAAATTGAATTAGTGTAATCAAAAAGTCGGAAGTTTTCTACACAACTCTCATTAGTTCCGATTCCCGGATGAGCGAATAGATGGAGATGCAGCAGTCACTGCTTCTGCATGCCAGAGATGGTCAAGTATGAAGTTGGCCAAACGAGCAAATGGACAACTGCGAGGATGACGACGATGACGACGACGACTATGACCATAGAACTTGGACAAGACCATCAGTTCATTCTCATAAAAGTTTTCCTTCCCAATTGGGTTTTTTAAAGTTTCCCTGATCAGGTCCTGGCCCCTGCAGTCTGGGCCTCCGTCATCACATGCAGATGGACCATAGACCCCGATACCATTCACAAGAAGTTACAGCAGGATTATCTCCAGAACTTTCGAACTAAACTTATCCCGGATATATTATTATCAATTTTTTTTTTGCTCCAACTTATCCTGAAAACCTCGCATCATATGGTAACAAGCCAACTTACGCCCTGTGACCCCTCCAGCAAGGATCCTTTGTGTACATATGTATAAATGTGTGTAATGAAGGATATAATGCAGAAGTTGAGTACACACAGGTTCGAGCATCAATTATTATGGATATGGATGAAATAAATTGCTGATAATCGAGGACGGAGTCCTAATGCGAGTCAGTGTGTATGTGTATATGTGCACAGTATAATATACGAGTAATCTATATCTAGCCTCATCTATCCATATAGCCATATATCTGTCAAACAGTGAGTTACCGAGATGAAAAATTACCAGTGTCCTTTTGTCAAAGAATTTATGATGCTTTGAAGCTGGCAATATTATTGTTGCTGGAGTAAGCATTTTCTTTGTGATGAAAAGCAAAAACCAGTAACAATAACTGAGCTTTATTATGCGCCTTAAATAACCTTCTCCCTTCTTAGAGTTCAGCAACAGACGTTGATACATGCTATGTAGCTATATACATAGGTTTATATCGAGAAAGCTAAACTGAAGACATTGGAGTCGGGAGAATAATTGCTCAGGGACACACATCTGGTCTCTTGTTCTGGAGTCTGACGACATTAAATGAATTTCAATTCATTAAATGTTCATTTTATCGGTTCACTTTTCCCTTGGTCTTATTTGCACAGAGGGGCCGATGATTTGGCGGAGAGGTTCAATGTTTTCTGGTATTGCTAATATGAAAAATAAGAACGCGATGATATCACGTCCCGGTTATGGTTTTTGTATCTTTATGGCCAATTTCATAAACAAACACTAAAAGCACTTTTATCAAAAATCTTCTTAAATTTTATCAGACTCTTAAATCTTTCGAGTTTCACCAATCTATTAGAGAGAAATTTTAGGGAATTTTTTGTTAAAATTAAGTTCCCTTTCCCGAAATGTATCAGAAAAAATGAAAAAGCATTACGTGTTGAAACAAATGTCAAGAAATGCAACAAAAAAAAAACGAAATGCAAAAACAAATATATTTGGAAAGATTCTGTGGAGTAAAATGCTTAAGTAATAACCACTTTATTTATTGCACTGACGGGTTTGTATTGGTTCCAAATGAAGGCCAAACAAATTCAGCAACTGATCCATAGATGCTCTAAGAAATTTCTGTTGAAAATTACTACAATTATTGTAGGCAACTGGTCCGTTACAATAGTTGTAGCAATTTTCAACAGAAATTTTCGGTGTTTTATTTTCAACATTTTATTGAAAGATGAAATGTTGAATTTTCATCACATAAAAAGTAAGCAATTTATCGTATATCGTATATCGTAAAAATCGTATGGCAATTTTTTTAATCAGAATTCGTTGAAAAACTTACAAACATTACACAAAATTCAATTCACAGCCGTTGAAAAACCAACATATGTATATAGTGGTTGTTAATAAGCAAATATTAAATTTTTTTCAACATAAATGTTTAATAGGTAGCAAACAATACCTTTAGGAAATTAGATGCAAAGCGATTTTTATGTTTAATATTTAACTTTTTTTATTGATAATTCAACAATAATTTCTGACTTTTCAACTTGAATAACAAAAAATTCACATCGTCAGGAGTTCAACTGCTAGTTTTAATTTTCAACAGCTTAACTCAACTTTCAACTTAATTGTTGGTTAATAGGCATTTTTTAACTTTTTGACTTAACTTTCAACATATGTAATTAGTTATTTACTGAATTAAAAACACAAGAATTCAACATTCATGTTGGTTTCAGAGCATGCATGTTGAAAAATAATCTTGTATTAATGAAATAACCATGTTCTT
Organism: Philhelius festivus; assembly: GCA_963931855.1. NCBI lineage: Eukaryota > Metazoa > Arthropoda > Insecta > Diptera > Syrphidae > Philhelius > Philhelius festivus. The sequence goes on along the minus strand of OZ007556.1, from coordinate 8,811,517 downwards.
TGATTTTTAAGCATGAAAGCTTAAAAAAAATCATCATTACATGAAAAATTAATCTTCAAAAGCTTAAAACTCAAAATAAGCAAACATTACATTTTTTTCCAAAAGTTTACCAATAGATGACAAAAACAAGGATCTGAATATTCAACATAAAATTGCTGCTTTTTCAGTAAAGATTTTGAAAATTCAGGAAAATAAAACTAATTTACAAATATGTATATTTCGTTGAAAATCCAATCGAGTTCTTCGCAATTTAACAGTTTTCTCTACATAATTATACGTTTATGTTGAATATTATATTTGGCTATGAGTTTTTTTTATTTTCCTGAATTTTAACGATCTTTTCTGTAAATAAAAGCTTGTTTATGTTGATTGAATACTCAGGTCTTCATGTTTTCTTAATTTGAATACATACCATAGAAAATCTTACAAAATAATTTCCATTCTTCGAGACCATGAAATAAAAAGATTCAATATAGTTACTCGTATCTGAAAAATTTTCATTTTTATTTTAGATTTTTTACTTTCACTTTGTTTTCTACAATAAATAATTAATATGTCATTACTTTAAATAATGTTAAGTTTTTGTTGCGAGTAAATAATTGTGCGACAAAAAAATCGCCATTAAGTGCATGATAATAATTTTTTGCAATCGAGATTTTTAATCGCCGCGACAAAAAATCGCAACTCCTTTTTTTTCAAAGTTATCGGAAAATGTGCGTCCAGGAAGATCCTGATTCATTTTTGTAATCGCTGCGATTTTAATGTTGCATGTTGATGTTTCGCATATTCATACTGACATTCTTACATTTGTGTGCATACCAATATCTTGTTGCGGCATCAATCATTATCATTATTTGACCTATAGTGAGGTGCGATTTTCTGTATGTTAGGTTAGGTTAGGTTAGGAAGGGCGTGCACAGCCCAAGGGCTGTTGCGTACACGGGGGCCTATTGTTCCATTGTGATCCCCTATTAATAAAAGCAGAGATGCTCCTAACTAATGCCTTATGTAGACTGGTTCATTTTCGAACCAGCCTGAGCTTACAATGAATTGTCTTATATTTGCCATTGAGACCTGCGTTAGATCGTCTAGTTCTCTAGTTCTTCGGACAGTCACAGAGCAGGTGTTTAATGGTTTCAATCTCCTCGACATCCTGACAGCTCCTACAGAAATCGGGTGCAAATGCATCCATTCTAGCGGCCATTGTGCCAATGGCGCAGTGACCCGTTAGTACACCTATCAGGATTCTGATGTTCTTTTTACTCAGCGATAAGATATACCGAGTTTCTTTTTCATTAATTCTAGGCCATACACTTCTAGAGATAACGCAGTCGTCCCTGGAGGACCAGGAGTTATTGATTTGCTCTTTCGTTATTAGATCTATTTTCCTTTTAATCACGCCAATCGGGATTTTTGGTCCTAAATTTAAATGGCTACTGCTGTTTTTATTTGATAGTGATGCTTTCCTTGCCAGTTCATCTGCTATTTCATTCCCTTCTATATTACTATGTCCGGGAACCCATAGCAGAGGTTGACTTGGTTAGTGTTACAAATATTGTTCAGCATGTCTACAGTTTGTTACTGACTTGGATCTTATAGTCTCACTGGCTAAAGCTATGATGGCAGCTTGGCTGTCCACGTAAAATGTGATCTCTGACGAGTTCAATCCTTTCGTGCGTACCAATTCTGACGCATTTTTAATAGCATAGATCTCAGCCTGAAAGACACTACACTTATCTGGGAGTTTGAATGATTCTTTAATATTTAGAGCTTCACAGAACACCCCAGCTCCTGTTCCCTCTTCCATTTTTGACCCATCGGTGTAGAAGGAGATACCTTGTTCACCAATTAGTGAGTTTGATTCCCATCCCTGCCTGTCGGGTATTATAGTAGAGAATTGTTTGTTAAAATCTATTTTGGGTGGTAAGTAGTCAGTCGTCACATTAAGCCCTGCCACTGTGTCATATCTTTGCAGTATAGACCCATGACCATAACTGCTGTGCTTCCAAAAGTTCATTTCTTTAAGCCGAATCGCGCTTTTGGCTGCTGTGCATCTCATGTGCTCGTCCAGGACTGGAAGATTTAAAATAATTTCCAGGCCTGCCTGTGGCGTAGAACCCTGTGCCCCCGTTATTCCTAAACAGGCTAGTCTCTGTACCTTATTCAGGTTTTTGAGATACTCGTAGCTACTTTTTTCTACAGCTTTCCACCACACGGTCGACCCATAGGTAAGTATGGGACGAACTATCGCCGTGTACATCCACTGGATGACCTGCGGTCACAGGCCCCACCGTGTACCGAAGGTTTTTTTTGCATGTGTAGAGAGCGCATAGTGCTCTTTTCATTCTTTTCCTCTGTGTTCCGTTTTCAAGTTAGCTTGGAATCAAGAATTACTCCAAGATATTTAGCTTGGAAAGTTTCAGAGGAATGTCGTTAAGCTTTGGAGGAGTAAAGTCCTCCAATTTCCTTTTCTTCGTAAACAGGACAAGTTCGGTTTTGGAAGGGTTAACCCCGAGACCGTTTTGTGCTGCCCAAGAAAATAGTTCTTTAAGTGAAGATTCCATAATATCCTTGATGGTGGTAAGATATTTACCCGATATCAAAATTACTATGTCGTCCGCATAAGCTACTATTTTAATGCCCTGATTCCTAAATCTTGTGAGAATTTTGTTAACAACAAGGACGCAGAGGAGAGGTGAGATTACTCCTCCTTGTGGAGTGCCTCTTGTAACTGCTTTCTCTACAATATTATCCCCGAATTGTGAGTTAATGATCCTCGCATTGAGCATGGTATAAATACAGTCCAAAAAGGCAGATTCAACTTCTTCCAGAGCAGATTTAATGAATTCCGTTCTTATGTTGTTAAACGCTCCTTCGATGTCCAAAAATGCTGCCAGGGTGCTCGAGACTTTTCTCAATTTGTGAGAAGACCTCGTGTCACATAGTCTTCATTGACTTACCTTTAAGGTAAGCATGTAGTTGCTTGGATTGAAAAGGTCCTTAACATGCAGATCAATAATTCTCTCCAGTGTCTTGAGGAGGAACGAATCTTTTGCAGTCGAGTGTGTCGGTTTTCCAGCTTTTGGAATAAAGACTACTTTAACCTTTCTCCATCAGCTGATAGGGACGTATCTCCATTTAATACAACTTTTGAAGATTACCCTAAGCCACGGGGTGATTATCTGTAGAGCATGTTGAAGAAATGCCGGAATAATCTCATCTGTTCCAGCTGATTTATAGGGTTTGAACGAGTTTATTGCTCACATAATCTTCTGCTCTGTGATAACCTGTTCTAATTCTGGTGCTGATTGTAAGATATCTAAGGTGTTTGGTTGTGTAAAACCTGGTCCTGCATGATTCTTACAGCCCGGGAAATGTGTTTCCATAAAGAGTTAGAGTTTTTTTTTGGCTCGAGTTCGACCACGATCCATCGGGATGCTTAATGTAAACCGGACTCGTGGGATTGTATGTTAGGATCCTTCGAAGTCTCGCCGCCTCACTTGTGTTCTAGAATCTTAGTGTCTGGCCATGAATCCTTATCTTCCTCCGATTTACTCAGTCTGGCTTTGTTGAAAAGTTTTCTGACCCTGTTCTTCGTTTCTTAAGATCACACGCAACGATAGAAAATCGCTAGTGCGTCTGTTTTTAACATTAATTGAATTCATTTTTTGGTATCATGTATTTACGTGGATTCACATAAAAAATCATTTGCTTTTCATTTTCAACTGAAAAGTCGCGCGATAAAAATCGCATGTTTCTGCCTCATTTAAATCACAAGTCTTACCATACATTTTATCTACTTCTTCATTTGATTTATTTTTACGTTTGATGATCGTTAAAAGAATGGAATAAAGTAGATCTAAAGGCTAACAACGCTCATTGGCCGATTTATTATTCTGTCGCAAGATAATTTCACACCATGAGCTTAAAGTCGAATGATGAATGATAAAAAGAAATCATAAGGTGTTGCGACCATTTATTTAAGTCACAAGAAAGGTAATCCCAAATGCCTTTCAAGCCGTAATTGATGACATTTGTTGGTACCATGCAGGTGCTCTCGGATTGAGATTTTGAGTACTTATTTGCTCTTAGCTGAATAGTCGCGCGATTCAAATCGCATATGCGATCTTCGCCATATTGTAACTCTGAGCGTTTTAATTGGTTGAAAATCCTCTTAAAAGGGCTTACACCACTAAATTTTGTACACAACTATATCCCGTACGTTCATGGCAGTCTTCAAAGACTTCAGTTGTTCTTCTGGTAAGTTTTGACATAATATTAAAATTATTCGCGCGAGAATTAAGTATTCGGTACCTTAGGATGTTCCTCTTAAGGCTTTACGGAATGCACTCCCATGGTTCAGCTATTTCTTTTCGTATAATGTGGTGCATTGCCGTCTTAGAATTGTTCATTAGTACCTAAATTTGTCTTCAAGACCTCAATGTGCAGGGAACTTTTGTTCATTACCATCTTTTTAGTCCTATATTTGAAGTCTTTAAACAAGAAAGGACATTTTATTTATAACATTCATTTGCTTGAGAAAATAGCTTTCCATTTAAATTACTTTTCACTGCAGCTTCGACTACATAAACTTACAGCTTCTGTGTGTATGCTATACAAAGTTCCTTTCGAAATAGATGAGTTCACGGACTTGCACTTTATCGTTGCAGCAACACAAGGAGAGTTGAGCTCCTGCAGATTCATAAATCCAATCATACTGTGATTTGCTTATACTGTTCGGTAATTATCTTTCGCAAAATACTTTAAGGAATCTCCATCAGCCCGTACCCCAAACCAACAGAAACAGAAAGGTTAGTCCGTGATGCATGTGTGCATTGTGCATGAAGTGAAACATATGAGGGTGTCCTGATTCTCTATAGCCATCTATTTGACCTGATTTTTTTGCTCCTTGGAGCTCTTGTCGACATTTTATGAGGCAAGTAAAATAAATGCTTACCTCGACACCAAAAGAGGAGTATGTCTTTTTACGGTACTTTGGCTCAAGCCTTGCTACGAGAAAGCCTGCCAATATGTTCGAGTTCGTATGCTGTTTATTTGAATTCCATTTTCGGACGAGGGATAATGAGCGCACAATAAACTCAGAGCCCAGCGAACAGCTGCAATAGGCTTTTATGTGCGGTGTGCTAAGTATGTAGTACATTTGAACTTTCGCAAACTTCCATTTTATTTAACGTCGTCGGTCGGTGCAAAACGTTTTCGCAGGACATTAAACGGAACGCAGCGCCAATAGAATCTTAGTGTCTGGCCCGTTAGGTGTACATACATTAAGCAACAGGAGGAGAGTATAGAAAGCGCAGAGGCTGCCAGAAGAGCAATTATCATTAACAACAGCAGTTACAATATTTTCGCCTTGAACACACATATCCTTGCCACTTGGTCCTTTCTCGTGTCGAAAGGATACACTAAGGGTTATACGGAGTCTGCTGAGGAGGGAGTGCTACACAAATTGCTCCCTCTGAGATAACAACGAAGAAACTGTTGTGATTTTGTGCACATTACAACTGGCCATTAGCTTTCAAGGATATAATATAAACGAGCCTCTCTCTTATAAATGGATATTGGGTGGCATATTATAGGGTCGAGGAAGGATCAGAGCTGGTAATACACATGTTTATTGACGATGAGGCAATTTCGCTGAATGTTAGGACACTAAGGCGTGGATGTACGTGAATTTATCGCTAAAGGTCCAGTAGATACAAGGTATCTTCTTTCAGAGACTCAAGTGCTTTTAATTCTTGTTTTTCCTTTTAATTTTTTTCCCACACCAAAGCAAGTAATGAAAGAAGGACGAACAAAACTTCAAAGGTTTACAATGGAAATTGTTTCGCATCCACGGGTTTGTTGGGGGAGCAGATAAGGTATGTTTGGGTTCAGAGAAAGGTGATTTTGAAAAAGCCTTAATTAAATTAGAAAATTATCCTTTTTCGAAGCTTTGATCCTTAAAAATATTTTTGTTAACACTTTGCCATTGTTACTGAAAAAAAATATTTAAAAAAAAAAATCTTCAAAAGGATCAGCAAAGGCAATTTATTTTCTCTCATATCAGTGAGAGCGAGGTAAGTACTACACTGCGAGTGCTTAACCGTATATTTTTGCGAAAAGAATTGTTATCATGTCCTGAAAGTGGCAATTGTCGAAAGACGTTCTTTAACCTTTTTCCCGCTTCAGTACGTTTAAAGGACTCAATAGAAAGAAGAAAACGAAAGACGATGTTGGTCAGCAAAGGAAAAAATATCTTATTAGCCTTGAAAATTAGACCAAAGCCTTTTTGTCGTCCTTTGATCTGATCCTATTTGGTGTCAAATGAGTGGAAGAATTTTGTTGATTTTTGTATTTTTTTTCCGACAGAGTGGATACAATAAGGAGGATATGCGAGTGTGTGTGGTTAAAAATGTTGTTGACAATAAATCTGTCGGTGAATTCGAGTAGTGAACAAAAACGCAATCAAAGGGAAAAGAAGAGAGGGTGGTCTGTGTCCAGGAATCCTTTTTGATTTTTGCTTACTCAGACATTTAACGACGACAACAGTTTCATAATATCAACTAGGTACTACAAAATGGAGGGATTTAAGGAAAAAATCTGAAAGTGTAACGAAGAAGAAGCAAAGGAGCAGTACCAGCAATTGGATGTACTCGTACCTACATACTTATATACATACACATGAGTATGCTTCGTAAATTTTCATCCTCGTTGATTGGTGAGAGTGAGTTCATCGAATTGGATGAAAGCAACGAACCGTAAGCCGTCATGGCTTTGCGATTTTAACTAGAATGTGTCAATCGAACGATATTGCTGCTAGAGTTGCAAAAAGGAATATGTCATTGTTTTGTTTGTAAAGGATTGTTTTTTTTTTTTTCTCTCTCGCTGGACATAGGAAATCCTGATACAACTATCCCTAAGGGGAGAACATTTCTCTTAAATTCTTTCTTTCGAGTTCAGAACTATTCTTTAACACCCGTGTCTCTGAATAGTCAGCAAATTATTTTTCTAATTTACTAACTTCGAGATTTTAAATTTTGTTTTCACTTGCACCAATACCTTTGATTTGAATATGTTTTTCTTTAAAATATTTTTTCTAATTTTCTCGTAAATTTTAGTTTGTCTATTCATTTATTAATTTATTTAGCTTAATACAAGCGTGCAATAAAATCTAAACTAAAATCTAAACTTAAAATCTATAGTGGGTTTTTCGTTGTTTTTTTTTTTTTTTTTTAATTTTTATTTTAATATTAATCTGGGCCCCTAAGCCCGCCCACCAGTTTTTACATAGAAAAAAAATTTTAAAAACTTAAAAAGGAAAAAAATTGCTGACGAGGGGGGCTTTGAAATAGGAGGAGGAGGAGTAAAAATTGAGAGCGGTTAAGAACTAGAAGAGAGTGTTTAAACACAGTGGAGGGATTGTGTGGTTAAGGTTGGAATAAAGCGACATTTTGAGAGTGTGTTTGGAGGTGTGGAAGTCGAAAGAATTTTGCATAATGTTGAAGGTACGAAGAATGCGTGTCAATGGTTCGTTACTACCATCATTAGTTCGGTGGAAATTGACATCAAAGAGAGACACCGATCTAAGATTTCTAGGATTAGTATGCAATGAAATTTTTTGGAGAAGCGTAGGACAATCAATATTACCGGCTAAAATTTGATGAATGAATACAATGTCGTCTACTTTGCGACGTTTATCAAGAGGTTGCAGATTAATAAGTTGAAGACTATCATCATAGGGTGTGAGGTGAAACGAATCAAGCCAGGGAAGCCCGCGAAGTACAAATCGAAGGAATCTTCGTTGAATGGCTTCGATACGAAGGGAATGGGTAACATAACAGCGTGACCAAACCTGACTGGCATATTCAAGAAGGAGCCTAACAAATGTGAGGTAAAGAGATTTTGTAACATAGGAAGGGGTCTGAAAATTCTTTTGACCAGCGCTTAACGAAACCAAGTGCAGAGTTAGCTCTATTAATAGATGTGGTAATGTGAGATCTAAAATTAAGTTCCTTATCACAAAGAATAAATCACATAGTGAGTCAACTACTGTGACTGCCTCATTGTTAATAAAGTTAAGGTTAATAAAGAATTTGATTCGATACCTCTACTTTGAAAATAAATTCCTAGGTAATATTGATAAAAACATTTTGTTGACTTTCAACAAAACAATTTTATCATTTTGATTAAATTTTTGTCAATACCAAAGAATGATTTTGTTGATTTCACAAAATTTTTATAATTCAGCATGATTTTTTGTCAGTTTAACAAACCAAGTTTTGTTAATATAACAAAATAAAACAGAGATTTTGGTCACATCGACAAACTTTTTTGTGATGTTAACAAAATGTTTGTTGTATCTACGAAAAATCTGTTTTGTAAATAATGTTTGTCAATATCAAAAAGTTTTTGATAATTTTTTTTGTCAATTTAACAAAAAATGAAAACTTTTTTTGTTAAAATGACAAATAGTTTGTTTTAGGGTTGAATTATTTTGTAATATTGACAAAATAATATTATCAGATAGATAAAACTATTTTGTAAGAAAACCAAAAAATTCTGCGCGTATATTTTTTTGATCATGACATTTCTTTTGTGTATGATATAGTTCACATTTGGTTCTTGTTAAAAAATCGATGTAAGATTACTTGAACTTAACAAAAATTGCGTATTGTCCATACACCCTCACAGATGGTTGCATGTGAGATCGTAGTGACGAAACGCCAATTATTGTGGACTTAACTCCCAAAAAAAAAAGAAATTTGTAAAATTGACAAAATATTTTGTTGAATTGACAAAATATTTTGTTAATTTAACAAAATATAACAAGAAATTTTTGTTAATTTAGCAAAATATTTTGTTAATGTAACAAAACAATTTTATTAATTTAAAAAAACAATTTTGTTAATTTAACAAAACAATTTTGTTAATTTAACAAACAATTTTTTTTAATCCGATAATAATAGAAAAAAAACAGTAAGACTAACAAAAAAACTTGTTAATACAACAAAAGAATTATTAATATGACAAATTAATTTTGTAAATTCAACGAAATTTTGTCATATTGACAAAATATTTTTGTTATTTCAACAAATTAATCTGTTAGCATAACAAAATAATTTTGTGGATACAACAAAATATTTTTTGTCACCTCAACAAAATTCTATAATTTTTGTCAATTTGATAAAACTTTTTGTTGGACGTATCTATATTGACAAATTTTTTATCAAATCAAACTACATTTTTGTCAAATATACCAAGATTTCATTTTCAGTGTACCCCCAGACACACGTAATGCATAATCTTATTAATTTCGAAAACGGCTCTAACGGTTTTGATAAAAAAAATTACGTGTGAAATTATGGACATGGATCACATTTTTATAAAAAAATAAATTTTGGGGCAAAATGTTCTTAATTGTACCTGTCATAATCCGTTTTTTGACCCCCTTAAGTTTAAAATAATATTGTGTATAAAAATATTCGAAAAAAATATTTTTTTTTTGTTTTTTGAAAAAAAAAAATCCAATTTATTTTTTGAACATTGAAAACGTATGAACGATTATCTTTTTAATTATTTCCTAAAATCTTTATTACTAAGCACTTAAAATTGGTATCCCAAATTTTGTTCTAGAAAAATTTTAAAGAAATTTGTTATATAAGAAATTACTTTAACAAAACGATTTTTAAACCTTATTTGCGTAAATTCATACTTTTCCGTAAATCAGGAATTCCATGCACTTGAACATTTTTATCTCATTAAATCCATGTTTTATATTTATAAAATGTATTTTAAATTTCAAAGTACTTTTACATAAGAACAAGTTCGTGCAATCCAGTCGTGCATTTTATTTTTTATTTTTTTCAATTTGGATAAAAATGGGTTATTAACGGCCGAAAAGAGTAAGTAAAGTAAAAGAATTTAGCCCTTAATTACCGAGTTTGACGAAAATCGCGTCAGCGGTATAGCCTGTAGATCGAGGTAAGGCATATTCACATTCAGGCATAAGACTAAGACATACATACATACGTATAAAAGAGCAAACCCAATTGCGGGACGCACTTTTTTCGAGTTGTCTATCATCGTAATGTCAACTTTGATCAAAATTTCGAGTAAAATTTTATTTTCGAAATGCAATGGTAAGTAAAAATGGCTAGTTATTCAGTGAAAGAAAACCTTGTACTCCTCGGCATAATGGTTAATGTGTTGGACTGTATTTCAGGAGGTCTTCTGTTCGATTATCTCTTGAGAGGAAGTGACAAATTATCCTTGTCATAAAAAGTGCTGCTCTTGGATTCGCAAAAAATTGTAATTCCTGCTAACATGTACACAGGAATGGTTGAAAGTTGTAAGTCACTAGGATAATGTTCTCTTAGTGTCGTAAGTAAATGGTTCATATTTTCTTTTTCAAATTCATAAAAAAGCAGACAAATATTGAAATATTTGAGCTTAAGAAAAAATATTCGACGAAAACAACCCCAAAACTGCTCTAGGGTTGAATCAATATGAATCACTGCTAATTGATTTTAATATAATCTTAATTCAATTGTAAATGAACTTCCTTTTATAAGCCTAAGCTCCTCGACTGTAGTTGTACCAATTACTTTTGACATAGGTTAGAACAACAAGGTCTTAATTATTTTTTTTTCTCCAAAATTGAGATATATATGGCTTTGCCCTAAAAGTCTACTTTCTTTCGATTTCCGCTTAAAAAAATTGGCTAAAACTTTCCGTTTAAGAAATAATTCAAGGAATTGAAGCCAACAAAGTTCTATCTACACAAATTCAATATGAATTTAAGTTCACAAAGTTCTTAAGCCAGATAACAGTGCAATACCTAAATGCCATACGGTACCAAGGAGCGCTGTGGACCTTCATAAAGAACTTCCTTAAATTTGAAGAGCCAATACCGTTATGCACCGTTATCAGGCAAAATAAGTTTGTTTTCCAGTTATATAAAAGTTATTTCACAATCGTAAAAAATAACAGTGAAACATTTTAAACAGCCTAGATTTGATTTAACTTAACAATTTGGTAACTTCAAAGAACTTTACTAGGTTAGGGTTAGGTTAAAGTGGCTGTCATTAAAGCGTCTGACACACTTGGACCATTAGAGGTCCATTGTGATACCACGATCTAATAGGGAACACAAAAAGGTTTCCTACTAGTTAAAACCATTTGGAGCTTCTGATGAAGCGAAGGCGACTTTTAATGTCTTTGTTCATGAGATCGCTTGTTTCACTATAGAAATGTTCTCCTAGATGAAGTTTGCGTCTGTAAGAGAGAGCAGGGCATGTACAAAGAAGGTGTGGGATTGTCTCCTCTTCCTCCTCGTCCAAGCAACTCCTGCAAAAATCGTTTGATAGCACACCGAGACGTGCGGCGTGTCTACCTATGAGACAGTGTCCAGTTATGACACCTATGACGGAGCTGATCTGAGATCTACTGAGGGACAATAGACATTTTGACCGTTTCAGATCCAGTTTAGGCCAGATCCGCTTGGTCGCCATACAAGTGGTAGTATTAAGCCATCTTGTGTTTGATTGTTCCAGAGCGATTCGTTTCAGCATAAGTTTACTTGTAGCTATGGGCATACCTATATTTGCCTTTTCGGGTAAGATAGGCATTTCCGTTCCAATTCTGGCGAGTTCGTCGGCTTGCAATTCCCCGGAATGTCCCTGTGACCCGGCACCCAGAATAGGTGAATGTTAAACTGTTTGGCCATCTCCATCAGAGACGATCGACAGTCTTGGGTTGTAATGGAGTTTACAGAGACTGATGCGAGGGATTTCAAAGCAGCCTGACTGTCTGAGAAGATATGGATATTCGTGCTAGATACCACGCTTTCTTTAAGCCAGGACAATACTTCCTTTATCGCCAGACTTTCCGCTTGGAATACGCTACAATGGTTTGGTAGGCGGAAGGAGAGACTAAGGTTTAGTCCATCTGAGTACACTTCACCACCCACTTCGTTTTCAGTCTTCGATCCATCTGTAAAAAAGTTTACTGATTTATTATCTGTCAAAGCCTCTTCCTCCCAAGCTGACCTTGAGGGAATGGTGACTTCAAAGTTTTTATCGAAAACCAAAAAGGGAGTGATGTAGTCAGAGTGACTTGGGAGAGTTCCGAATAAATTCAGAATGGTGGTGTGGCCAATAGAGTTATTGGTCCATTGAGAGATGGCTTTTGAGACGTATGGCTGTGCTCGCGGCCATTTGTTTGCTGTAAATATCTAGGGGTGTCAGGTTGAGTAGTATGTCTAGTGCAGCGGAAGGTGTCGAGCGGAGAGCTCCGCTGATGCACATACACGCTGAACGTTGAACTCTGCTTAGTTTATCGCGATTAGTCGCTTTATCTAAGGCCGTCCACCATACAGTCACCCCGTAAGTGAGTATCGGTCTGATGACCGCAGTGTATAGCCAGTGAGTAATTTGTGGAGACAAGCCCCACTTGTTCCCTACAAGAAAAGAGAGCTACCGTGGCTTTCCTTACTCTTTCCTGTATATTAGGTTTCCAACTTAACTTTTTGTCTAAAATAAGACCCAGGTATTTAGCTTGATCTGAGAAAGTGAGTGGAACACCTTTAATCGATGGAGGGTCTAGTTGAGGAATTTTGCATTTCCTTGTGAAGAGGACTAGTTCAGTCTTGTGGGGGTTAACACCTAAGCCACATCGATCTGTCCATTTTAGTAGCTTGTTGAGAGCGGTTTGTATAAGTTCTGTTAAAACTTGAGGGTGCTTTCCTGATACGGCAATGGCAATATCGTCAGCGTATGCAATCACTTTGAATCCCTCTGCTTCTAGGTCTATTAGCAGATCATTAACTACCATGTTCCATAGAAGTGGGGATTCTTGTGGGGTTCCTCTACTGACTGACCTTCTTGTAGTAAAGCTACCTAGTTCCGCATTTATAATTCTGCTTTTCAGCATAAAATTTATAAGGTTACCAAGTGAGCTATCCACATTGAGATTCTGCAGTGTCTTCGCTATTGCAGCGCTGTCGACATTGTTGAAGGCGCCTTCTATATCTAGGAATGCAACTAGAGTGTATTCTTTGTAATCTAGGGAGTATTAGATTGCACGTACCAAGGTACTCGTATGTAGCGCAGTTTCTACTGATTTTCCCTTGCAGTAAGCGTGTTGTGCTGTAGAAAAAAGGTTTGGTTTTATAACACTACGCAGATGAATATCAATCAATCGTTCCAGTGTCTTGAGAAGAAATGAGGATAGACTGATAGGTCTTAGATCCTTGGGCGTAACATGGGAGCATTTACCAGCTTTGGGTATAAAAACTACTTTAACTTCTCTCCATATAAGCGGAATATGAACCAGGTTTAGACAACTGTTCATTACTTCAGAACTTTACTAACTTTCCCTTAATTTTAAGAACTTTTTAATTGTATAGTATTGTGCTATACCTACTTTTCAATACATTGCTTCTGAACTCACCTAGCACAATGATAATTCGTACCAAGAGCAAAGCAAACAGACCTTTTTGACATTTTTAAAAGTCAAAGTGTCATCTGTATTTAGTACGATACTAAAAAGATAAAATGGGTTTTCGATGATTTTAACTTTGATTCAATGGTTGAGAAAGCATGATGTTAAATGTTAAATTCGATAGGCAATTCTATATCCAGAGTTGATTCATTTTGACCAGCAAGCTAGCTAATTTGGCAGAATCATGACAATGATATGGTTACAACTACTTCGATATAATGGTGTTAAAACAGGCGACTAGACAACTATTTGTACCTAAGTAGGTACCTTCCTACCCATCCGTCTATATACTTTTAGTCTAAGAGCCCGTAAGCTCCATGCCTTCGTTACGAGTATTTTATAAAAGCTGAAAGTTTGTGAGCGCTTGCTCTCAACACAGTTAAGAACTCTGGACCATTATGAATTTTGGGTCAACGCGGCTTTGGCAGGTAAGCGGTACTAAAAAATACCGATCTAAATTCATCAATAATAAAGTGTGATTTTTAGGTATAACCTTCAGAATGTTATTAAAAATCGCGTCGTTCATTGCCAGACACTTAACGTAGTGGCAACCCCTTGCCAAACACCCTCAATGTTCATGAAATTATAATTCTACTTACGTATAAAGTCTGATTTTTATATATAATACTTGGGTAATAATTAGATGATGTTTCCTCATTAGCCAGACATTTTTGATAGTTCCAACCCTCCATCCCCTTGCCAGACAAGCATGTAGGGTAGCTGTAGGAGCATGCGCGAGGCAGAGAAAACCGGATGTTAAAATTTATCTTAGTTTTTGAGAAATTAAAAAAAATGAAAAGTACTTTTTCCAAAAAAAAAACAACTTTTTGTGTTTGTTCAATCTTTGCATAAATACAATATGTGCATTTTTTTTTTTAGGAAAAAGAAAGTTTTGTTTGACTTGAAAACCAAAAAAATTTAATTTGTCAAAAATCCTTAAGCATGTCCCTGAAGTACCCTCAGAAATCCACTTTTCAGGCTTTAAAACATTTCCACAAACATTCATGTATACGAATTCTTCAAGAAATGCTCTACGTTCTCGAAGCTCTTAATCCAGGATCCAACTTAATTCTCCTAGATGCGATAATGACCTCTATCCCATTGATTTCTATGTCCTCAAAAGTCCACCACATTAGCTTAATGCCATCTCCCATTCTTGCTTGCAAAACTTTTCCAAATTGCTGCTCTAAATGTTCTCATTTGAAATATCCTTCTTTGTAGTATTAAAACACAAACTTTGCTACTTTAATGTTTCCAAAAAAAAATTGAACAAAATGTCAACGAAAAAAAAGTTGCATCTGGTCTTCTACATCTACGATATGATGGTGATTGTTATCTCTAGTCTTTCGCTTGGCTTTGCCGGACATTAAGGCACAAGAAAAGGACGACAAAATGAAACATTAATTAGTCACGTTCTGTTGGAAGAAGAAATGTTTCTTAGTTTTGTTGGATTTCTTTGTTTAATATTTTTTTTTTGGTTATGTTTTATTTTTACTTTTGGTCCACCCTAGACCAATCTTTTAATGGTATCATTGTGGCAGTTAGTTCCGAAAAATCTGTGCTTCAGCCTCCACACAATAAGGGATAATAATCTGTATGCTCTGGAATTGAAGACCAAGAAGAAACTTTCTCCTTGCGAACTTTTGTCGTCCAGTTTCTCCCTTATAAAAGGGGGGCTGTTCTGTCCTTTCATTCCTCGTTCCATCTCTTTGACTTTTCTTCTTGTGACTTTTGTTTTTGAATTGGAACTAATGATGCAGCTAATTGTTATGCCAGCTCTCGCTGAAAGGCACCCACCAGCCACCACTCAGGCCAGAGACCGAGAGAGAGAGAGAGAGTGTGTTAGAAGGACCAAATTATTCTAAGTGCATGTTAGTGTTTCTGATGCTGCCTTTGCTATGTTAAGAAGTTGTTGTCTTTAATGTCGATGCGAAGCGTGTAATTAGCCATTTTCGGACAACAGAGTGCCATAATCAGAAGCAGTGGGAAAACTAGAAGGAATTTCTTATCAGAATGAGGTCCTTTGTCCTTCGGAAGGCACCATCGCATCGGCGACTGAGTGTCGACAAAGGCGTTACAGTCGATGGACGCGTCTTCTAAGAAATGTTCTAACCTAATGATTAGATGTATTTTAATTGGCATGGCTCTAGTATTAACAGTATTCATCAAAGAATATCTACACTGAAAGAAAATTAAGAAAAATCACTTTAAAGGCTAACGATTCACTCGATGTGGGAAAGCCAATTTAGTCGACGTGGTTTCACATTATGCACTAGATTCACATCTTGGTAGAGCTGATAGAGTTCGCTATTGTATCTTCCACTCCATCCGCTGTTCTAATACTTGAGAGCAAATAACCGTCGAATAATTTTGTTTTCTAAGAGTTCAGTATCAGAACGTGTACTTTAAGTCTAACTTATTGCGCTGTGAATCAAAAATGGCCGAAACAGATGATCTCCTCAACTACTTCAAGTCTATCAATTCTATCTACGAGTATAATGACGTTTTGTGCTAGTTGGTTCACAGATGTTATTAGCATGTTCTTGTTCTGACTTCGTTTACTTCAAGACCAACAAGTTCTTCAACTACTCGAAAGAACTAAATTAGGGAACTTTGGAAATGGCTGATGATTTGCATATAGTTGTTGAAAATAGTGCCATGGGTGCTACCTCCTCTAGAACGAGATTGAAGAAATCACATGATCATCAAAAGGTAGTGATTTTTTCAACTTGAAATTAGTTTAGCAGGGGTTTGTCTCGATACTCGATAGTTCTTGCAAAACATAGGACGGCTTTTTGATAGATGGAGTTACTGGAACTGATTGTCATGTCTTCGTTAAACTGTACTTGGTTGATGCATGCACCCTACGAAAAAATCATCTCCGTATTAGGAGACTTCTACTGCCAATAGGGCATGCGATCTTGTAATTCTTTTTTTTACCTGAGCCTATACGTCTTCTATACAAGGTGATAATACTGGTTCTTCAAAGATTGAAAGTGAGTTGTTTGCTTGCCCTTTTACTTGCTTGGTTAAAACCATCTTATTTGTCCTGTGACTAGGCTGCCTTCGTTTTTCTAAGAGTCTTAGTTCCGCAATAAGTTCAATATTTCAAGTAAGTTTCTTCGGAAGTTCTATCAATCGCGAGAATGTTCGATCTCATTTGGCTAGAAGGCTTCGTATAGTCGCTCTTAAATCTACATAGGACCTTTTTAACTTATTTCTGCTTGCTCGAAACTCTTCTGTTCCAAGTCTTACTTATCACAGCATTTCCAATAGCTGGAAAGTCCTTTTGGAGATAGCCGGTATTTGGAATTGTTTGACTATCAACTTATTCGCCTAACACATCTTCCTATCCGTTTGAAGTAATGCAGTTCCCGGGTACAACTTTGACATTGTACTCATGACATGCTCTGTACATGGTAAAGAGAAATTAATCCTTCGACACTGCCCTTGTACCCTGAGGACAGGATCATTAACTCACAACTCGGGGATAGTATTAAAGAGAAAGCAGTGACAAGAGGCACTCCACAAGGAGGAGTAATCTCACCTCTCCTCTGAGTTCTTGTTGTTAACAAAACTGTAAGAAGATTTAGGAAACAGGGCATTAAAATAGTAGCCTATGCGGACGACATAGTAATTTTGATATCGGGTAAATATCCTACCACCATCAAAGATGTTATGGAATCTTCACTTAAAGAACTATTTTCTTGGGCAGCACAAATCGGTCTTGGGGTTAACCCTTCCAAAACTGAACTAGTCCTGTTTACGAAGAAAAGGAAATTGGAGGACTTTACCCTCCCAAGCTTAACGATATTCCTCTGAAACTTTCTAACGAGGTTAAATATCTTGGAGTAATCCATGAGACTAGCCTGTTTAGAAATAACGGGTTCTACACCACAAGCAGGGCTGGAAATTATTTTAAATCTTCAAGTCCTGGACGAGCACATAAGATACACAGCAGCCAAATGCGCTCTACGGCTTGAAGAAATGAGCTCTTGCAAGCACAGCACTTATATTCATGGGTCTATCCTGCAAAGGTATGACACAGTGGCCGGGCTTAATGTGACAACTTACCAGAATAGATTTCAACAAACACTTCTCTTTTACAATACCCGAAAGGCATGGATGGGAACCCAACTCACTAATTAGTGAACAAGGTATCTCCTTCTACACCGATGGGTCAAAAATGGAAGAAGGAACAGGAGCTGGAGTGTTCTGTGAAGCTCTCAATATTAAAAAATCATTCAAACTCACAGATGAGTGAAGTGTTTTTCAGTCTGAGATCTACGCTATTGAAAAGGCGGCAGAATTTGAACGCACGGAAAAACTGAACTCGTCGAAGATCACATTCTTCGTGGATAGCCAAGCTGCCATTAAAGCTTTAGCCAGTAAGACTATAAGATCCAAGACAGTAACAAAATGCCGAGGCATGCTGAATAATATTTGTAACACTACCCAAGTCAAGCTCTGTTGGGTTCCTGGACATATAGTAATATATGTAGAAGGGAATCAAATAACAGATGAACTGGCAAGGAAAGGGTCAGTATCAAATAAAAACAGTATTAGCAATTTAAATATGGGACCAAAAATCCCGATTGGCGTGACTAAAAGGAAAATAGACCTAATAACGAAAGAACAAATCAATAACTCCTGGTCCACCAAGGACGACTGCGTTATTTCTAGAAGTTTATGGCCTAGAATTAATGAAAAGGAAACTCGATATACATATTTTATCGCTGAGTTAAAATAATATTAGAATACTGATACTGATGAATTTATGTGTATGTAAAATTCTAAATGCTTGTAGTTAAAAATCAACTTGAGTTCAATTTTAAAAAATGTGATTTTAATCAACTCTTTATCTTATTAATGGAGACAAATTGGGATGATTTATTTTCAAACTTAAGCTTAGATGAAATGATTTTGCGATTTTATGAAATTTTGTTTGATTATTTTTTAGATACCATTCCATTTCGCAAAGCAAAATATTTAAGTAATAACCCGCCATGGTTTGATTCGCATATAAAAAAATTGAAAAATAAAAGAAATAAAGCCTGGTTGAAATTTAATCTATCGAAGACTGAAGAGACATTTCGTGAATATCAAGAACTGCAAATCGACTTTATAAACTATTCAAATCTACTTTACTCTGATTTTATTTCAAACACTGAATGTGAGCTTAAAGATGATCCACAGAAATTTTGGAAGTATGTCAATAATAAAAGGAAATCTGATGGTTACCCAGTTAGTATGAACTATCAAAATTCTTCAAGTCATGATCCAGAAACGATATCTAATATGTTTGCTGATTATTTTAAGAGTGCCTTTGAAGACTTTTCTTCGAATACTTCTTCTTCCATTCCTTCTTATACTCAACAATACACTCATCTTAATTTTATAAATTTTTCGATTACAGAAGCTTCTGTACACGACAATATTTTGAAACTTGATGAATGTTTTAGTCCTGGCCCGGATGGTATTCCATCATTTATATTAAAAAATGTGTGTCTTACCTATCTTATCCGTTATATGTTCTTTTTAACGAGTCGATTAGAAGTTCGAAATTTCCTGCTCTTTGGAAAAATTCATATTTAACGCCAATACATAAAAAAGGCCTAAAGAATTTAATAACAAACTATCGTCCTATTGCGAAACTATCAGCTATCCCCAAACTTTTCGAATCTCTGGTCTGTGACATACTTGCTTTTAATTGTTCATCCGTTATATGTGAAAATCAACATGGTTTTGTAAAGAAAAAATCCACGGTCACAAATTTATTACAATTCTCTACCTTTTGTCTAGATGCGTTTGAAAAACACTCTCAAGTAAATTGCATCTTTACTGACTTTAGTAAAGCCTTTGACAAATTAAGTCACAAAATACTATTAGATAAATTAAGGAATATTGGATTTAACCATTGTTTTGTGGATATCTTCATACCTTAAAGATAGATTTTATAGTGTAATATTCAGAAATAACCGTTCGTGTGAATTTAAAGTTAATTCTGGTGTACCTCAAGGGAGTCATCTTGGCCCTTTGCTATTTGTTTTATTTACAGGGTGGCGCACCAATTGTGCTACAAAAATAAAACGTAATAACTTTTTTTCTGTGTGAGTAATCGGCTTATTCTTTTTTTATTTTGTAGGTTACTATTTAGATTTATAAAAATGGATGCTTGGGATACGGAGAAAAGAATTTGGATAGTGCAACGGTACCATGCTTTGCAGTCCGTCATTTCCGTCCAAAGGGAATTTAGGCGGGAGTTTGGCGGTAATCCCCCGAGTAGATGGACCATTATGAGGTTTTTAAACATGTTTGCCGAATCTGGAAGCATCGCACGAAGGCCGTACCATCGAGATGCCAATGTTCGGGTTCAGGATACAATCGCAGCAGTAGCATCTGCAATACAGGCCAATCCGAGCGTTTCGACCCGAAACTTATCGGGGCAAATTGGAATTAGTAGACGGTCATTACAACGGATACTTCATGACGATTTAAACTTGTTTCCGTACAAAGTCCAAATTACTAGCAAGTTAAACCCTCAGGATTTGCCTGTTCGCCTGGAATTTTGCCAAAAAATGATATCAATGGCCGAAGAAGACAACACATTGATCAATTGTTTGTTCATGTCTGATGAGGCCCATTTTGATCTTAACGGCAATGTAAGCAAGCAAAATTGCCTTATATGGAATGAGTCTAATCCAGAAATGCTCCATGAGACGGAACTGCACCCAGAACGAGTCACTGTGTGGTGCGCAGTTTCATCAAGGTGTATTGTCGGGCCGTACTTCTTTGAAGAAAACGGTGTAACCGTTACTGTCAATGGGGACCGTTATTTAAAGATGTTGAAGGAGTTTTTTTACCCAGAACTGCGCCGAAGACGTATACCATTCAACAGCGTTTGGTTTCAGCAAGATGGAGCAACTGCACATATAGCCAGACCAGTTATGGCGGAGCTAAACAAAAAATTCGCAAACAAATTAATTTCTAGGAACTCCACTCTTCGCTGGCCCCCAAGGTCACCTGACCTGACTGCACCAGACTTCTTTTTATGGGGTTATGTCAAGCAAGAGGTGTATAAAACGAAGCCCAGGAATTTAACTGAACTAAAGCAGTCCATAACGACAATAATTGAGGCGATCCCAACTTCAACTCTTCAGGCCGCAATGAATAATTTTTTGACCAGGTGCCGCATATGCGTGGGACAGCGTGGAGGTCATTTGCGGTCAATAATCTTTAAAAACAACTAACTATTTAAAATAAAATTTAATTTTCTAACCAATAAAAAAAAAAATAAATGAAATACATTGATTAAAAAAAAAGTTATTTGAATTTCTTATTGTAGCACAATAGGTGCGCCACCCTGTATAAACGATCTTCCCTCTATATTAAAACATTCTATGGCTTTAATCTATGTTGACGACGTGAAGATTTTTAGAACAATTAACTCCATTGCGGATTGTGAACAACTACAAGACGATCTTCGGAGATTTTATGAATGGTGCAATAATAACTGTTTGTTTTTAAATATTGACAAGTGTAAGACTATGTGTTTTACACGCAAACGTAATTTATTTATTTTTGACTACCTGTTGAATTCGTCACATTTATGTAGAGTGTATAGTTTCTCCGATCTCGGAATCTTATTAGACTCAAAATTATCATTCACCGATCATTATAACTATATTGTAAAGAAAGCAAACAAAATACTTGGTTTTGTTAAAAGATTTTCCCGTGAGTTCCGTGATCCATATGTTATAAAAATTCTTTGTTTCTTTTATTAGGCCAATTCTTGAGTATGGGTGTGTAGTATGGGCACTATACTACTCTGTACACATAAATAGAATCGAAAATATTCAAAGAAGATTTTTAAGATTTGCCCTGCGTTTTTTCCATTGGTCAGATAGAGTTATATTACCCCCATACGCTCATAGACTTCAGTTGGTAAGCCTTCCATCTCTTTCTGTTCACAGAGAATATTTGCAGTTCTGTTTCATAACTGGAGTAATGAATGGATCTATTTCATCTTCATCGCTTCTTTGTCGATTAAATTTCAATATAAGTCGTTCTAGTTTAAGAAGAAATTTACCAATTTGTACTATTTTTAGAAGATCAAACTATGGCGCTTATAGTCCTCTTAACCAGCTAATAAATATTTTTAATAAATTCTCTTTTCTTATTGAATCTACAAATGTAAATCTCAAATCCAAACTCTTTAAAAATAATTTCTATGCTCAAAATCGATCAAACTTTGTTTTTAGATAAATTTTAGATTTTAAGAAATATTGTAAGTTTAACGTTAGCATTAACGTATTGAAATAAATATAGGTGTACTAACACTAGAATGGGTGAATTTGCACCCGATTTCTGTAGGAGCTGTCAGGATGTCGAGGAGATTGAAACCATTAAACACCTGCTCTGTAACTGTCCGAACCTCCAAACAATTCGCCTCCGCTACTTTGGAAACAGGTTTGTTGGAGAACTAGACGATCTAACGCAGGTATCAATGGCAAATATGGGAAAATTCATTTCAAGGCTGGTTCGAAAGTGAAACAGTCTACATAAGACATTAGTTAAGAGCATCTCTGCTTTTATTAATAGGGGATCACAATGGACCAATAGGCCCCCGTGTACGCAACAGCCTATGTGCTGTGCTCACCCCTCCTAACCTAACCTAACCTAACCTAACCTAACCTAACCTAATAGAATGACAGTCGAGCTCTGAATTGTGCTGAAAATGGTCAGAGACAAAGTTTGTTAAAATGCCTGATACGCTCCTTGTGGTGATTGGTTGGTGGCTCGACAGTCTGGTTGTCTCTCGATTCAATGTCGTCTTACTTATCAGAGCATTTCTAATAGCTGTAAAATCTTTTGATTGGAAGCCGGTATCTGATTCGTAGATTTTTTTGGTATCACTAATTCGCCTTGCATATCTTCGTTTCGGACTGTGACATTGGAGTTACCGGGTATAACTTTGACATCGTACTGATGAAATGTTCCGTACGTGGTATAGAGACGTTAATCCGACTACATAGCCCTCAGGCCCTGGGCACTGATTCCTTGCATTGCCTTAGTACTCGGGGCTAATCCGATTGGAATAACTCACTACGGGGATATGTGAGCTTCTCTTGGCTCATTAAGGTTCCATCCGCAAATCTTTAAGAATCTCAGCTCTAAGACAGTACATACATATGTCAAAGTACTTGATATAAGGGTTGTGGAAATTCAAGATCCATAATTAACAGGTTTTCTCAGCATTTTTTCTCTAAGTGTAGATATTTATAAACTGAAATAAGCTTTTATAGCAACGACAGCGAAACAAATTATGTTGTACTTTGA
Source organism: Philhelius festivus (assembly GCA_963931855.1). Lineage (NCBI taxonomy): Eukaryota > Metazoa > Arthropoda > Insecta > Diptera > Syrphidae > Philhelius > Philhelius festivus. The sequence goes on along the minus strand of OZ007556.1, from coordinate 8,788,678 downwards.
CTCCATCAGTTTTAGTCCTGGCCATGTCAGCTATAAAGGATAATTGGATCTGTAATAGAACAAAAATTACGATAATACTTTGTGTGTCCAATTTGCTTAAAAGAATAAAACACAAACTCAGATTTACCCAAGGACTCTATATTAACACAAAACGACCTCTAATCCTTACCAAGCTTATGCGTATGCCCCCATTCCTGTATCCAGCATTCATTCCCATCATCCGCATCCACATCCCTCTGGCACACATTTTCTTGTTTGTTTACAGAAAGAAGAGATGGAAAAGTAAAATTTATCACACAATAAAAATCCTTTACCACACATTACGGCAAAATGGATTGTCCTTTTGCTTTTGTCTGGTTAATTTGTGACATTGATGTCAGTCCGATACACACAAAGGATTAGATTTTCCGACGTTTGTCGTCGTCGTCGTCGTCTGTTGTTGCTGTCGTTAGAAGGACATGTAAATTATTATTGAGAGTGTTTTCGTTTCTTGTTTCTTTGCTTCTTTTATTTTGCTGTGGCAGTATCAAATTGGGGGGAAGGATTCGTTTATTCGATTTATCCTTTTTTGGTGCAGGGCGTCTGTGCTACACTTGACATCCCTGTGACCCCAAATAGGGGTGGCAATAAGGTCCTTGATCCCTTGTTGTAATGTCAAGGGGAATAACATCTCGTTTTGGGGGTCCGTATGATGCCCAATTAAAATTGACGTAACTGTCTATAGGATGATTTGTCAATGGGACGGGACATGTCCTTTCTCTTGTAACTTCGTCGTAGTCGTCCTCATCGTTGTCGTCCTTCTTTGGCTTATTCACATTTTTCTTAGTTCGTTTTAAATATAAATCTTTGTTGACCATGCAATTACTTTTGGGGATTGAATGAGTAAGACAAGGGTAAATATTTCTTCGAGAGACGAGGTATGCACACAAATGGTATGGAAATTTATATTTCTTTTGCGGTTGATGTAGGTTCATGATGATTTATTGGAATGGGATATTCCCAACGATTCACTGCACGAAATCTAATGGAAACAGGAGACATCTTGAAAGTTTCTGAACCTTTTAAACGGAGAGGGTTTGAATTTGTTTTGTCATAATGCAAAAGAGATCTAAGGCTAACATTGAACTTCAACAGCTTATATCACTTTGCTATGACTATGCGAAGTTTCTATAAGCGTTTCCATCTGCTTCTATGATTGGCTGTGTGGCTATAGTTGAATTCTAATATTTCTGTACGAACTTTGAAAATTTGACTTTTTTCGCAGCAGAAAATTCATCTCTAACGAAACTAACATCTCCCAGATTGAGGCTTAGTTAATTATAAACTGATCTTGTAGAAAATTCTCTTGCTCGTTCAGGGTATGACTTGAACATCATCAATCAACCAGAATGCAGTCATACAAGATATTTCTCCACGATTCGAGATTATTCAGATTCAGGAAATTTTGACACTTACGAGAGTTTTTGGTAACGTCGAATATATGGTCATTTCACACAAAAGTACTGAGAGTTTTATGACTTCTTTCATGCAAGTGCAGGATGGGTTGCCTTAACGACAAAAGACACAGCATTGAGTTTTTAAAGCATTAAATTCTACGCGGTTACCCATTTGACAATGCTATCGAGATAACAACTTAATGAGATTTTTATAAGCTGCCGTTCTAAATTCACATCCGAAGGAGAAGGACATGAATCTTGAAACGAATATAAGAAGTTGAGAGTACTGTCGTCAGAAAAACAAATTTAATGGATTAGAAGATTCAGACGAAAGATCATTGATGAATATGAGAAAGAGAATCTGAGACAAGATGGAACCCTGTGTCAGACCAGCATTCATTTATATTTCGAATTTCATACATAAAACTTTTATTGAGCGGTTCCAAAGGTAGTTTTTAATCCAACGGAGAAGAGATTGGTCAATACCTGATGCAAGTATTTTCGATAAGAGAGCTGGATGCCAAGTTCTATGAAATGTTTTTAAAATATGAAGTGCAATAATCTTAAAGCTTTGGCTAAACTCAGTTAATTTTTAAGATGAAAAGAAAGATTGAGGTAATAGGTTAAAAGCAATAGCCTAGGTACTTGAGCTCCTTAACAACCTCAGTATACTAGAACCACCCCAAGTCCAAACACAATCGTTAGAAGAATTACTAGAACAAAAAAAAATCTTAGACTTAACTATGCTGATTTTGAGCTCCCACTTATCACAAAATCGTTTTAATTTATTAATTTGGGAGTGTAATGTTATAGCGTCATCCTTCAAAATGATGCGTCAATTGGATGCGAGAACCTTCTGTATGCTGATAACTCGCTCACCTACGCCACATCAATGTCACCACTTATTGCTGTCCAAAAAGTAGAAACCCACATTAACAGACTCTTCCAATTCTAATAGAAATGGGGCATCCAAATCAACACTTCCAAATCGGAACTTGTCTGCTTCAGGAGACCTTCAACTGGTAGAGGCCTTCGCAACGCAACAATTTGCAGAAATCTGGTCCTGAGACTCCCTGACGGATCTTCCATAGTGGCAAAGCCAAATGTTAAGTACCTGGGAGTGCACTTCAATGAGTTGCTAAGGTTTAACCTGCACTCAAGAAATGTTCTGAAAAAGGCCAACTGGGCCTTCAGCAGTTTGCACCCACTGCTGAAAAGAAGATCGGGCCTTAGCCAACTGACAAAGATATTAATCTACAAGCAGCTCCTGCGACCAGTGATCAGTTATTCCTTCCTAGTCTGGTTTTCCATCTCGAAGACAGCTATGAAGGAACTTTAAATATTCGAAAGGAAGATACTGAGGATCTGCACTGGGCTCTACTTCGATCGTCAACGATTGAAACACTACAGGAAATAGCATTTCTACACAGAAGCATTTCTACCACCGCGGCTAAAACGCCATCCCTGCCCACAACCCACAAAAATCACCACTGATAACAAGGAATGAACACCCTGGACAATACAGTCAAATAGTAAATTTTATATAAAAATAATTAAACGTAAGTCACTGTATATAGTTAGGCCCCCTATGAGCCAACAAGTGTAAATTTTCATACATAATATAGTATCTAATTAGTTGTAAGCCAAATTGTAAATAGTATGTCCAATAAAACAAAATTGAATTAATCCGTCAAAATGACAAGGGCAGCAACACTTTGACATGGAAATCACCGAAAAATAATCCACTAGGGATATGATTGTATACATCATTAATACAATGAGAAAATATAAGTGGCCTCAAAATACAACCTTGTGCCACACCTGTCTGAGTTCTACATTCGGTGGATTCTTCCATTATATACCATGGCAGTCATATGAGAGAGAAGTTGCTCTTATTATTTGACAGCCCAGCAGCCAAAGGCCACGAGGTTAAATAAAAGTGATTTTCAGTAAAAAGCGTCAATTGCTGCTTTAAAGTCGACAACAAATGCAAACAAAAATTTGGTTTATCAAAAAAGCAACTTGTAATGTTGCTGAAAACAGCTTATTTTATTATTTCTTTCGATCCAGCTCACAAACTCTTGGCAAGGGATTTGGGAAATTAATTTCCGGAAAGCACCGAAATGCCCCTATAATTTTCGGTAGATAATGATTTTCCTTTTTAAATATCGCGAAGATATTGAACGAACGAAAACAATCAGGAAAGTTCTTCTTGCTTAAAAAGGTTCTAAATTATAGTTTAGTTAACAGTGGAGTTGAGCTTAAAAAAAAAACTCAATCGAAATACAATATAATGAAAAGGAGTATCCAACTCTTCTTTGTAGAAATACGAAAGAGCAAAACTTAGAGATAATTGGTTTAAGTCTTAGAGGCTTTCAAAGTGTTACGCCAGCCGGTCAACACCTAATGTAATTAGGACTGACTTACTGTGGCCAACAGGATATTCATCCAAAAGGCCATTGAATTTTTACTTTCTATAAGTTTGGAAGCCGAATTTTTCATAAGTCATTCTTTGAAATATGAAGATCATCAAATTCTTTTGCAACGGTCGCGATTGATCCAAGGAGATACTTTTCCTAACTTGGTATTATGTCAGTGTGAGGATTAAAAAAATTGTACGACTGGGTCGCACGAACTTGCTCCTATGTAATAGACGAGGAATTTTAAAAACGAATGATATAAGAGAAAACTGTTCATATGGATAAAATTATTTTTTTAAATTCTTTTATTCTTAAGAGATGAAAATAGAATGCTATGCAAATTATGGAAGAACAAAAATTTTAAGTCGTTGTAGTGGTTTCTCTAAAAAAATAAGCTTTTATATACAAAATTTTTAAAACATTTTTAAGAAAAAAGTTTGGTACTCCAACTTTAAGTTTTTATTACGAGTATTGTACGAATGAAAATTAAATTTCCAAAGAAACATTAAGCTGTTTTCGAGATATCAAATTTTCCAAAAATTCAAAAAATATTTTTTTAAAGTTTTGAAATGAAATGTTTTTCAAACTTTTTAGAAGCTTCTCTATAAGAAATTTCATTAAAATCCGTTGCGTCGATATTGAGAAATTCAAAATTAGTCAAAATGGTTCTACGGTAGGTACAAGCTGTAATATCTTAATTTCAATTTTTTTATTTAAAATTAAGGATCATAAAAATTAATTGAGGTAAAAAAATTTAAGCAAAATTCTCGGAACCGTTTTCAAGAAAAATACAATTTTCGAAAACCATTTTTTAACATTTGTATGGAGGGTATACCTTTATTTTTAGGTAAAATTAATTTTTTTTTTATATCTTGTAACTTATATTAAGAAACCTTTATTAATCAAGTTTTAAAAAAATCGAGCATGTGGTTTTTGAAATATTGAGTTTTGAAAAAAAAAAATATTTTTTTTTTCCAAATCCAAACGAAATTTTTTAGAAAATTTTATTACACAATATTATTCAAACTGCTGGAAGCTTTTGCATAAAAAATGAGCAAAATCGATTGTACTGTTTTTAAGAAAATCAATAACCAAAAAAATGATCCCATTTTTTAACCATTTCCTGGCTTTAACTAAATGAAATTTTTTGATTTTTTTTTAATCTGTGGGACAGTTTTTGAGAAAAAAAAATTATTAAATTTCGAAAAAAAAATCGTATGGCCAGTAAAAATGTCAAATAAAGTTATAAAGGAGATACACTATTTGGTGACAATTTTCGGCTTGAATCATGTGAAGCCATAAAAACCTTAAAGTTATCATAAAAGATTAAGAATATAGAGGGTGGCATAATGACCAATTTTTTTCTGATATACAATACGAGTACACATATGTACATAATAAATTTTAGCTTAAGAAGTTTTAATTAAAGTATCGGCCATATGGCATCCCTCACACTCCAAAAATTGTCTTAGCTTTTTTCTAAAGTTTTCATGCAAGCATTGATACAGGAATTTGCAGGATATGGGTACGAATGTTTCGTTTGAAGGCTTCCAAAATTCTTTAGGACGATCATTATCAACAAGACCTTTTAAATAAGCCAACGGAAAAAAGTCGCAGGGTGCCAAACCAGGAGAGAGCGCTGGTCACATTGAATTACCTGTTAAAGAGATGAAGGGCACGGAGAATCTGTCTCGCAAAAAGTCCATGCACACTCTGGCTGTGTTGCTTTTGACTCCGTCTTACCGAAACCAGACATCTTCAAGCTCCATTTGTTCCAATTCAAGCAAGAAAAAATTTAGAGACATAGTCAGTTAACGCGAAGAAATCACAGTAGCCAATTGATCATTTTCTTCGATCACTATCGTAATATTGCACACCACACAGTCACTCTGTCGGGGTGTAAGAGGCATCTCGGGGAGCTCTTGAGGTTTGTATGACTTCAGTAGAGCTTAGTTTGCTTATCAACGCATCCATTGAGGTAAAAATGGTGCCTCTTCAGAGACGAAAATGATAGCATCTATGTAGAAGCACACTATTTCAGTGTTCTCCGTTCGATAAGTCTCTTTCCGACTATCACTGAGGTATTAAAATAAGTTATTTATACAATATCATACCGGCTACTCAGTTCGGTTTTAAGATGGCACTTGATACAATATCATGCCGGACCTAAACTGATATTTAATGGAACAAAACTAAAAGGCAGTATACTGCTGCTTGTCTGGCTGGTTTGGAGAAGGCTTTCGACACCGTATGGCTAGGTGTTCTCTATCTAAAGTTGACCAGACTCTCGCCATAAGTAAACCACTATTACATATGATTTCCGACATGATCAATGCTAGAAAGTTTGTTGTCAAAAGTGACAATGTAACTGCAATTGCGTATGCTGGCTGACGATATATAATAGCGAACAAAACAGCTTCAAAAGTCGTGGTCCTCAGAATTCTCTAGCAGCGTGACTTCGACAAGATTCAGCGATATTGCGATGACTGGTTCAGAGATCTGAAACTCTTATGTCTTGGACTCCATTGTTTGCAGCTTCAAGCGATCCGAGAAAAAACTGGCGCAAGCTAGTGATCGTTGGGCCACATGGACAGTCACATACGACTAAAAGTGTAGTAAAGTACCTTGGCATCTAGATGGATCAGTATTTGCATTTACACAGACTTATAATGTATTAATGCTGCTCTTTCCAGGGCTAGGGGAGCCTTTGCCATGACGGTTTGATTGTTCTAAAGCAGCCGGCTTGATAGCAGGCTAAATGTGATTTGCTTCATGGCCCTTACCCAGCCGATGATGGCCTATGTGTGCCCGGTGTGGTTTAATGATGCCCCATCTCAAATCGAAAAGATGCGGGTGTTTGGGAGTACAAACATTAGATTCGTTAATTCAACTTTAAACATGGTTGACCTCAGTATACTTGAAAACTCTGAGAGTTGTGAGTTTTCGGTTTTCAAAAAACTCTCAAGGGCTATCTTGGTCGTTACCTGAACTCGCCACAGTAAAATACCTAGATCTACTTCAGGGAAAGTTCATGGCGACCCCAGGTCTAAAAAAACACAGAATTTGCTCACCAGGGCGACTTCAGGTTTTTCAGTTTTTCAAAAAACGATTTAGGCCGACCCTAGGGTGACTTCAGGACTCAACGAACAAATCTATTATTGTTCCAACCGGGTTCTTTACAACGGAGCTAACATACACAGAATTGATAATTTTTTGTTAAAGCTGCTTCGGGGTCACATTTCAAAACTACATCCTCGAACAACAGCCTGATTTTTGGGACTTACAACTCTAATGACGATTATTACGAGATTGTTCGTCTAAGCAGCTTTATCCCGTCCGAGACATTCATTGACTTAGACAGTCCAGGGCTGGCCCAGAGAAGACTGGCTAATCTACCACGTCGACCCGAAGAACTGTACGTAGGTGCCTTCTTTCCTTAATAGTCGACACGTATAAGCCGGAACAGAGTGCCTTTGTTTCAGAAGAACTATGTCTGATGGGGAACGGAGTGATAGAGTGAAACAGGAAAATCAGTTCTGGTAGTTATCTAATTGATAAAGAAAGTTGTCTAGGTTAGGTATGTGTACTGGCCGAATTGCATAAGTTTAAGTGTAATATTTTAGGTCGGACGGCTCTGAAATTACAGCAATCTGGAATGCATTAAACCATCACGCATTGGAGCTGGACCGTGACGAGTGATATTGAAATGTTAAGCGGGAGTTTCAAAAACACAAAAAAACAAAAAAAACGCTCTTCAACAGAACACTCAATCTTGGCGATTGAACCTAAATTCCCGCCTCCCTCTATAAAATGACCTCACATCAAACAATCTACGACCGTTTAAAAGGAAGTTATGACCGATTCAAATCCAATCTTCTTATGCTAATACCGTTACTTTCACGGCTAGAAAAATTGGTGTCCCCTCTAGGGAAGTACCCTAAATCCTTAAGTACCAAATTTAAGGGAAATTGCAAAAAAATAAATCAATTCCAGTCGCATTTTGCATTCCTTTCAACAACGGAGCTTTTTGAGCAATTCAAACATTGAAATGCCAACGTACTGTTGCATGTTCATTTCCTTTTTCATTAATTCTCCCAGCGCTTGAACATTTTAAGCCAGCAATACCCAAAAGGTCCTATTCCTATTCCTATTGCTATTGCTATTGCTATTAAAAAAAAATCCCCTGCAGAACAATAATGAAATTTAATTTAATTGCCAAAACAAGCAATGTGTTCGTAATTGTTATGTCTTCGGAGCGTTATACCGACGACGACGACAAACACAACCCTCGCAGGACGCTTCTACTGGTGTTTCTAACACCAGATGGTGTAAGTTTTGTTGTACTCATTGTATACAGTTCCATTGATCCCTAATTGTAACATTTTCACAAAATACGCTCAACAAGACGCCACTACAATAACCGTTGATTGTTTAACGACAGTGCTCGTAAAAAAATAATAAAAAAAGAAAATTAAAAAAAAATTGATTCAAACTATATGCGAAGTGTAGATAGCTCCCCATTATACCTCCTAGCAATAACTCGCACCCACACACTAGCCCTACCCCGCCCTCAATAATCAGTCTGATCCGAAGGTCCCGCGTCTCTTTCCTCATTCGCTAACGACAAGGATTTTTATGACTTTTGAAAGCAAAACAAAACCAGGACAGACAGACGGCGGAATTGCCAGTTTTTTTTTTATAGTTTTTAATACCTTTTTATACAACTTTAGAATAAAACATAGACATTGGGACTGACATAAAAACACCTTTGGTCTGTAGCTACGACCGTTCATTTCATTGGATTGTATAGATAGTATACGTTTGGAGAGAAGACGTCAAAGCCCGCAATGAGTAAGTGGCTCCCTAAATTGTTTGTTTACCAAAAAATGTTTTATGTTTCGAGCTATAAAAGTCACTCCGACTGACATTTTTACTATGCCGATATTCTCCTGTGAGTTCGAGTATTGGAGTTCCGAAAGCAAGTTCACATGGCTGGCAAACTAACAAGAGCCATTTCTTTATACAATTTTATAAGGGGCTATAGCATAGACGAAGCTGATAATAATCAGTCGAAATGTGTTTTGGTCGATTCAACTTTTTTATTGGACTAATTAACGAAGTTGATGAGTCTATAGGAACATGCGATAGGGTTCCGATATTCATAGGTGCCATGTGGGGGAGGGAAGCAATAAAACTCCTGCTAAAACCTACATAATTAATGTCAAAGAGTTTTAATTGTAATGAAGATACAGGTACAGGCAAAAAAGAAGAGGTACAATCAACGCAGCGGTGGAACTTCTCATAGAGCTTCAGAGCTGGGAAAAATATCTTCACAGAGAGAGGGATATAAAAAGATACTCCCGCCCTTATGATCAAACTCCTGTGTATCGAAAGCCATCAAATCGGATCTACTAAACCGTTTGTTTTTTTTAGACAATTAAAAATTAATGATCCTATCCTCGAAATTATGCATGCCGGCAAGAGACTTGCAAGATGACTATACACAATTTTTCACTAGAAAATACCCAGGCCTTTCCAAAGTCATCCAAGTATAGAACTAGCGAAAAAGTACTTATGTGAAAGGAATCAAAGGTAGATACATATAAACAAAAATCAGGTAAAAAGTAACTGCCGGTCGTATTTCTTATAATTAAATTTATTATAAATTTTTTCACATGATACTAAAAGGTTTATCAATAAGGACAAACCTTTTAGTGTCAACTCTATGGAATACTAGAAGGCAGCCATTTAGGCCCCACACTTTTTATTTTGTTCATAAATGACTAACCATCTAGGTTGAAGCATACAAAGTGTCTCATTTCTTCAGGCAATCTTCAAAACTATTCCAGATTCTCGTGATTGTGAAAAGTTACAATGTGACCTTTATTCGTCCTTTTTACTTGCGACTTATAGGTACTATAAGGCAAGTTATGCATTCGTAAAAAAAATCGAACTCGAGATTTTGATCAAAGTTGACATTACGATGATAGCGAAGACTAAAAAAGTGGGTCTCGCAATTCTGTCTGTCTGTCTGTCTGTCGGTCTGTCTGTCGGTTCGACTACAGCCTAACCGGCTCGGCCGATTTTCTTCAAACTTGGTAGATATTATTTTTAATTTTTTCCCCCCACTTTTTTTTTTCTTTTTTTTTTAAGACCAAAAATAACGGTATCTGCCATAGGAATTTTTTACGAAATTTTGTAAATAGTTTTTTTTCTCAAAAACTGCACGACAGATTTGAAAAAAAAAGATACACAAAAATTTTATTTAGTCAAAGCTAGATACTGAATGAAAAATTTTTTCCGAAAAATGGATATTGAGGGTACCCCCCAACGAACTATTTTTTTAGTTTTTGATTTTCTCAAAAACGGTACAACGGATTTTGATCATTTTTTTGTGCTAAAGCTCCCCAAAAATTTAAATAGAATCATGTATTCAAATTTTCAAAAAAATTAGTTTTGGGTTTTTAAAAAAAAATTCAATTTTTTTTTTCAAAACTCAATATTTCGAAAACCTTATATTAGATTTTTTTCAAACTTGATAAATAAAAGTTTATCAACATAGTCTACAAGATGTATGAAAAAAAGTTTTATTTTACCTAGAAATAAAGGTACCCACCATACAAAAGTCAAAAAATGACTTTCAAAAATCGTATTTTTCTCGAAAACGGAGCCTAGAATTTTAATAAAAATTTTTTATTTCAATTAATTTTAACGATCTTTATTTTAATAAAAAAAAATTTGAAATTAAGATATTACAGCTTGTACCTACCATAGAACTATTTTTTCAAATTTTGAATTACTCATTATCGACATGACGGAATTTAATGAAATTTTTTGTAGAGATGGTTCTAAAAAGTCTAAAATCCATTGCATTTCAAAACTTAAAAAAAACGATTTTTTGATTTTTTGAAAAAAAAAAATCATTTTTTTTTGCAAATTTGATATTTCAAAAACGGTGCAATATTTTTGTTTGGAAATTTAATTTTCTTTCGTACAGTAAGAAAAACATAAAGTTGGCACACCAAATTGTTTTCTTAAAAATCTTTTAAAAATTTTGTATATATAAGCTTTTTTTTTTGAGAAACCACTACAACGACTTACAATTTTTGTTCTTGCATAAATTCATATTTGCATAGCATTCTGTTTTTGTCTCTTACTACTAAAAGAATTTAAAAAATTAATTTTATTCTTATGAACAGTTTTCTCTAATAACATTCGTATTAAAAATTCCTAGTCTATTACATAGGAGCAAGTTCGTGCGACCTAGTCGTGCATTTTATTTTTTTTTGCGCTGATAAGTGGCTATTTAAGTGTTGAAATATTGGCTTAGCACGTGTTAACCTTTTCCTTACGCAGGTGTGCCAAAATCAAAATTTACGAAGAAGGAAATTTTTCCTACAACTCTTTTATGTCCAAACAGGGTTGTGTAAGTTGCTTAACATCTAGCGGTTCTAACTTAACAGAAACATAGCACCACCATAACGGAAATTCAAATTCTAATTATGGAATAGTATGTTCCTATTAAGGTGCGGTGCTAATTAAGAGGTGTACTCCACAATTTGATATTGAAATTGGATGCAAAATTTTCATACAATTTGTTAAGTTCTTTCATTTGCCCTTTGTCTAAGAAATTACAATAGAAAATTGAAGTTAAATTTACTACTTCAATCTTTTGGATTTTTTAAGGGCTAGCAAAAAATTTTATGACGTCACTGTCGTCAAGAGGTTGAAACTAAATCCTTATTAACATTTCTTTTTTTTTTTGAGCCATCGTGTTTGGTTCCTGGATATGAGTCGTAACTTCCTCCAACTCTTGCCCAGTTGGACTGACTCCTCCTCGACTGTCCTTCTCCATGAGCTTCTCGGTCGTCCAGCTCTTCTTCCTTCTTGAGTGAGCGATCCACTGCCACTTATGATATCGTATAATAGAGTCAATAAGTTCCTTACCTGTTTTCCTGAGGAGCTCTTCGTTTAATATACGATTGGGCCAGAAAATTATAAGGATGTTTCGTAGACATCTATTAATGAACCTTCGCAGCTTCTTAGTGACATCTACCGTTACTTTCCAAATGCTGCATCCGTAAAGTAAAACGGATTCGACATTGGATCGAAACAGCCATAGCTTGGTTCTTAAGCTTTGAAAGTTATTCCTCCATATATTTCTAAGCATACCGAAAGCAGCCTTTGCCTTTCCCATTCGACTGCTGATGTCCTATTCGGTGCCACCCTCGGTAGACATGATACTTCCAAGGTTTTGGAAGTTCTGTACTTTCTCTACCGGTTGTTTAGAAATATTTATGAGAGAAGATGACTGCGTTCCTAGGCCGATCATCTTTGTTTTGCCGGAGTTGATTTTTAGCCCTACGATTTCTGCTTCTCTCTCCACCCCTGTTGTCATTTGGTGAAGATCCATGATCCTATAAGAGAGCAAGCATACGTCGTCCGCATCGTCAAAATGTTTCAGGTGAGACGTCAGAGTCCATCAAAATCCTCCGTTTCCCATTAAACACGCAGGACATCGCTCATCACTAACAGAAACAATATTGGTGACAGAATGCAGCCCTGTCTGACTCCACTTTGGACTTCAAACTCTTCTGACAGCCTCCCTTCGTGCAAAACGTGACATTTGGATCCATCATAAGTTGCCTTAATAATAGCTATTAATTTATCCGGGGTACCCCTCCTGCGTAAAGCAAGCCAAATAAATTCTCTATTGATGCTATCGAAAGCCTTCTCAAAGTCCATGAATAGCAGGTGAAGTGGTGATCGATTTCAAGTCTGATATTCATAAAATAAATGCTGGTGTGCCGCTCCGTTTTGTCTCCGACACTCTTCCTTATCTTCGTAAATGATCTTTTTTCTGAAACTTCTAATCCACTTCATTGTTTCGCTGACAACAGCCCCTCAGCTTTTCATACATATCCCAGACTCACAACTCTGCTCTTCGGCTGTAGGACTAGAACGGCATTATACATGCTAAGCTTATTAGTTTCCGATATTGACAGCATCATACAATGGAGAATTAAGTGGAATTTAATGTTTTAAAGACACAATGCTGTCTTCTATCGGCCATGCGAAATATACCACCCTTGCCATTATCCATGAATGGCACTTACAATAAAGAAACATAAAAGCTTTCTATTGTCGGTATGTAGATACTGACCATCTATTATGGAATGATCATAATATTCGACGCTGCCAAAAACGCAGCAAAATGCTTATAGGTTTTCTTTAAAGATGCAAGACATTTTTTCCCCCTCTGATCTACCATTTATAAGGCATATATATATTATATATCCACCCAAAACTTGAGTATAACTGTCATATCTGGGCTGGGGCTAGTGCCCCGATTACTTATTTGATGCTATTAGGTAGAATTCAGAATAGAGCCATACAACTTATAGGAGACAGATCAATTAGTCCAACAATTTCCCCGTAACACGTCTAGCTCTGAATGCACATCAGTTTACCCGTGACCATTGCGCCTAATTTGGAACAAACTAAAAAAAAAAGTGTCTTTCTTTAGTCGTACTAAAAATTTCATTGAGTTCAAGCTAGCTAATGGTTGAAAAATATGTCCAAAACATTTTTATTTTTGGTACCCCCCTTGGAAACATTTTTTAGGTTTTTGATTTTCTCAAAAACGATATGACGGATTTTGATCAGTTTTTTCTGCTAAAGGTCCCCAATAGTCCCCAATTCAAATTTTCAAAAAATTATTTTTTGGATTTTTAAGAAAAATTCATTTTTTTTTTGAAAACTCAATATTTCGAAAACCCCATGCTCGATTTTTGTAAGACTTGATAAATAAAAGTTTCTTAATATAGATAATCTACAAGATATTAGAAAAAAAATTATTTTACCTAAAAATAACGGTACCCTCCATACAAAAGTTATAAAATTGTTTTCGAAAATCGTATTTTTCTCGAAAATGGTTCCGAGAATTTTGCTTAAATTTTTTTCTTTCCATTAATTCTTACGATCTATATTTAAATAAAAAAAAATTGAAATCAAGATATTACTGTCTGTATCTACCATGAAACGATTTTGAATTTCGGCATAACGGATTTTAATGAATTTTTTTATAAAGAAGCTCCTAAAAAGTCTAAGAAACATTGCATTTCAAAACTTTAAAAAAAAAATATTTTTTTGAATTTTGAAAAAAAAATCTACTTAGTTTTTTTTTTGGAAAACTCGATATCTCAAAAACGGATCAATATTTTTGTTTTGTAAATTTAATTTTGATTCGTACATTAATAAACACTTTAAATTGGCGTTCCAATTTTTTTTCTTAAAAAATGTTTTAAAAATTTTATATGTGTATAAAAGCTTTTTTTTTAAGAAACCACTACAAGGAATTATAATTTTGTTCTTGCATTAACTAATTTTTGCTTAAAACACATGGCATCCTGTGCTTAGCTCGAGTTAGCTAAAGGAGTTGTTTTAGTTATTTAAAAAATGAATTTTATCCTTATGAACTGTTTTCTCTAATAACATTCATTTTTTAAATTCTAAGTCGTTTACATAAGAACAAGTTCGTGCGACCCAGTCCTGCATTTTTTTTTATTTTGTCATAGTATCTTTTATTTGTTTTTATTTGGTTGATAATTTATATTTATAATTCTTGCAAGGATGTAGCTGAAATTGGAATCAGAACAAAATTATGTTAGTTTGAAATAAAAACTTAAAAATTTTTGCTAATCATCAACAAGTTCGATCAAAATCTCAAGTTCGATGTTCTAACGAATACAAAACTCGATGTATTAAGCGTGAGTATTGCAAACAGAAACGTTCTTAAATCTCCAGATTTCCAGACTTAAATTTTAAAATATCATTTGACTAGTTTAGAAAATACATATAGGTATCCTTTCTACTGCCTTTATATTATATAAATTGGTATATGGACATAAATTAAAAAAATGTATCCTCTCATTAGTAAGATCCATCGCCATATTTTGTAGATATTAATTAGTCTGACTTTATAGAGATTGTCGAATCAAAAATCCATTTGTGGCGTTCAAAAATGTATTAGTGGAAATATGGTCTTTGAAGTTAGAACGTGAATTTTATATTTTTCCTAATCTTTTTCCCATTTCCATCCCTCGAACTAATTCTTTCTTCCATTCCATTTTTCACTGACGATACGAAAAAATAATATCGTAAATTGCATATAAAAATTGAAGACATTTTTGTTAGTAGGTATATACATATGTACCTGAACACCCGAGCAGAATCCTTTGCTTGCCATGCATTAAATCCTTTTGACCCAAATTTGTATTCATCGTTTTTTCATCTTAATGCAGCATAAAACAAATCCCCCAAATTGAAAGTCCTTCAGATCCACATATGCAAGGGAAAAGGAGAAGAAATTCTTTTAACCGATGTCAAAGATGAAATCCATTTACCTGTGTGCTTCACCTTCCACATACGTCTCTATAGCGCTATTTTACCGCCCCCTTTTCCCATTCAAACTGCTGCTACTCCTTCGGATTGCTTCTGCGAAAAAAAGCAAAACTCATTACATAACTTTCCTCATTAAGTGTTTTTCTAATTCCTTGTTGTCGTTTTGTCAGTTTTTTTTTCTTTTTTGTTAGAGTCACACAGCACTTTGCACCCTATTGGGAACTGGTTCTTATATTCGTGTACCCTAAACTCTGTCATAGCTCAGTCTGCTTTTCGACAACTGCATTCATTTTGATGGGAATTACTCAGCACTCAGGAGGGATAATTTTCGGGTTCGACGTCTCCTTGAGGTTTATTTTTTGTTTGCTCCTCAACAGCGTTATAGGCGATAGCGGTAGTCATTTGAGAGAACACGGCGGTGGTGGCGGGCGGTGCGCGGGCAAACAGAAAATCAACAAAACTCCATTTCCCACCTTCATTTCCCCGCTTCCCATTCACGAAAAAAAGAGTATTCGTAAGCGAAAAATGGCATTTTTTCTGATTTTTCTACTTTTCTTCGTTTATTTCGGTTTGTTTTCGCAAAAGGATTTGCTCCCCGAATCCCAATCTCAATCCTTGTCAAAAGAAGTTTAATAATTTCGAGTCATTCATAGAAGCAGAAGAATCCAGAAACACACACACATACACTTACACTTGCTTAAGGAGCGGAGCGAAAAAGTTTCGTAATTATTTATCCTTGTTTCACCATCATCATCATCATCAAAGCCCCAAACCTAGATATGTATACTTGTCAAAAAAAAAGTATCACAACCCAAAATGAAATCCGAAAAATTGCAACGCTTTTCCTAGGGGAGAACTTAGAAAATGTGAGTGCAACACCAACAGCATCACTGATGGCAGCACCCCAGCAAGGCACCACATGCATCCTAGAATCAGATGGTATTAAAAGTGCTGAATATGTCCGTCCAAACTCCAAACAATGCGAAAATGAAATTTCATGTTTTAAAGAACATTCTTCCCCTCACCCGCCGAGCATCGCCTCGCCGTGCCAGTCCGCTCCGGTCCACTCCTTGCAGATTTTCAAACGAACGTAGAATTCGCACCCTTTTTTCGGTCTTAAAAGACAATCAACCGAGTCAATGGATTGAAAAATATCTAAAGTACTCTGAAATACTGAAGTACTGCTGCACATCTACAAATACATAAATATAACTACTCGAAGCTCAGGGTATACCAGCGAAACATACACACCAAGTGAATGTCCGATTTCAATCAAAAAATTTCAATTGAAATTCGAGAGTTGGGGGGATTTTCAAGTCAACGCTCATGCACACAGAAGTCTGAATTTTCGGCAGAGAGGGCTACACCATATTCTGTGGAACCCTTTTGAAACATTTTTTTTAGAAAGGGGTTGCTCTATGATTTCAAAAGCGAATTTTCGGTCGAAATTGAATGCATCTTGAAAAATACATGGCATTTCTGACAAGACAACAACTGGAGTAATCACTCAAAATTCAGACGAAGTTTTGTAAGATTTAATTTATTGAAGAGGGAGAAGGGCTGTATTAAGAACATTACATAAGAGTTATGCATGTCTAATCGTTTTGAAAAATATGATACACGCCTCGGTCGTACGAACCTACATGATTTGTAGTCTAACTTCGTTCTTTTGTTCAAAAACTTTAAAGTCACTTCTGAGCTCTGAATTCCAAGAATGTGTCATCCTGAATTTTAAATATTGGCAACCAAATCATAGATGGTATATACGAAGGTGGGCAAAGCAATATTCCAAACCTGATCAAAGCGGGCATGATTCCAACAGACAATGATTACCGCTTTGGGCCTCAGCCCAAACATTGCAATAAGAACTTCGACACAACCATCTTTAAAGATTGCTCAAGGTTTTTTCTGCTACTTGAGTTTGACAGCTTAAGTATTGGATGGCCATTTTCACAGACATTGATTTGGTTTCTTCATCCTCTGAATTGACCCACCAAGTTTGGAAGGTTGCTAGCCTAAAAATTTTGCTCAATATCATTCTTATTTGGGCTCAGGGTCACGTGGAATTGAGGGAAATAAAGGAACTAATGAGCTGGCTAGGGAAGGATCAATAATTCATAACTGACCTGCAAAAAGGGTTAACATACCGCTTGGGTGTTATAAAGGGTAAAATTATAACAATAACCGTAGGAGGAAAAGTTTAACCGATTGCTTTGTGTCTTGAAAATATGGCACCACATAAAATAAATTCCGTACAAATAACCTTATACGCACATCGCAGAAGAGCATGCAGTGAAGCTGGGAGTTCTTGACAATAATCATTATCCAAGTTGTGGGGGCCAGCAGTAAAAGAAAGAGTCATTCACATCCTCTGTAAATGTTCTGCTCTGGCCAAAATGAGAGCCCTATTGTTCGGAAAGTAATACCTTGATGAACTTAACGAACTATATGAACTAAAGATAAAAGATTTGCGATGCTTTTTTTTCGTTGCTAAGGTTAGCTCGTCGGTGGCTAAGATTCTCCCCAAAGAAGCAACAAAACTTGGACTTGCAGGCAGGGGCGTATTTACCCTAGGGCTAAAAGGGCTACAGCCCGGGGCGGCAAGGCTGGTAGGGGCGGCGCAAGCCGCCCATAGCAATTGACCAATTTATAATATTTCTTTTTTAAGCGACTGAACTTTCAAAACATACAAGCAAAAGAGTTCAAGCCGCCCCTAACAATTGTCTTATTTACAATATTTTTGAAGGGTAAAAAATACAAAGATTTACAAAAATGCGATTTTTTGAGTTTTTCAAGCATGACAATTTTTTCAGTGCCGTGAGTGTCCGGCTGTAACATATCACTCACTTTTTACACAATTTACTATTATTATTTCTTATAAACGATTTTTTATATTGAACATTCATAATTAAAATATTTACAGACATATACCTATTCGTTGGAACATATTCCAATGGAACGAAAACATTATCAAAAAAAAAACACTTGTTGCTATATAGCTCTAAAAAAAATGGTCTAGAAAAACTTTTTCTGGACGGATCTTAATTTTTTGTTTCTAAGCCATTTACAGAGTCCCTTTTTATTAAAAAAATTATAAAAATCCATCAAGCTGAATTCTAGATAAAAGGTCACACACAAAATTTTATTCTTTTTATATACCTAGCAAATCATGGCTTAGTTTTTTTTAGTTTTGGCTGACTCGTGTCCCTATATACAAATACCCTTCCCTTCGTCAATTCCCTTCGGCAATCCAGGAGAAGGAAACACATCATATTTGTCATTGTCTGAAAAGATTATAAAAATTATGTCAGTTAGAGTCACAAGAACTATTATGGAACAGCTTCAAAGGTCTAAATACTTCTCGTTGAGCGTTAGTTCGACACCTGACATAAGCAATGCTTTCATTAATTTTAAGGTATGTTCAAGAGAACGCAAAACGCGTTGAACGATTTCTCTGCTTTCTGCCAAATACAGGCCATAAAGCAGAAGACATGTTACAAGCAATTATGGATACTTTTAAGTCATTAAACATTGACATAGAAAATTGCAGAGGTCAATCTTATGATCATGCATAAGTAACATGTCAGGGTAATATAACGGCTTACAAGCAAAAATTAAAGAAAAATGGAAGTATGCAACATACGTACCATGCTCCGCACATTCTTTAAATTTGATCGGATCATCAGCAGCTGATTCTTGCCCAGAACCAGAACATATATGTATTTTTACGGCATGAACAGAGCGAGGAATTCATTTTTTAATGGTTCCGAAAATGTCACATTAAAAAATTTGTCACTTACCCGTTGGTCGAGACGATGAGATACGAGCTTAAACAGAGATTGCGACCAAATAATATCGGCTCCCAATGCCATTAAAATGATGTCCACCAGAAAGCTTTAGTGAAAACTGAAGCTAGCGGTTTATTCTCCCAATTGAAGTCCCTTGAGACAGCAATATTGTCTCAATTTTGGGGTTCTATACTCAAGTAAATCAATATTGTATCAAACAAAATTCAAGGTGTTGAAACAGACGTTGAAACTGTGTCCAGGCTCCACGAAGTAGATACTCATATTGTTTGTGAGAGAATGCTTTGATGTTTTTGAAGAGATGGGAAAAAGCAAAAGCTCTGAAAATTACAAAATGGACCAAAAAAGAATCTTCAAGAGGAAAAAAACGAGATGATGAGTGTCGCGAAGAGGAGGTTCTTTTTTGTGGTCGTAAAAATTTCAAAATAAATACATTCATCCCTTTTTGCGACCAATTATTGAGTGCGCTGAAGAGAAGAAATTTATCCTATGAGGTAATAACAAACGGTTTTATTTTTTTTATCTAAGCTTTATCATATGAGTGAAGAAGCAATTCGAAAAAATGCAACCACTCTTCAGAAATCATACCCGGTTGCTCTTGGGGAAGATTTTCAAGAAGAGTATGCCTTACTTAAATATTTTTTGGAGCAAAACAATACTGAAAATATGCATATGCATATATGCATTTCCATATGTTGAGGTTGCTTTAAGAATATGCTTGTGCACTGCAGTGACAAATTGTAGTGTAAAAAGATCGTTTTCCGTATTGAAACGAATAAAAACCTATTTAAGGTCTCGCATTAGCGAAGAACTCCTTAATAGTTAAGCTTTATTAAATATAGAAGCTGAACTGACAAAAAATTTAGATAACGAATCTATTGTTAATAAATTTTGTAATCAATATACACATAGAAAAAAAATTTGAAAACATCAAATATTATGCATTTTGTGTTTTTTATTATTATTTTTTATTACTTTATTTTCATTGTTCTAAAGGGCGGCAAAATTTATCAGCCCGGAGCGCCAAATCCTTAAATACGCCTCGGCTTGCAGGGTCTTAACTCCGAATGAAAATTCTTTTATTAATGCTGCTTAACTCTCTCTCAAAGGAACTAAACGGCTGGGTATTCTAATTCTTATAGCAAGCCCTTGTCCCTTTCACACAATCTAGAGAAGAAAACGGTTGGAACTCTCAGATGAGAACCTGTCCATGTTCAATGACCTGCTTCAATTGGAGCTTAGAGGAAGAAAACAGTCAGACTAGTGAATAAATAAGTTATAAATAAAAATCCTAATAATACTAAGGCCTGCCCTACTCTAGCTAATGTCCTTACAATTTATAACAACAATTTACATCGGCTGCAAGCTGAGTAATGCTTCTCTGTCACTGAAACTCTTTATAAACTAAATTTTGTCATTTTCTTAACTTCGTCTTACCAAATATGAGGCTATAAGTCAATGTGAATTGAGAAGATAAGAGACAAAATCAGATTACATGACTTCAGGTGCACAATGAATGTCGTAGCGTTTCGCTCAGTGATGTGATTAGGGGTGTGTACGTGTTGTAATGCTTTGTTACAGCCCTCTTTCCTTAAAGCTACGAAATAGCTCTGAAACGAACTTTGACGACTTCTGTCACGGTTTCTCCTCGACTTTAAGACAGAGGGCTTGCGCACTTTATGGGTAGACGGGAGTTCATGATTCCGTAATCATATCTCATTTAATCCACAGGCCCAACGAGTATAATGGTATTCAAAACCCCATGTCGGTACACTCAAGGGCTATTGTTCTAGACTGAGACACAATACTGATTGTGGCTGCCATTTCAACCTACCTGCATACCTCCTTACCAGTATGCAAGACTAAGGGAGTGATAGAGTTTTGCAATAATGCTCCAAAGCTCTTATTTATAGGAGTCCGAATCTGGACAGCAATTCAACTCTTAATGAGTTTGATGCGCTGTCTGATTCCATTTCCCGAATTGTTTCCCTGTACCCTCACACTGAAGTCGTTATTGCGGGTGACTTCAATGTACACAATTCAAATTGAAGGAAGATATGTTGAGATCTTTGCTGAGATGCACCAACTTACTCAGCTGGTAGATGAGCCCACCCGTATACCAGATGTTGCTGGGCAAAACGCTCACACTCTTCATTTGTTTCTTACTTCTAACCCTGAAAAGTATACCATACCGGTAAAATCTCCATTCGGCACTTCGGACCATTGTGTAATATCAGCTAATTTCTCGTGTCCCATTCATCCAGTTAAACAGAAGCATCCAACTAGGACCGTTTGGCAATACGAGAAAGCCAACTGGGAAGGTCTGAATAACTTTTTTAGAATTTTTAACTGGTCACTATGTTTCCTCGATAGTGACGTTGATGCCAGTGCTGATATGATCACAGAAGTGATTTTTCTTGGGATGCGTACTTTTATTCCTTACAGAATTAAGAGTATAAAGTCGAAAGAAAAGTCTTGGTTCGATACAAGCTGTAAGGAAGCTATCAGGTCGAGAGAAGTAAGTTTCCGCTCTTATAAAGCCAACCCAACCGAGGAAAATCGGAAAAAGTTTAAACAAGTCAAAAACCAATGCAACGCTGTTATAATGAGAACCAAATTCTTACATGAACAGAAATTAAGGCAAAAAATCCTGCAATGTCCCAAAGGCAGTAGAAATTTCTGGTCATTTGTCAAGAACATAAAAAATTCAATTTCATCTTCGGTTCGAACGCTCATCTACAAAGAAAAACCGATAACTAGCTCTTTAGAGAAGGCAAATGTACTTGCAGCTCATTTTGCTGCTAACTCCACGTTGCATGTTAGCAACATTGCCCCTCCTGTACTTGAGAACGTAAATCATTCAATGGGACAGGTATATTTCCGCTCTCGTACAGTTGTAAGAGCCCTTCGAGATCTTGATATAAACAAATCCGCTGGTCCTGATGGTATACCCCCCATTCTTCTGAAGAGGTGTTCTTCATCGCTGGAAAAACCATTGCGTAAGCTTTTCCATCGCTCCTACTATTCTGGAATCTTCCCTAGAAGATGGAAAACAGAATTTGTCCAGCCTGTTCCTAAAAAAGGTGACCCTTCCTCCCCCTCGTCCTATCGACCAATCGCACTTACGTCCCTTCTTTCCAAGGTCATGGAATCGCTGATAAATCATCAGCTCAAGAAATACCTCGAAGATCGAAAGCTTCTTAATGACCGGCAATACGGCTTTCGCAGCAATCGTTCCACTGGTGATCTGATGGCATATCTCACCGAAGAGTGGAACAGATCTTTACATTGTTTTGGAGAAAGTAAGATTATTGCGCTTGATATTTCTAAGGCATTTGATAGAGTTCGGCACCAGGCTCTCTTATCGAAAATGCGTGCGTTTGGCATCAACGAAACCCTTATTCTTTGGATTAGAAATTACCTTCTAGATCGTTCAATACATGTTGTATTGGATGGTTTTAAGTCTGATCTTCACAAAATAAATGCTGGTGTTCCCCAAGGCTCCGTTTTGTCTCCGACTCTCTTTCTCATTTTTATAAATGATCTCTTGTCTGAAACTTCTAATCCACTTCATTGTTTTGCCGACAACTCCACTCTCAGCTTTTCATACTCGTTCCCCAACTCACGTCCATCTCCTTCGGAAGTGAATTTGCAACGGTACCGTATGATAAGTTCATTAAACTCCGATCTTTACAGCATTGTTAAATGGGGTACAAAAAACCGTGTGGAGTTTAATGCTTCGAAAACTCAATGCTGTCTACTGTCGTTGAAGCAAAATATACCCCCTATGCCATTGTCCTTAAATGGCACTTGCATCGAAGAAACTGAATCAGTACTCGGTATGTGTGTTAACGACGATCTTCGTTGGAATGATCACATACTCGAGACCGCCAAGAATGCTGCTAAATGCTTAGGATTTCTATATCGATGTAAGAAATTTTTCACCCCTTCTGATCTGGCTACTATTTATAAGGCATATATACATCCAAAACTCGAGTATAACTCACACCTTTGGGCTGGCGCTGCTCAATCTTCTCTCCATTTATTGGATAGAATTCAAAACAGAGCGTTAAAACTGATTGGAAACAGAGCTATAATGGATTCATTCCCATCTCTTGAACACCGTCGGAATGTTTCATGTATTTCCCTGTTTTATCGCTTCTTTCACAAGCAATGCTCACTCGAAGTAGCCAGTTGCATTCCTCCCCTTTATCAATTCACTCGTGATATCCGCTTCGCTAGGAATGCTCATCAGTTCACCCTAGAGCCAAACTTTGGTCGTACCGT
Source organism: Philhelius festivus (assembly GCA_963931855.1). Classification (NCBI taxonomy): domain Eukaryota; kingdom Metazoa; phylum Arthropoda; class Insecta; order Diptera; family Syrphidae; genus Philhelius; species Philhelius festivus. The sequence continues at coordinate 8,765,326 of OZ007556.1, read as the reverse complement.
CAAATATAGAGATTCGTTTTTTAGTCGCACAACACGATTATGGAATAACTTACCCGGCACAGTTTTCCCTTGCCATTTCAATTTGCAAACATTCAAAACCAATGTTCATCGACACATCCTTTCTCTCCCCTCCTAATTTCCCCCTCGCCCATGCTGTGTTTAAAACATTATAAGATCTCGTAACATACCCTTGAGCGCGAGTGTATTATAAAAAAAAAAAAAGACATAAATCAAACCAGGACCAGATGCTTTCATATCATAGGTGGAAGTGTTCGCCGACTACTTCGAAGGAAACTTCACACCGAACCCACCTACAGACTCAAATTTCTTACAAGAAGTTGAGGGAACAGTTCAACAAACACTGCAACCGAATTAGGATAAAATAAATTTAAATATTATCAATCCGGCAAATGATCCCACCGATAGTCCACATTTTTGCAATCTAGAGGAGTTTGTAGAAATCATCGGCAATTCTAAGCCAAAAAAGCATGCTGGACCAGATGGTACCTCCTTCTACATCATTTTCCTCACAATCATTTTAAACAACTTACGAAGAGTGAAGAAATTCTGCTGTGAAAATTCAATAATCCCTGACATGCAATTCGGTTTTCGAGAAAAAAACTCAACCTTGCATCCACTGCTAAAATTTCGACACGATATCACCACAGCCCTCAGCAGTAATCGTGTCACCGTCGGATGCTTTCTGGATGTCGAAAAGGCATTCGATAGCGTGTGGATAGACGGCCTAATCCACAAACTTCATTTTATGCGAGTATCTCAGAGAATAATAAAAATCCTTTCCTATCTTTCAGGAAAATTTTCATTCAAGTAGATAACTGCAAGTCAAACATGAAGACCCTCAGAGCTGGAGTCGCCCAAAGCTCAAAACTAGGCCCCTTCCTCTACAACTTGATGACTTCAGACCAACCTTCACCAATCGGATGCGAGAACCTTCTGTATGCTGATGACTCGCTCACCTACGCCACATCAATGTCACCACTAATCGCTGTCAAAAAAGTAGAAACCCACATTAACAGACTCTTCCAATTCTACAAGAAATGAGGCATCCAAATCAAAACTTCCAAATCGGAACTTGTCTGCTTCAGGAGGTCTTCAACTGGTAGAAGCATTCCCACCGCAATAATTTGCAGAAACCTGGTCCTGAGATTCCCTGACGGATCTTCCATAGTGGCAAAGCCAAATGTCAAGTACCTGGGAGCGCACTTCAATGAGTTGCTCAGGTTTAACCTGCACTCAAGAAATGTTCTGAAAAAGGCCAACTGGGCCTTCAGCAGTTTGCACCCATTACTGAAAAGAAGATCAGGGGCCAAATTACCGCATCAGTTTTCGAGTGATACGTGACTGAATTATGTGAGTTTGGCATTACCACTTACGTCATCGAGCAATCGATTACCCTAAAATTCGATCACTGATGGGACTCACTCACTCGGTCACTGAAGCGGTAATTTGGGCCCAGGTCTTAGCCAACTGACAAAGATATTAATATACAAGCAACTCCTGCGACCAGTGATCAGCTATTCCTTCCCAGTCTTATTTTTCATCTCGAAAACAGCTATAAAGGAACTTCAACTATTCAAAATGAAGATACTGGACTCTACTTCGACCGTCAACGACAGAAACACTACAGGAACGAGCATCTCTATACAGAAGCCTATTAACTCCCAATGGACAAATATCTAGTTCATTCAACGAAGAAACTAATGGGGAACATCATCGACCACCCGACTCAGCTTATGAGAAGGATGACCACATAACAACGACATCCCTAACCGAGGTACCTCAGTGTGCTGGAAACTGGATGACAACATAATCATGGACAACAAGGACGTAGTCTCGTTCTACGCCATCCCTGCCCACAACCCACAAAAAATCACCACTGACAACTTAGGAATGAACACCCTGAGGACAATACAGTCAACCGACCTTTTAAACAACTAAATAGAAAGCTTTGATGCCAATAAGCTTATCGTCATCACACGATTTATTGACTTATTCTGTTTCCAATCTGAGAAGAGTTAGATTCAGTCTCTGAGATACGTTGGCTTTCAATCTTCAAAATATCTCTACTCTGGCATCTTCGAAGGATTAGCCGATTAGCCCTTAAACTTTTTTTCCCGATCGTATAAAACCTATTTATTTAAATTCAAAGGTTGTTTTTGTTGCATCATTGCTATCCATTCGGTTGATTGAATACACTTTGATAAAGTTCGCGATGGAATCTTTCTTTTCATATTTACATTTCTTCGTACCAATTATCAAATATCTGTCGATAAATTTTTGTTTTGAAAGAGCCCTAGTTTCAGCTCATATTTCTGTTTACCATTCTATTAACAGTTTACTCTGTTAACAAAAATAGTCTGTACATGCCTTATGGGAGAGATTTTTCGAATTCAGTCGATTTTGTACTGTGAAAGAGTGTAGACGTCTTCGACTTTCAGTCTTTCACAGTCTTTAAAATAAAATATCTTTAACCGAAACTTTCTATTTAGTGCAATAGCACAGTGGTAGTAGTAGTATCGGAACAATACCAAAATACCAAGGCCAAGATGTGGCTACTGACAAAACTTAAACGGTTATACTGAGACGGATCACTAACACACACGATCTGGAGATTAAGACAATAAAGTCGTCAATCAAAAACATCAATCGATTGATCAAGAGAACGGGGTAGCGCGATGGATGTGTGCTCGCCTTTCAACCTCATGTTGACAGGTTCGATTGCTGCCGTCGTCTATGTCGCTTTAATTCCATTAAAAACCTTCTAAAAATTGTCATCCATGGGTTGCTGGTTTACTCATCACATGTTGTTCAGGCATAACACTAACAACATGTAATTGAGTTAAACTAGTATACCCAACAAGGATGAACACGAATAAAATAATGTGAATTATAAGCGACATAGAAATAAGACACGGCATTTCTCCGCTTTAGCTCAGCCGCCATCCCTGGAGATAAAAATATCTGAGACAACCACCAACAGTCTCAGAAAATCGTGCCACATATCTTTCCTATCCTTCTTTCTCTTCATTAACTTCACGCCCGCGCTGTGTTGAAACATTTAAAGGGTAATCATAATCCCTTGAGCGCGGGTAGATTATAAAAAAAAAAAAAACTAGCAGTTGTTCATTAATTTGTTTTGGGATAACAGAATTCGGGCCTTAACTTCTAGTGAGCCGAGTATGTTTCCACAAATTATTAAGATCTTTAGGAGGAATAATCAAAACGATCTTCAGTGTCTTAAGCTTTAGAGAACAGAAAAGAGAAGAGAGACTTATTTCTGATATAAGGCATAGATATATAGAAGACACAGTCTTGGACGATGACTTCTTTGTTGTCGAAGATCCCCATAAGAGAGTGAAGACTGTGGGATGCTTTTCACCAAGTGCACAAGGTGGATGCTAATATTCGAATCATGACCTGGAAAACAGAGCTCTGCTTCGCCATTTCTAACTTCGAGATGAAATGACGCAAAGCGGATCAGAGCCGAGCAGAGAACCGCGGTTTCACCAGATTAAGTCATGATCATTTGGAAAACGCCATCATCACCGAGCAAAACCTATAAGTTTCAAACGTGGATATGCTCGACTCATTAAAGAAAAAGAAATCAGCAGGAGTCGATGGTACTCATATATGCAACGTTCTACTACGACAGCTACCTTCGGAGACAGTGGACATTTATTCCACACTGTTTAACAACACAATAAATAACGCATATTATCCAGTGCCATTGAAAAGAGCTGTGGTACATTCTCTTCCGAAGAGACTTTACGCTTGGGCAACGTTGGGAAATATTGAAAACTTATTTCACAGTGAGTGCTGCGAAGCCCAAACAGTGCGTTTTTTGAAAAGAAGTTTTTGGCCGAAATGAAGCATCCAGAATGTGGCTGCTGTAACCGAGAGTGTGAGACTTAATTCAGGAAAATCAACTCACCTGCACAAGATATCGGATTATTCCCTTACAAGGTCTAATTGACTCAGCAATTGAAAGCACAACCATCCGCCTCGTAATCGCTTCGCAGTTTGGGCCTTAGAGCAGCTTAAATTGGACAACGATTTTGAGCGAAAAATCATCTATCTTGACGAGGCAGATTTTAATCTTGGCGGGGCGGCTCGGAAAATCCGCACGTTATTGTCCAGTAGCCAATAATCCACAGAGAGTGAAAGTTTGGTGGGGATTGTCGAAAATGAGGCTGGGAACGTTTCGGTTAACGGTGGGCGTAACAGAGCCTTGTTAACCGACTGTTTTTTTTTTACTGAAATTGAAGATATTGATTTGGACGAACTCTGGTTCATGCAGGAAGGCGCACCATGCCACAAAGCTAATGCCTCAGCCGATCTTTTGCGCACCAAATTCCCAAATCGTTTTACCAGCCGTCTTGGCTATGTCAATTTGTCACCTTAGATATGCGATTAGAGCATTCTAACTTGTTTTTGTGGCGAACCGTGAAGGACCGATGTTATGGCAACAATCCGGAAACGATTCAAGCAATTAAGGCCAATATCATCTAGGCAATCCGTGAGCTACAGCCGTTGGTATCTGGTTGGATCAGAATTTTTATTTCCACAAACATATAAGCGCTGCTCTTGTCAGGGCTATAGGGAAGCCTTTGCCCTGACGAATGGTTGTTTTACAGTAGCCGGATTTATAGTGGAGTGAATGTGATTTCCTACATGGCCCTCATCCGGCAGATGATTGCCTACAGGTGCCCGGTGCGCTTCAACATTGCCCCATCTCAAATGGAAAAGATTCGAGTGTTTGAGAAGCAGTGTTTTTGGTGTTGCCTTAGATTACACAGAACAACAGAATCGGATTACAAACATTATTGTTCTATACAACGAGCTAACTTAAAGCGAGTACCTACATTTTTTCTTGAAACTGATTCGGAGTTACATTGCAAGAGCGATATCCTCCAACAGCCATATTTTTGGGGCATACTACCCTTACGATGATTATTCGCCCGATGCATTTGTCTACTTAGACAGTCGAGGGCTGGTCCAGGATAGGCCGGTCGTCTGTAGAACTGTGAATAAGCGTCTCCTATAGCTCGATACATTGTGGATAAATTTCCTCATGAAATAAACCGAATAACGGAATAAACTTCTTTTTTTTTTATTTAACGTTGTTGCAAACGCAATGAATCTATCGCTAAGGTAAACGCAGTCTAGAATTCAATCGCAAGAAGCCATTCAGTGACCTTGTAGATGTTTGACCTTAAGCTAAAGTATTCACTTTTCGTTAGCCGGGTTAGGATATGCAGTCTCACGGTCGCCTCACGAACTGTAAAAGCATCAATAATAATTAATTGTATATTTTAATAGAGAAAACTTCACATTTTTCTTCTGATACCTTGGAACTTTTTTGTTCATCCAAAGTGTATGATGGTGTTTAATAAAATTAGATTTACTCGTAATTCTTATTTATGCCTTGACTTTAAAAGCACCGCAACACGCTCCGTTAATTTCAAAGTTTTCCCAATCAATAACATTAAATCTTCCGTAAATCCCCCGATAATTCTATTTGCAGGATCCTACAAACTTTGCTTCTATATACCTATGTAGATACTTTCAATCAACTCTCAAAGCCTCATATCCAAATGAAAGATAAAATTAAATGAAAGTTATTTCCCAAGAAATTATGTCATGTTTTTTTCTTTTTTTTTTCAAAACGACACACAATTCAGTGCTCTATGGAATACTCCTCCACCTCCAGTTTAGGTTCGAACGAAATTACTTCCAATAAAATAAACCCAATCAAATTGAATATCCTTTTTACCCCAAAAAGATAACTTTAGCTGTGTATATGTATATAGGTAGTATGTACCTCAGAGCTCCGACTCATACCACGCTAAGTCCCGTATAGCTCACCTGCAGATTATGATGACAAAGTTATACCAATGAAAATATCCAACGACAAAGACATCACATCCTGCAAAGTATATCTTTCAGAAGAAGAACCTATAAATTCCCTGACACTTGACTTAAGATCCTTCATAAAGTTCAAACGGAGTGGGGGTGTTATAGGCTCTTAAGGAGAAATGGTACAGAGAGTCCTTTGCAATATCTATATATGCGAAAAAAGACGCGTTATAGAAAATAATTTTCCAAAATTCGTAACATAAATTTTGAATGTATCCTTATGGCCTTGCTGATCAGATTAAACAAGAAAATACTATAATTTGTAGCTTAATGTTTTTATTTTTTCTATTTGGCTGTGTGTGTTTGGTTTGGACTCATTGCATATCTGTCAGGAGCATAGGCATAGAGTATGGTGGTTATTGCTTTCGTTCGAAAACTGAATTTGTAGAAATGAAGGTAGAAAAAATGAGTTGGCACGTGCTATTATGATTCACCTTTGGAAGTAGAAGATTCCACCTCACAATAAACAATAAGAAGTATACATTTTTTGAAACCATACATAACACAGTGGAACAGATGTCTCTGGTATTCAGACAAAATTAAGGCAATAGTACATTATATCTATAGGGTGATATAAGGGGAAAAGGAAAATTAACAGATTTATAGGGTGAATTTTGGTAGAAGAAAGGTATCCCTTTTTAAAAATTTCGTTTCTTGATTAAAAGGCTATGTTATGACAAACTTTTTTAGACATTTAATTAAAGAGCTAGCTTTTTTGGGGTGAATGAGGGAAAACGGTAGATTTGAAGAGGGATAATATTTATAGCACTTCTTTGAAGGATAGCTTAAGTGCTAAATATTTATCAAATTGATAATGAAAACTCAAAAATAGTAAGCCATTGGATTGAAGAGTTGTAGACCAAAACCACCTGCATAACGCAGTAAAATGCGAAAAAAGGCGAAGCGCGGTACAGAGCACACCAGAATTCGCTATCTTTATATGTAAATTCCGACAGGAGTTTGTTTTAAATAAATTCTTTTTTTAGTAAACGGCCGATTTTGATGATTTCGTTTTTGTGCATACGGAGTACCCTGGATGGTTTTTAGACTTAGTATTTTTACTTGCGACTACTACTATACTATAAGGCAAGTTATGCATTCGAAAAAAAATCGAACTCGAGATTTTGATCAAAGTTGACAAAAGCAACTCTTACTAAAACACAAATAATTAATATTAAACTTATTATTAAAAATATTACGATGACCAAAAAAGTGGGTCTCGCAATTCTGTCTGTCTGTTCGACTACAGCTAAACGGCTCGGCCGATTTTCTTCAAACTTGGTAGATATGGGTTTTAATTTTTCCCCCCGTATGATTTTTCTTTTTTTTTAAGACCAAAAATAACGGTACCTGCCGTAGGAATTTCTTGCGAAATTTTATAAATATTTTTTCTTAAAAACTGACCCACAGATTTAAAAAAAAAAAATCACAAAATTTCATTAACTTAAACCTAGGTAATGGTTGAAAAAAATTTCCAAAAAAATTATGATTTTTGGTACCCCCCTTGTAACCGTTTTTTTTTGATTTTCTCAAAAATGGTACGACCGAATTTGAACATTTTTTTATGTTAAGGCTCCCCAGCAGTTTCAATAATACTGTGTATTCAAATATACCTAAAAATTTTTTTTTTTTTTGGATTAAAAAAAAAATCAAAATTTTTTTTTTAAAACTCAACCCCCTGCTCGATTTTTTTAAAATGTGATAAAAAAAGTTTCTTAAAATAATCTACAAGAGATAAGAAAAAAAATTTATTTTACTTAAGAATAACGGTTCCCTCCATACAAATGTTAAAAAATGATTTTCGAAAATCGTATTTTTCTCGAAAACGGTTCCGAGAATTTTACTTAAATTTTTTTTCTTTCGATTAATTTTTAATATCTATAGTTTAATTGAATCGGTCATTTCAAAAACCTCTTAAGTCACATTTTGTTCCAAAATGCTTTTTTTGCTGAAAATGGTTCCTTAAAAGGAGATGCGTATTCTGGGTAAGAACCACGTAAGTCTGTACATTCCTTCCTTTTCAAATAATACCGTAGGAAAGACGTTCATTGCATAAACAACATAAGTCAGTGACTTAAGAGGTTTTTGCATGCACTACCAAAATGGCGGAAGTAGTTTGATATTTTAAATTTGCTTTGCTCTGATTGGTTCAACAATATTCAAATCTTCAATTTGATAACAACCGTCATCAATGTCAAATTTGCGTTTTTCATACAACTATTTTCTGCGAAAAGTAATTTTAGCTTTAAAAATGTCTTCAAGTGAAACAGAGAGTGATGGTGCGCCGAAAAAGAAGAGAACGTGTAATACGAGTACCTTAATGAAATGTTATAACAAATTATAAAATTGCAAGACAACACATGATCTAATTTATCTAAGAGATTTGAAAAACCGTTGATATCAAGTTGCAGAAGAGTAGAATCATATGTCGAAGTAAGATCATTGAGCTTGATATTTTTAAGGCACTTGATGGATTTTGGCATCAAGCTATTATATCGAAAATACGTGAAATTTTCTACTGGATTGTTCAATACTTTTTTTTTTGTAAGGTTTCAAATCGGATCTTCACAAAATAAATGCTGGGGACCCCAAGGTCTCCGTTTAGTCTTAGACTCTCTTTCTCATTTTTATGAATGATCTCTGAAACTGAATGATCTGATGATTTGCACTTCATTGTCTATCTTAGCTTTTTATATTCATCCGTCGCGTCTGTTAAATTAACGTCCATCTCATTCGAAAATTAGAAAATATAGTCATAGAGCTAAAAACTGATGATGTTTTGGAATTCATGAAATTGTGGCCAAATTTGTACAAAAAAAAAACATGTTTGTCAACACTGAATCTTATAGAAAAAAATCCAACAAAAACAGAAAAAAGCACTTTCGACATATATGAGCTTTAAGTACGCTTCACATAGAAAAGGTACTATCATAGGAATATATTGATGGATTGATTAAACATTTATTATTAGTAATAAATAAAGTTGCAACTTCGGTTTCACTTCTATCAGCAAAGGCTTATGTTTTAAAAGTGCCCATCAATAAGAAAATGTTGAAGATTATCAATCCATGTACCTTAAAGATATTAAAACCTGACAAAAAGTTATTCTTAAGTGTAATTTTCAATAATAAGCAATACAAAATATAATTACTACCATTTTTTTGGTTAAATTATATACCACTACCTCCGTCCTTGCTAAAACAACTTAAGTCAAGAACAGTTTTTTAGGTTTTTTTCATTATTTTTATTAACAAACTGTGATTTTTTTTCGCTTTTTAATTTTCTTACCACTAAAATACTTAGTTAAGCATACAAAAGTGGTTTAAAACTCATTTGTTTGAGCATGAAACAGTTTTTATTGATTCCTGAAAAATTCTAATTGAATGACTTATGAGGTATTTGAAATGACCGATTCAATTAAAAAAAATTGAAAACAAGATATTACTGACTGTACCTACCATAGAACGATTTTTTAAAATTTTGAATTTCTCATTATCGACATAACGGATTTTAATTAACTTTTATAGAGAGAAACTTATAAAAGTTTTAAAAAACATTGCATTTCAAAACTTTAAGAAAAATATTTTTTTTTTTAATTTTGAAAAAAAAATCTATTTTTTTTTGGAAAATTCAATATCTCGAAAACGGCTCAATATTTTTTTTGTAGATATATTTAATTTTTATTCGAACAATAAAAAGAACTTTAACATGGCGTACCAAATTTTTTTCTTAAAATTTAAAAATTTTGTATATAAAAGCTTATTTTTTAAGAAACGACTACAACGACTTATAATGCTTGTTCTTGCATAAATTGATATTTGCATTGCATTCTGTTTTTATCTCTCACTACTGAATGAATTTAAAAAAATTATTTTATCCTTATGAACAGTTTTCTCCAATAACATTCGTTTTTGAAATTCTTAGTCTACGAGTATTACATAGGAGCAAGTTCGTGCGACCCAGTCGTGAATTTTATTTTTGTCATCATTATTGCAGTTGTAATCGCAATATTATGCAATTAAAGAAGTGTTGACTTGGCTCTGCTTATAGAAAACGTGACATCTAATTTAGATATATGTACAGGATGGGCAAAATACAAGTTTGTTTTTAAAATTGCAAACATTTATTTTTTTCCAAGTATTATGGCGCATTACAATTTTCCAAGACCTTGTTGATGGTTTCCGGTTGTAGCTCACGGATTGCTTGGATGATATTGGCCTTAAGTGCTTGAATCGTTTCCGGATTGTTGGCATAACATCGGTCCTTCACGGTACCCCACAAAAAAAAAAGTCCAAAGGGGTCAAATCGCATTTCCGAGGCGGCCAATTGACATCGCCAACACTGCTGATAACAGGATTTGGCAATTTGATGCGCAAAAAATCGATTGTGGCATGGGCTGTTTGGTATGGCGCGCCATCCTGCATGAACCAGAGGTCATCCAAATCCATGTCTTCGATTTCCGTAAAAACAAGTCTGTTAACATGACTCTGTAACGCCCACCGTTGACCGAAACATTGTTTCCAGCCTCAATTTCGAAGAAAAAATTGTCCTACGATGCCACGACTCCACAACCCGCACCAAACTGTCACTCTCAGTGCATGCATTAGCTTCTGGACAATAACGTGCGTTTTCCGAGCTCCAGATGCGGCAATTTTATTTGTTAATGTAGCCGCCGAAATGAAAATGCGTCTCATCAGAAAAGATTATTTTTCAGCCTAAATCGTTGTCTAATCCAAGCTGGTTTAAGGAGTTAACTGCTGCAAAGCGATTACAAAGCAGATGTTCATCCGCCTTCAATTATTGAGTCAATTGGACCTTTTAAGAGAATAATCCGAAATATTTGTGCAGAATCCTGCATGAGTGTTGTCCACTAGCATACCAGTCTCACGAACTTTTTGCACAAACTTGCGTACAGCAGGCGTGGTGATTGCTTCATTTCGGCCAAAACTTCTTTTCAAAAAACTCCACTCACAAAAACAGCAGTGACTTTGGAAATAATTTTTCAACATTTCCCAACGTTGTTCAAGCGTAAAGCGTTCTGCGGCTATATGGTGCTGATTTCTGTCAAGATTTCGAGCGGGAAACAGATTATCGGACATTCAAGACTCTTTAACAATCTTAAATTATTCCAGCAATGCCGGAATGAACTTGCTAGCCTTAATGGGTTCTAGGTTCAAGCATTGATGGAAATGAACGAGCGGACGAGCTGGCCAGGGCATTATTCTCTGAATTTTGCGCATCAAACCGTGTAAGTTGACCAGTTCAACTAACAGCATGTTATCTAGAAAGATTTGGCCCATCTATCATGAATCCCGAACACTTTATCTGATATGCAGACCCAGGCAACACATAGCCAGGATAGCATCTACTTCTACATAACCAATATATGTTATGCAAATGCCCTGCTCTACCAAATGACATTTTTTGGCTTCGGTTACTTCTGTGCCGTGCCCTCCGTTTGACTTCTTAGATCCCGAGCTAGCGGGCTGAGGGCATTGACGATGGCTTACTTTGCGGGAGGCCCGCTCATCACTCAATCGGATTGGCTTCCGTTTCAGCACCAGGAAACAAGCTGCCTAGCTTGGCATAGTGTAGATGGTGTCGGATGAGTGTGGTGGTCCGGTTGAGGGATTGAGAATTGAGATATCAATTTCATTTCATACGAGCTATGTTATCACAATGGTGCACTTCAGAGCTAATATGTAGCTAGGGCCGTAACGACATACCCGGAAATTATAAGGCTGAAGACATTTTCGAAAGAGAAACAGTACCTACCCATTTTAACAAAAATAGGGAAAGTATAGGTAGGTATATCCAGAAAATGAAGGCTTTAGTGGAGGCAAGATGCTATAAAGAAAACAAACCTAAGGTGGAACAACATTACTACTGGTTTAGTGACAAAACAAAACTGGCCAACGCTTGATATGAAGTTGTTTAGTCTAAGTGTTTGCTATGTATGAGAAGATTAGCTATGTAGTTAACAGGCGTCAAATTATGAAGTACTTTTTTCCCAAAGAGGTTTTTCTCCCAGGGCTCTATTAAAAAAGTACAAACTTCAGTTTTTTAAGTCTATCATTTAACATTTTTAATCCAAATCTTATTATAATTATAAATGTTCGTAGCATAAATCTAATTTCAATGTTTTTGATATCTTTTGTGGCTGGTCGTGTGCTTGAGTGTTGAAACGTTACCCAGGGTTTCGGCCTCCTCATTCTCTTAATCACTATAGAATCCGCGGACAGTGTCAGTAATCAATGATGCTGGTACAATCGCAGTCAAAGGTAAAATTGCGGATGAATCCAATAAAACACGGAAGAATACCATAAAATAACAGCCAAAGCTGACAAAATCGTGGACAAAATCCGGTCAAATCGCAGCCGAAACCAGTAAAATAGCGGATCCCAAAAGGATCACCAAGTGAAGTGTGTCAGTTTGTTCCTGCTGGCAACCACTTCCACCTGACTTAATAGTCACTTACTTTTACAGACCGAAACAATTTTTGGAGTTCATTATCCATATCCACCTCTGGGTAAGTGAAATATAATTGCGTTCCACAATCTTTCACGTTTCAAAAAAAAAATATTAATTTTGAGAATATTTTGACAAAAAGGAAAATACTAACATTCCGAGAAAAAGTTGTGGATCATATAACTTTGATACGAAATGTGGTGGATTGTTATGTTTTTAGGGTACATTTCAGAACTCATATTTTCGAATGCATCAAACATCATTCTTCCTTTTGTTATTCACATTCTCAGGAATGGAAAGAAAATCATTCAAGTGAAAGGTGGAAGGAAATAGCCATTTAGAGATGTTAACGGATCTTTTAAGCCTTCACGCATTATATTTTCCTATCATATCCACACCAAAGTAATTTGAATCGAAAATAAATTTGAAAAGTTTCACTTCTGGATTCCATATTTCACATGAATGCTTGTGAAAAATTGTATAACTTATATTTATTTGATAATTTAAGGATTCGAAAGCTTAAGGTTCTAGTACGGTCTAGAATGCCAAAAAATCGCACGATTTTTGGGAATTTTTTTCTCGGAAACCTTATTAGGTAATAACATAATTTTTTTTTAAAATAATGAATACATGCGTCAAGAGTACAAAAAAAAATATTTTTTTTAATTTTCGAATTTTGGCCGAATTATAGAGGGCGCAAACGTCGACTCATCAAAAAATACATGGTCCCATGGCGGACAGTTAATCTCCGGATCTACTAAACCGATTTTAAAAAACTTGTTCCAACTTGATTGTTCTTATGTTTTCTAAGACAATTTACCACAATTTGACCAAAAAATTATGAACAAGAAAAATGGCGCCCCAAAAATGGCCCAACAAATTTCCAAAAAAAAAAATTTTTTTTTAAGCTCGATATTTTTTTTTTGTTTTGACTTTTTAAGCAAATTGTGGTAAATTCTCTCGTAAGAAACCTTCCTTTAAATAACCCACTTTGTTTTTTTTTTGTTTCAGTCCAGCCAATTCTGAGATTAACTGTCCGCCATGGGACCATGTATTTTTTGATGTGTCGACGTTTGCGCCCTCTATAATTCGGCCAAAATTCGAAAAATAAAAAAATAAACTTTTTTTGTTGTACTCTTGACGCATGTATTCATTATTAAAAAAAAAATTATGTAATTACCTATACTCTGTCCAACAAAAATTGTCAGTACAGGGAAGATAGGACGTTTGTCTCTCATTCTGGTTGCATTGCCGTGCATAAGTGTGTCGCCTTTTAAAGCTCTCACAGGGATTCCGTAGTTTAAATTATAAATCGCCGCAAATGAAAGTAAAAAACGCGTAGGGCTACCGTCTGCCGATTCAAAACGACTGAAAACAATATTCAATTTACCTTTTCCCACAACGCCAAGCGGTAAGATAATAGGCGCGTTTTTTTTTTAAGTTGAAAAGCAATACGACAACACTCAACATACTCATCTTCTTAAAATGTGTTCTCAAAAGCTTCAAATCCCAAAAGCTCCTTAATAAAAACCACTGAAAAAGCTCCTTGCTTGCAATTGAGAATGATACTGGTAACTCTGTTTTGATGTAGATAAAGAACGCACGATCGTATTGAGTGACACTTGACACTCTTGTCTTGATCTTGACAGTATCTCATCTCATCAGAAGTGGGATACGACGGTCGTGTTGGGGTGTACAACTTTTTGCAAAGAATTACAACAACAATTCCTTAAGAAAAGTCAGTGGCTTGCTCTGTTTTTAGTGGCATTTTTCCTAACGCATTGTAGTGAGGGTGCATCAGGCGCCACTGCTTTAGAAAAAGCTCTCCCATAAGGCCTGTAATGACAATTTTTGTTGGACAGAGTATAATAAGGTTTCCGAGAAAAAAATTCCCAAAAATCGTCCGTTTTTTCGACATTATAGACCGTACTAGTACCTTAAGGAAAATAATACTAGGTATGTTGCCACTTTTAATTTAGTTTCATTTATTCAGCCGACGAGTCCCACTGTTACCGTATGTGAAATAAGAACCAATGTATATGAAAATTTGTGTCTCCTTTAGAGTCATTATTCATTCCCTTGTTTTTATTAAGCCGCATTGTTTTGCGTGTTTATTAAATGAAATGCCCTTAAGTAGGAGGCGGTTGTGTGATGAAATGATTTTTATATTCCCTGAAAGCATGTTAAGCACCATATGCCTTAGACACTTCATAGAAACCAATAAAAATGAGGAACAAAAAAAATATCCTTATGGGGATTTTACACATACGAGCGAATTTATAACCTTCTGAAATAACATTGTGAAAACGGATGATGTGGGGTTCACATAAACACTCCACGCAAAAGACACTTAACAGCTCAAAGTCAAAAAGACTTGCAAAGTGGATAAATAAAACAAGCTCGCTCTTGCCTCGCTCTGGTGGCATAACATTTAACTTAAGTCCTTGTTTTCCAATTGAAAAAGGAGAGGCAAAAACAAAAACACAAGAAGAAACAAAAGCAAAAAGAGTTCATCTAGGCGATATGCGTGGTGTGCGTAAATCACGCAAATCGAAAGACAGGTGCTGTTGCTGGGATATGACAAGCACATCAGGAAACAAGAGCCAATTTTATATTTTTCACCCATCACCACACCGCCATGACACTTGAGTCATCAAATGTCGCTCTGTTGAAGCTTTCGAGTCCTTGAAGGATTCCTGATGCGTTTGTTTTCAACCATGTGTGTAGGTTTACCGTGTACCTATTTTACACAATAGAAAGAAACACACTTGAAGTGAACTTTCTCGAATGATATCCCTTTGGGTTCGATGGTGACGGCTGTTATTGTTGCTGTTTCGAGCTTTTGTGCGAGAGGTTGAATAAAGGTTAAGGACGTCAAACGACTACGACCACGGTTTCATTGGGAAAATAAAAAAAAAAAATAAAACAATTTTATGTTCTTTTCGTGATAAAAAGGGGGACTAGGACGAAAGAGGTTTAAATGGTGATAAGTAGGGACCAATTAAGGAACTGAAGGATCAAAAGGATTGCACACACTTTATATTGCTTTGTTTCAAAAACTTATCTTGTCTTTATAAACAAAGGGGAATAGTATGTCAATTTTAAAGTAGTTGTGAGGAAAGAAAATGTCTTAAACAAAAACCGAAGCACAAGGACTTTAGTCTGGAAACGATTATGAAAAGCTCGGATAACTATCTTCAGCAAAACAATTTAAAAGATAAGAAGTTTCAGACAAAAGATCTTAGTAAAATATCAAAAACAGAATCGGAGACAAAAGCATTTATGAATATCAGAATTAAAAGTGTCCAATAAAACTTGTATTGAATTGTTCGAAAGGTGGTTTCTGAAGAGATTGATCAATAAAAAATGCACGCATATTCGTTGATGCTTTTGAAATATCTATCAAATGTAACAATTTTATATACTTTCTCCAAAACGATGTAAAGATTTGTTCCACTGTTCGTTCTTCAAGATTTTTTTTGAGCTGATTTTGAGCTGACATGTTTTATTGAAGACGAACCTTTAAACCGAAGACTAAGTATCAATTAGTAATTTTTTTACAAATAACCAAATTTTTTTGTTACCTTTCGGACATTGTAGAATTTTTTGCAAACACTTTGTTCGTCACTGCGGGTTCTTCTAGCTTACTTAACACTATTCCGGTTATACATACTCAGCAGTATAGTAAAGCTCCTCAGTGGCTGCCTTGTGGGACCCCGGAGGTAGCTAAGAAATCATCGGAGAAAGTAGTTCTAAATTAAATTCTGTATAAATAGTAATGGCTTTTTAGGTACGAAGAAATTTATCTTAAGAAGATGGGTTTTAAGTCTACGGGTGGAAAGTTTGAATAAAATAAGCTTATATCAAAGTTTATTAAACGCCTCACTGAAGTCCGTTGAAACAATGTCGACTTCCTTCCCGTTTCTCTGAGGCTGAGAGGCTATATTAAACAAATTCAGTCATTGTGAACCCATCTTTGACAAGGCCGTGTTGTCACGAGTAAATGAGAGACTTACAACGAAACAAACAAAAACAAAATGCTTTTAAATTTTTTTGGAGATACACTGCCGCTCATCTGAATAGGTTCACTGTTTTTCGTAACTTGGGGTTATGAAAGAGGTCTTCCTAAACTGAGAAAATTCTCATTGATTTAGGGATAGACCGAACATTTTTGAGAAGCCAAGAGGGAGTGTGGAAGAGAATTTTTTGAGAAAAATAACGGGGGTACCATCTGTACCGTGACTTTACTCACAATTGAGTTGATTTAGGTTATTTTCGATTCGAAATGGTTCAATGGTATGAGGTAGAAATGGGCCAGGTAGTCACTTTTAATTTATTTTTTGACTTATTCTTATTATTATAAATATGAAAAGTAGGTTTCACTTAATGGGTGGAGTTAAATTAAAAACAAAAGGCAAGTGGGGCGCCATTCCAACATGCGACTGCTTTTGGGGAAGGAAGACTGACGTGAGTGTGTTGCGCCGATTTCACGGTAGATGGGGTAGTCGATTCCTCGCAGTGCACAAGAACTGGGACTTTCGTAGACTTCAACTTGGCGGATTTTGCATCAGGACTGGCACAAGATTCAATCGAACCAGGACGTCAAAGTTCATGACCATAGACAACGCCGTCGTTGAAGTGGATGCCTCGACTGGCTTCGCAGTAACGCATTCTGTCACTCCAATTTTCTAAAATCTTGTTGATGGTTTTGAGCTGTAGTTCACGTATTGCTTGGATTATATTGGCCTTAAAAGCTTGAATCGTTTCCGGATTGCTTGCATAACATCGGTCCTCCACGTTTCCCCACAAACAAAGCCCAAGCACGATTTGGGAATTTGGTGCGCAAAAGATCGATTGTGGCATTGGTAGTGTGGTATGGGGCGCCAACCTGCGTGAAGCAGAGGTCGTCCAAATCCATGTCTTCAATTTCAGTGAAAAAAGTCGGTTAACATGACTCTGAAACGCCCACCATTGACCGAAACGTTGTTCCCAGCCTCATTTTCGAAGAAAAGTGGTTCAGTGATGCCACTTCTCCAGAATCCATTGGCATTGGCTTCTGGACAATAACGTGCAGGTTTTCCGAGCTCCAGATGCGGCTATGCGGCACTCTTTTTTGTTAACGTAGCTGTCGAGGTGAAAATGCTCCTCGTCAGAAAATATGATTTTTCGCCCAAAATCGTTGTCCAATTCAAGCTGCTCTAAGGCCCAAACTGCGAAGCGATAACGGACTGAGTGGTCATGCGCCTTCAATTTCTGAGTCAATTGGACCTTGTAAGCGAATAATCCGAGATCTTTGTGTAGAATTCTGCTCAGGCAAGTGCGTGAAATGTTGAGCTCTTGAGATCGAGAGATCGATGCGGAGTTGATGTTCGTGAATTGAGTGTCACACTCTTGGCTACAGCAGCCACATTCTCGTCTCTGCTTACCGTATACGACTTAAACTTAAAAAGAAAAAAAAAATAATTGTTAGCAGGAATTTTCTCCGTATCCGAACAGCTAAATAAAAACCCTTTTCATGGCAAGAGATACTACTGAAAAATCATTTGCAAAAACGGGTAGTCGAACTCAGACCTTCTGCACAAACCATTGACAAAACCAAAAGGTACAACAGAATGAAAATTTTCAATTATGATTTCGCTGTGTCCTATTTTAACTACCCGGTTCAATATTTTTTGAAGTGATTGAAAAAAGAACCATATACTAATCTGACAGCAAGTCACTTCCACTGTCAGGTAGGAACTTCCTCATTAAATCCGTCCTCACTCCCACTTCAAATTACACAAACTAAAAAAAATAAAACCATTTCATATTCTAAAACTACATCCGTTTTTACATCAAAAAATAACAAAAATATTTCCATGGAATCTATTCTCTATTTTTTTGTCATATATTATCCTGTATTGCGTGTGTTTTTATAACGAGTCCTAAATATCAGTTCGCACCGCAGGACATACACGTCCTGTTATTTTAGGACATCTCTCGCCCCTTCGGGCTGCTTACAATGAACGAAAAATTCATATTTCAAAAAGTACATTGTGTTATTATTTTCATTTCTCATTTCGCTCAACAGGATCTAAATAAACATGAAAGAAAAGAGACAAAACAAAAACAAAACAGGATACAGAACATCATCCTGGGTTTGGAGGAAGAGCGCTGCCTTTTTGACAATTGTTCTTTCACCGAACCATTGCGATGGTGTTTTAATTTTGTGTTCACGCAATTGGAGTTGTAAAGTGCTATGGTGGTGGTCGTCGGTGTTGGTGGACTTACAGCAGCGCCCCATGTGGCGACGATTACATAGCTGAACAAACAACGTCATGTTCGGGGAGTCTTTTCTTCCGCAAGTGAAGCCATGGAAATGAGCGTTTTCTGGGAATCCCCAAGTCTGTGACAGACTTTACATTTGCAACATTGTTTGGGGTGCAAATTGTTTTACTAATCACATCAAATGAGGGTTCCATCGTTCGTTGAGTTACACCACCGAACGACCAATGCCCGCTATCACCGCCACCAACAACCGAACTTGGTCGAATCCGCCCCGTGTTGTCTTTGTTAAACTAATGAGGCCCATTGTTATGTTCGACGCCCGCCCGGGGACTTGTCTTGAAATAATTTGGAATATGTAATTGATTTGGGACTAATGGACGCGGGAATGTAATCTTTAAGTGCGGTAGCAGCAGGACGATCGATGGTGGATGGTGTTGGTGATGGCGATAGTGATAATGGTGGTGGTGTGGTGTGTAATGGCAGCCACAAATGGAAATTTATTTTATTTAAATTTAATGCTGGAAAGTGTTGGGTTGCTTTTCTTCGGTAAGGAAACAATAAGGGTTGCGGGATGTAATTGGAATTGTGTGACAACTTTTTGGAGGGTGTGTGCACTGATTAGAAACTCATTTTTCGTAATTATGGGCGAGAAAACGTTTCAAGAAAGTTCATTATACGATTTAATCATGTTTAGGAAAAATTTAAGTTTTTTGTTCTTTAAAAAATATAGGGTCTTATATGGTGTCTATTTATTTTATAGGTATTGGGGTTTTTGGTCTAAGTTGGATTACACAACATAAAAAAACTGTTTTTTTCAGATCAAATCCCCTGACTGGCTGATTCCTTTGTCAACGCGAAAAAAAATAAGCAACATATTATATTAGTTATTTTAATAAGTGCGCATAGATGTTGGAATGGAATGTGTGTGAGATATTAAGAACATTTTTTTTTAATTGAAAGCCCATGTATGCCATTATATGGGATATGACATCGTTCAAATGCGGCCTCTTACGGTGACAGAAATCCCAGTTGTTCAATTTTCAATGACTCTTCCACATAGATCTAGCTGAATATGAGCGATAGCCTATATTATGTTCACATTAAGAATTTGGCTTGATTGTGGATTAATCTCATCGACTTGTGGCTTCAGGTAACGCCACAAAAAAGTCTAGCGGGGTTAAATCCATGACCTACCTAGTTTGTCAATTCACTGTACCTCTCCGAGAGTTAATCTTACCCTCAATAGTTCATGCAGAATGTCAATCGTGGTATCCGATGTGTGGCAGCACCATCCTGCAGGAACCACTGTAGCGGATAGGCATTTTACAAAATAAAATAAATTTACAATTTTAAGATTCGAAATAAAATCATGTCCTCTAAGCGCAATATAAAATTGCTCGTGTGAACGTGCTCCGTTTCCGAACGCAACAACTTTTCCGAACGCAACAACTTTTCCGAACGCGACCAAAAATGAAACCAACTTCAAGTCAGTATAAATAATGATGCATTTTTTTGGAAGCTAGTCTAGTCTCGTTTTGGAAATTAAAAAGATTGTGCTGGTGCTAAACCCAATCGCTCGAAGCAAAAATTATATTTTATAAAATAAGTTTAAGGTTGAAGTCATTAAAAGTGTAATAGAATCTAAAAGCGCGTTTTGTTTTTTTGAAAAAGTATTGCCTTTCGGATCGCCGCATGACAAAACACGGCGATATTGGTGACCTCGAGAAAAATTTTTTTTTCATCGAAAAGCGACGCCACCATTTTACTGCATACGATTAAGGGCCGTTATAATTGACGGCATCACGCTATTAAAAGTGCAGTTAGAACTTTTTACAACGGATTTAACACGCCACTTATAATCGACTGCATCACGCCATTAAAAGTACAGTTAACACTTAAATAACGGATTTAACACGCCACAAGTCACCAGCACATCAACTTGCAACGACGCCTTATATAAAAAAAAAACTTTTTGGCTAGACGCTTTGCTTCAACTTGCACCGCTGGAATCACCACAGACAGGGAACTTGCTCTATTATTGCCACTGCTATTGCTTGCCGTTGCTAAGTGCTCTACTGTTGCCATGACCAACACACATTCCTGCTACTGACTGTTGTTAATGCGTCGGTTATTGCTGCTCCCGTTGTCGCTGCTGCAGTTACCACTGCAGTTTCCTGCTGCTCTCGTTTTTGGATGCGTACACCGCTTTTGTTGCTACCACCGTTGAAGTCATACCACCGCCATCGAACGTCGTTGCCACCACTCAACATTGCACATATCACCACGAATCGTGATTGCACCTAACACCTATACCTATAAAAGGGTGCTCCAAAGGAAACAAGAAAGAAGACCAGTATTAATTTTCAGCAAGCAGCAACATCTTGAAAACCAGTACAAATTTGATGCAACACATGCCGGTATCCTGATAGTGAAACAACACAAAACAGAAAATTATAATTTACATTTTATTGATGAAAAAAATTACACAGGTGAGCGAATCTTTATGTAATAGTATCAGCACAATCATATAGTATATTCGAAATATAAGCATATTGACAAAACCTTCGCATATATATGATTAGAAGTTCGACATTTTTATAGTGTTTTGTATTAAAAAAATAATTTTATAGTAAAATATAAGATCAATCAATAAAAATCAAGGTTTCTTCAAAACAAAAATTTCTTTTCAACGCGTAAACGTTCACACGAACGGATTTATCTCGCGCTGCTTTTCTCTTCCGTGTAAAATTGCTTACATGATCTAATTTCGAAAATATTGTTTTAAATTTTCACATTCATTTCAATTTCAATCACTTAATGACTGAAAAAAAAACTGAGATGAAGGGAATAATCAGACTCAATCGGGAGTTGTTCAAAATGGAACAAGTACACCGAATGCAAATCTCGGTACGCACCTACAGTCGAGTCTCTCTGAAGGGAATTTAGATTCAATTAGAGTCCGTCTTCCAACATTTTGGAATTCCAATCCACTCACATGGTTTATTCAAGCGGAAGCACAATTCACAGTGCATAGAATAACAAGTTCGGATACAAGATACTATCTCACAGTAGGTTCTCTACAACCAGACACTTGTGATTCGGTAATCGATATTCTCTCTAATCCACCAGCCACCGACAAATATTTTACTTTAAAAACAGCACTAATTGAACGCCATTCAGTTTCCGAAATAAAACGTTTGGAAACACTCATCGACAAAGCAGACATTGGCGACCGAAAACCATCGGAAGTTTTACGGTCCATGAGAATGCTTGCGAATACTTCTTTTAAGGACGATATCATTAAAAATTTGTGGATGCGTCGATTGCCACAACCAATTAACATCGCGTTATTATCGGTCGGTCAAAAATCTTTAGAAGAATTGGCCACACTCGCAGATAGAATTTACGAGGCATCTCAAAGTACAAACTTTTGCAGTGTTTCCACCATTCAGCAAAATGCTAATTCTGCAACTACTGTCAATAGCAACGATGAACTCGAACAACGGCTTGCTAGGATCGAGTCGATGATCGAAGCTTTTTCTTTCGACACTCGCGGACGTAGCAAAAATAGATCTTTTCAGAATAACAGAAGTAGAAGTGGACGTTCACACAGTCGCACAACTCCGAACTCTGGTACTAATATCTGTTGGTATCACAGGCGTTTTCGAAAAAATGCCAAGAAATGCGATCAACCTTGCAATTTTGATAAAAGCAAATTTCAAAATCGCACAAATAACCCAAACTAGATAAACCTGCTGTTGCAGCGGCAAACATGCAGCGTCCCTTAAGTCGCCGCTTATTTATAAGAGACAAAAATTCTAATTTCACTTTTCTGGTAGATACGGGGGCGGATTTGTCAGTTCTTCTCTATATCAATAAAAATAAATCTAAATTCCAACATCCTTTGTGTTTATTATCAGCTGCCAACGGAACTTCAATTCCAACATTTGGTTCAAAATTATTGAACCTCGACATTGGTCTAAGGCGAAATTTCATTCATTCTTTCATATTAGCCTCAGTGAATAGACCAATTTTAGGAGCTGATTTTCTAGCCAAATTTAATCTGCTAGTAGACACTAAAAACAAAAGGTTAATTGACCCTCTCACTAATATGCACGCTCACGCAACATCAATAAGAACTGACGATCCAACCCCCAAGCATTTTCAAATAACATGCGCATACAATGACATTTTAAAAAAGTTTCCAAGTTTAACTGAAGAGCCCAATTACTTTCCACCAATAAAACACACAATAGTTCATCACATTATAACAAAAGGTCAGCTTCCAGTTTCAAGGCCGAGACGACTCGACGCGTCTAGGCATAAAGCAGCAAAAACTGAATTTGAATATATGATACAACTGGGTATTTGTCAGCCGTCGTCGTCTTCGAGTACATGCTTAGCTCTACACATGGTTAAAAAGCGAAACAACCAAGATTGGAGACCGTGTGGACGTGTGGTGATTACCGCAGATTGAACGCGGCCACAATACCAGATTGTCACCCTATCCACCACATCCAAGATTTTTCCATGAGTGTTCATGGCTGCAAAGTTTTTTCAAAATTAGACATCGTAAGAGCATATCACTTAATACCAGTTGCACCTGAAGACGTTCAAAAAACTTCGTTAACGACACCTTTCGGTCTTTTTGAATGGCTCCGAATGCCATTTGGTCTCCGTAACGCAGCACAAACGTTTCAGCGTTTTATGAACGAGGTTTGTTTTCGACTTGATTTCGTTTTCACATACATTGACGATCTCCTCATCGCCAGTAAAAGCGAAGAGCAACACAAAGAACATCTAGGGCTTCTTTTCAAAAGACTAGAAGAATACGGTATAAATATTAATATTTCAAAATGCGTCTTTGGAGTTCCCACCTTGGAATTTTTAAGCCACACGATCAACGCTGAAGGCATTTCCCCATCAAAAGATCGCGTTAAAGCAATATTAAATTTTCAAACACCAACTTCAATCAAACAAATTCAACGTTTTATAGGAATGATAAACTATTATCATCGTTTCATTCCTCGACTAGCACAAATAATCGCACCACTTCACGCACATTTAGCTTTGTTAACAAAACAAAAGAAAAGTAAAAAACCATTTTCCTGGCCTGAAAATCTAAATAACGTTTTTCATAAGGCAAAAGAAGCTCTTTCAAATGTGACTCTTCTGGCTCACTCCATACACAACGGTACTTTCAGCATCGCGACAGATGCATCGGACATAGCCGTGGGGGCAGTCCTACAGCAAAAAATTTCACAATCTTGGCAACCCTTAGCATTCTTCTCTAAGAAACTCAAAGACTCAGAAGTCAAATATTCTGCTTTCGCTCGAGAACTGCTAGCGGTATATTTATCGATCAAGCACTTTAGATTTTTCGTTGAAGGTCGAGAATTCACGGTCTTCACAGACCACAAGCCACTTTCGTTTGCATTGACGAGTAAAACAGACAGAAGTCCTCGTCAAACACGTCATCTCGACTTCATTTCTCAATTTACTTCGGACATCCAGCACATTAAAGGTATAGACAATGTTGTTGCCGACGCCCTTTCTCTCATCGACGAAATCTCCACCACCAAGAGTGACGAACTCGACCTAGAAACAATCGCCAAACTTCAATCTTCTGACAAAGAGCTAAAAGAACTTCTACAAAATCACAACTTGAAGAAAGCTTCTAGTTTTACTTTGAAAGAATTCAAATTTCCTAATATCAACATTCATTGCGAAACATCAACGAACAAAAATCGACCATTCATTCCTTCCGCACTCCGATTTAAAGTTTTCACTACTCTTCATGGGATCTCCCATCCAAGCATACGCGCCACTCGCAAACTCATTTCAGAGCGATACTTCTGGCCAGATTTGAACAAAAATATTAACGTTTGGACACGATCTTGCATAGGATGTCAAAAATCTAAGACCCAGAGGCACACCAAGTCAGAACACGGTAGATTCGAGGTTCCAACTGGTCGCTTCGATCACACACACTTAGACTTGGTAGGACCTCTTCCTTCATCCAATGGTTTTTCTTTTATCCTCACGGCTTTAGATAGGTTCACACGTTGGCCGGAAGCCTATCCTTTAGTCGATATATCAGCCATCTCTGTCGCAAAAGCGTTCGTCGAAAACTTCATCTCCCGTTTTGGTACTCCTTTAAAAATCACTACGGACCAGGGAAGTCAATTCGAATCAAAGCTTTTTAGTGAACTTTCTAGACTGTTAGGCATACATAAGATCTACACAACGCCATATCATCCGCAAGCTAATGGCATGGTTGAACGCTTTCATAGACAACTCAAATGTTCATTAAAAGCTAGATGCAACACCATCAACTGGAGCTCAGAACTTCCAATCATCCTTTTAGGAATTCGCTGTGCAGTTAAAGAAGATTTAAATTCTTCGGCAGCAGAAATGGTCTATGGGCAAAATTTGAGACTACCTGGAGAAATTTTCGTTAGTCAGGAAAGTAAGCAATGCTCTCCAGACGACTTAATTGAAAAACTCCGCAATACAATGAAAAACCTCATACCGACAGAAACTAGACAATCAAATCAATACATTTTCATACCAAAATAATTAAACGTTTGCAAACAGGTTTTCGTCAGAATTGACAAAGTTAAAACAGGCCTCATGCCTTCATACGAAGGGCCATACAACGTTATTCGACGTCTAAGAAAACACTTCTTAATTCAAATAAAAGATAAAAGTGTATCGATTTCCATCGATCGTCTCAAGCCAGCGCACTGTATCTAACATTCCAAAACAGCAACGATAGTAACACCTGGGATATGAAGCTATTTAAGAAAGGGGGACTCGACTGAAGGAGGGTGATGTAGCGGATAGCCATTTTACAAAATAAAATAAATTTACAATTTTAAGATTCGAAATAAAATCATGTCCTCTAAGCGCAATATAAAATTGCTCGTGTGAACGTGCTCCGTTTCCGAACGCAACAACTTTTCCGAACGCAACAACGCGACCAAAAATGAAACCAACTTCAAGTCAGTATAAATAATGATGCATTTTTTTGTAAGCTAGTCTAGTTCTAGTCTCGTTTTGGAAATTAAAAAGATTGTGCTGGTGCTAAACCCAATCGCTCGAAGCAAAAATTATATTTTATAAAATAAGTTTAAGGTTGAAGTCATTAAAAGTGTAATAGAATCTAAAAGCGCGTTTTGTTTTTTTGAAAAAGTATTGCCTTTCGGATCGCCGCATGACAAAACACGGCGATACCACATATCGTCTATATCCATACGGTTCAATTTGGGCCATAAGAAATTTGTTACAATCGTTCTGTAGAGTTTGCCATTGACGGAGACCGCCTCACCAACGTTGTTTTCGAAAAAGTACGGCCCACACTGCCATTCATCCAAAAATGTGCTTCGTCGATAGCGATAATTTTTCGGCCAAAATTGGAGTCCTCTTCTTAAGTCTCCGAAGCCCAGTCAGCGAACAAACGACGACGTTGTGTTCCATAATAAATTGGAATGTTTGCTCTTACTAATAAAGCTTTAATACATGGCAAAAATTTAATTTGTTCATTTATTGCAATTTTTAAAAAGAAACTTGTATTTGACCCGCCCTTTATTCAAATTTTCAAAAAAAAAAAAAAATGAAAATCTTAATAATTTCGAAAACCACATTCTCGATTTTTCTAAACTGGAAAACTTACAATTTTTAAAATTGTAGGAAAATGTTTTTTTTATTAATCTTAAAATAACTGTTCTGCTAATAGTCATGGTAGAAAGTAGAAACTTCGTTCAGGGCTTTAATTTTAGAAGATGCCATCAAAGAAAGTTTATTTCTTGCCGGAGTCATCAGATATCCAATTTCTAAGGCTAGGCGCGCACATTCAATTTTCAGTTTCGCAACTGTTTAGTTGCTAAAATGAAACATATGGGCTTATATGGGACACCGCGCACTTAGAGCAACTCGATTCTCGAAACTAAAAAGTTTGTGTTTTGACACAAACTAAACGATTGCCTCGCATCAGTTGAGCTGTTTTTTATAGGTGCAAGAGAGAAAAGAGTGCGAGCGTGAGTAAAGAGTTGCCAGTGTGCGGTTCTCTTTGAACTGGTGATTAAACTGTTTGATTTCGATCACAGTTGCCAGTGCGCGACTAGGCTAAGTCTGTTTATTTTGTCTTGTCCATGATACTTTTTGACTTTGAGTTTCATATCCTTACTTTGTTCCTTAGAAGTTCTCAAAAAGAGTTAAGATTTGGCTATGAAGGCCAGTTTAGAAAATTTGACGAGCTTATTACCACAATCTTTTGGAGCTAAAAATCTCAATTAACAAGAGATACAAGGTGACGCAAAATTAATCACCCTATCGGAAGATGTTATAATTTTTGCAAATGGCGGCAAACGTCAATCATATTTGACATTTGTGAAGTAGATAGCTGTAGTATTAAAAAAGACAAGCAATAAAGCGCTATACCCAGCACGAGCGTGGAATAATTGTGTCGCTTTTTTTGACCAATATTCGGTCGGTGGTGTTAGCCCAACGTGAATTTCGACGTCGATTTTCTAATCGGGTCACGCCAACTCGGCAAACATTCCGGCGCATAGCTACATATTCAACTCGAACAGACTGGAACCACAGGAGACCATGCAGGGTGTGGCCGCCACCGGACTAGTAGATCGGCCGAGAATATCGCGTCTTTGGATGACGAAATGCCGATGTCGCTGAGAACGAGGAAACATCAACCAGACGACACGGGCCACGCAAATGACATCACTAGACGGACTGGACAGCGAATTTTAGTGAAAGACTTACACATGCTCCGTACAAAGTGCAAACAGTGCATCAATTAATGCCTGCTGACCGTCGCGTCCGTCGCGTGTGAAATACTGTCAAGCCATCTTTTATCCCAACAACGAAGATAACGATTTTATGTCGAAAATCATCATCAGCGACGAGGCGCATTTCCACTTAAGCGGTTACGTCAATAAGCAAAACCTTCATTTCTGGCGCACTGAAAATTTTTGTGTGTTGTATATGAGGAGCCATTTCATCCACTTAGAGTCACTGTGTGGTGTGGCGTTCATGAGAGAGGAGTAATTGGCCGTATTTTTTTTAAAGAAGTTCACTTTTACTGACGAACGCTACAGGACTATGATAAGCGACTTGTTACTGCCAAAATTGGATGAGTGGGGCTTGGTGAACATGTGTTTTCAACAAGACGGTACAACCGCACACACAGCACGAGCCACAATAAATTATGTGAAGGAAGCGTTTCCTGGTCGCGTAATCTCCCGTTTTGGCGATTTGGCATGGCCAGCAAGATCTTTCATTAGAGCTTTTTGAAGTCTCATGTTTATGCCATTAAGCCTCAGACAATCGCAGCCCTTAAGGAGAATATTTGACATAAATGCGAAGTTGTCGCCGGAAATCTTGTGGAAAGTCATGGAAAATGCGATTAAATGGGCACAAAAGTTTATCAACACTGGTGGCAGCCACTTGATGGACATCATCTTTTTCACTTAACAGACAAAATTTTAAAGGTTCAAATAAGAATTCCTATCACTAAAAATCATTTGTATTTATTTGGTAAAAAAAAATTCATAAACAGAATTGGATGATACATTTTGAGCCACCTTGTAGAATCATAAATGTTCACAATCTTCTTACTTTTAAACCTACATAATAATAATTAACAGGTTTTATCACTATCTACAAGAATAAACAAATTTTGTTTACTATGTAAAAAACGTTACCCACCGTTCAAATCCTAAAAAATGTTTTTTCGTCAAAAAAATGGCACCCACAATTTGATAAAAATTTGTTTCAAAATAGCTTTTTTGGCCTTTAGTCCGCAAAAATTGGCGTTTCGTTCGGGTGATCTCACATGGACTCATCACTCATCACATTGGATTTTTGTCAAAAAATGGATGTAAGATGAACTGAATTTAACAAAAATTGCGTATTGAAAATTATAAGAAGTATAGTTGTTTCTTAAAGAAAAATAAGCTTTTATATACAAAATTTTCAAAACATTTCTAAGAAAAAAATTTGGTACGCCAATTTTAAGTTTTTATTATTGTGCGAATTAAAATTAAATTTAAAAAAAAAAAATAATAAGCCGTTCTTGAGATATCGAATTTTCAAAAAAAATACTTTTCTTTATAAAAATTAAAAAAATATTTTTCTTTAAAGATTTGAAATGCAATATTTTTTAAACTTTTCAGAAGCATTTCTAAAAAAAAAATTTATCAAAATCCGTTATGTCGATAGTGAGAAATTAAAAATTAGACAAAATGGTTCTATGGTAGGTACAAGCTGTAATATCTTAATTTCAAACATTTTGTTTACTAAATTAAAGATCATAAAAATTTATTAAAAGAAAAAAAAATTTATTAAAATTCTAGCGCCGCCGCCGGCCGTTTTGGAGAAAAATACGATTTTTGAAAACCATTTTTTAATGTGTATGGTGGGTACCTTTATTTTTAAGTAAAATAAATTTTGTTTCCTCACATCTTGTAGGCTATATTAAAAACCTTTTATTTGTCAAGTTTAAAAAAAAAATCTAGCATGTGGTTTTCGAAATATTGAGTTTTGAAAAAAAAAATTTTAATTCTTTTTTTTAAATCCAAAAAAATTTTTTTTGAAAAATTGAATACACAATACTATTCAAATTTTTGGAGAGCCTTAGCAAAAAAAAAATTATCAAGATCGATGGTAAAGTTTTTGAGAAAATCAAAAACAAAAAAATGGTTCCATGGGGGGTACCCTCATTAACCATTTTTCGGAACATTTTTTTCAACCATTACCTAGCCTTAACTAAATTAAATTTTTTTTATGTTTTTTTTTTGTATAAAATTTCGGAAAATTTCGTATCGCAGGTACCGTTATTTTCGGTCTTAAAAAAAAAGTAAAAAAATATGTGGGGGGAAAAATTAAAAATGATATCTACCAAGTTTGACGAAAATCGGCCGAGCCACTTAGGCTGTAGTTGAACGGACAGACAGACAGAATTGCGAGACCCACATTTTTAGTCTTCGCTATCATCGTAATGTCAACTTTGATCAAAATCTCGAGTTCGATTTTTTTGCGAATGCATAACTTGCCCTATAGTGCCTATAAGTCAAAGGTAAAAATTTACCAAAATATTTTTAGTTTTAAAGACATTCGTCTCTTAATGGGTTAAGGAATCTGTTTTTAGCTCTGAATACTAAAGAAGTTGATTCAGCCATTTAAACAAATTATTTAATGCTTATGAACATTTTTCTCTAATAATAATAGCTTTTAAAATTCTCGTGCAAATTACTTTTATAAAGATTTTCGTACAAGAATACCATTCAAATTTCAGACTTTCTTTCATACAAACCTTGTTCTTGCAGCTACGACTACAAGAAGAAAAACTCATTTAAATTAGTCCAGCCGTTTTCGAGTGATGATTTTTCACACATGCGGTAGTTGAGTTTTATATTGATGTCAGTCAAGTGGGTGCCTCTGGCAGTAGCGCAAAGGTTACCACTTTTACGCTAATTTTGCCTTAAAATTTCGCAGACCTCGAATATCATACAGTATCAGATAAGCTGATACTCAAATGCACCCGAATTTAGAAACTAGGGCTTAGAACCTGTAACCACTAATAAGCTTTTACATAAGCAAAATTAAGGTCGATACGTTCTACGTGCCTATTGTTTAATTCTTGAAGACTTTAAAGAACTTGTTTTTCTTTAAATTTTGTATGAGGCTCTATGTACGTATTATATTGGTCTAAAAATCTGAAAAGCTGATTAGCTTAACAGAAAATAAAATGTCAGCCTGCAAAAACGCTTTCTCAAGTTTTTTTGTTTTTCGTTTCGAAGGTGTAAAAACCGTTGTGGCAGTAAATCTAATTTTTCGTTTAAAAAATGTCCATACATTGATACTACCTTAAGGCTTTACATGGACAAGTATTGATGACAAAAAAAAGTCTCCCACCACACCTTATAGCTTGTTTTTAGCTATTTCAGCTATTCGTTTTCAAATTGCTGTTTCAACCCAGAGTATTAAAAAAAAAAACATTTTTTTTTGTCACTTTATTCCAACAACCGTGATGGATGCAAACCTTTTTCAACATTCTTGTTATTCGCAGCAGGCTCCTTGGCTAACTAACCAAATTTGCGAGGTGTTATCCTCGACCACTGGGAATGAGTGTCCAGACACTGTATATGGTGCTTCCACTTAACAGAGATTTATGTACTTCCACTTCTATTGCCTTGTCTGGGATTTATTGGGTGAAAAAGAGGGATTCCTGTCCTCGTCGTTCTCTCTCTACTTTCCTCTGACCTTTCGCATCTGTTGCAAGTAATTTTACAGCATCTTGGCACGGTTTGTCGTCTCATAGGTTAACCGCAGAAATAAAATATGAACACCAGCTCAGTCGTGTTGGCTAAAAGTACAGAGTGAAAAATTGTTTATTCATTTTAACTAAACAAAATAACTAAAAAAATCCTCAAAACAAAGCTCAGAACTGTGCGATTCCGCTTAAACTTTTCTATCATTTAAATTAGTTTTTTGTAAGGTAAGTTAGATAGATACATTTGAAACTGTTCACTTTTCAATATTGTTGATAAATATAACTCGAAAACTAAGTTGAATTTGGCAATTTTACTTACATAACTTACAATAGTAAGCAATTTGATTCGATTAAGGCTCGTAGAGAGCCTTACCCTAGTGACTTACTACTTTCAACCATATTTGCGTACGTGGACCTAAATTTTCTGCCAATTGTGGACGGTTGACGAGCAATACTTTTATGGCAAGTGATACTTTTAGGTGATTTAACATTATCCCGCAAGAGGCAGTATACCCTTGAAGAACATGTTTGCAGCGGCTGAGAATCGAACGCAATACACTCTGCATGACAGTCGAAAGCACAAGGGGTACTTCATTATGCTTTACCTAGCTAAGCCTAAATTGCTTTAAAAACCAAATACGGACGTCTTCGGGTGAGATTTTTTTTGAAAACTATTGCTGAGATCAACATTATCTAACGAAACCTATCCGACAACAGAAGCAAACAGAGGAAGTAGTTAAAAACTTATGTGAACTTAAAAAGTCACTAAAATTGAATGTTTTTTTGTCAAAAAAATGTTATTCAATTCTTTTTCGCTAAAATAACGTACCATGTAACGTACCATGTTTGTCTATTTATTTTAAGCCTATTTACAAAAAAAATGGTTTCAAACCTTGAAATTTTAGGGTAAATGGATCATTTTAAAACTACACGTATTTTTATCAGTTTTCACTATTTTTCAACTTTGAGCGAAAATCTCCAGGCCTGCAAATTTTTTTTTGAAAAACAGTTTTCATTTCCTGATTCTTCAACTAATTTACTGTTAGAAACACGTGCAGTATCAAAATAAATCCTACTTCCGAACTATGGGTTTTTTCCGCCATTTCCCCACTGTGCGACGATGTAACAATCTTCAAAACTATTTCAAGTATCTACTCGTGATTGTGAAGAATTGCAATGTGACCTTAACTCGTTTTTTGACTGGTGCACTCGTAATTGTTTATTTCTTAATATTGATAAATGTAAAACTATGTGTTTTACAAGAAAGTTTTCACTTATTTCGTTCAACTATTTGTGTAATGGTATATCAATATCTCGTGAAACAGTTATGTATGTCTATTCTTGGTGTCACATTTGATCACAAACTCGAATTCATTCAACATAATAAACTCCATTTCAAATAAAGCTAATTCAATTCTTGTTTGGATAAAAAGAAATCGAAACAATTTTCCGACCCTTTCGTGACAAAGCAGCTTTTTATATCTTTTGTTCGACCCATTCTAGAATACGCTTGTCAGGTTTGTTCACTTCATTGCGAATGTCATAATAATAGACTAGAACAGGTGCAATCCTTATGATCTCCCACCTTATGACAACAGACTTAGACTTATTGATATACCCAGTCTCGAGAACAGACGTTCCTATTTATGTTTCGTTTTCATTGTAAAATTAATCAACGGTAACATTGACTGTTTGCACCTTCTGTCTCGTATAAATTTTAATGTTCCTCAAAGAACTTTGAGGAATATACCGGAGAGTATACTTATTTCAAACTATCGTACCAATTATGAAAAATTTTCTCCATTAAATAAAATGTTTAAACTATTTAATGCTGAAACAAATTGCTCTGGAACAATCAAACACAAGATGGTTTAACACTACCACTTGTATGGCGACCAAACAAATCTGGCCTAAACTGGATTTGAAACGGTCAAAATGTCTATTGTCCCTCAGTAGATCTCAGATCAGCTCCGTAATAGGTGTCATAAGTGGACACTGTCTCATACGAGTAGGTAGCCACGCCACACGACTCGGTGTACTATCAAACGATTTTTGCAGGAGTTGCTTGGACGAGGAAGAGGAGACAATCCCACACCTTCTTTGTACATGCCCTCACTGAAAATAAATTCCTAGGTAATATTGACAAAAACGTTTTGTTGACCTTTAACAAAACAATTTTATCGTTTTGATAAAATTTTTGTCAATACGAAAGAATGATTTTGTTGATTTCACAAAATTTTTATAATCCAGCATGATTTTTTGTCAGTTTAACAAAATATGCACTACAAATAATATTGTCAGTTTAACAAATCAAGTTTTGTTAATATAACAAAATAAAACAGAGATTTTTGTCACATCGACAAACTTTTTTGTGATGTTAACAAAATGTTTGTTGTATCTACAAAAAATCTGTTTTGTAAATGTTTGTCAATATCACAAAGTTTTTGTTATTTTTTTTTGTCAATTTAACAAAAAATGAAAACATTTTTGTTAAAATGACAAATATTTTGTTTTGGGGTTGAATTATTTTGTAATATTGATAAAATAATATTATCAGATAGATAAAACTATTTTGTAAGGAAACCAAAAAATTGCTTTTGTGTATGATATAGTTCACACATGGTTTTTGTTAAAAAATCGATGTAAGATTAACTGAACTTAACAAAAATTGCGTATTATCCATACGCCCTCACAGATGGTTGCATGTGAGATCGTAGGGACGAAACGCCAATTTTTGTGGACTTAAATCCAAAAAAAAAAAAACTACTTTGACAAAATTAATTTTGTTTTTTGTGGATTCAACAAAAGAAATTTGTAAAATTGACAAAATATTTTGTTGAATTGACAAAATATTTTGTTAATTTAACAAAATATAACAAGAAATTTTTGTTAATTTAACAAAATATTTCGTTAATGTAACAAAACAATTTTGTTAATGTAACAAAACAATTTTGTCAATTTGACAAAACAATTTTGTTAATTTAACAAAAAAATTTTGTTAATCTGATAATAATAAAAAAAACAATAACACTAACAAAAAAATTGTTAATACAACAAAATAATTGTTAATATGACAAATTAATTTTGTAAATTCTACGAAATTTTGTCATATTGATAAAATATTTTTGTTAATTCAACAAATTTATTTGTTAGCATAACAAAATAATTTTGTGGATACAACAAAATATTTTTTGTTACCTCAACAAAATTCTATAATTTTTGTCACTTTGACAAAACTTTTTGTTGGACGTATATTGACAAAATTTTTGTTAAATCAACCTAGATTTTTATCATAACCTAGATTTTATTTTCAGTGCTGCTCTCTCTTACAGACGCAAACTTCATCTAGAAGAATATTTCAATAATGAACCAAGCGATATCATAAACACAGACATTAAAAGTCTCCTTCGCTTCATACGAAGCTCCAAATGGTTTTAACTAGTAGGGGACCTTTTTGTTCCCTATTAGATAGTGGTATCACAATGGATCTCTAATGGTCTAAGTGTGTCAGACGCTTTAATGACAACCACTTTAACCTAACCTAACCTAACCTTAAACTATTTAATTTTTACAATCTTTAATATAACAATTTGTTTGATAAAACAATAATTTATTAATGTCAATTTAAATCAATATTTTTCCATGAAATTGTTTGAGAATCTTAATATACACCTTTGTAAGAAATTTTGTAAAACTAGCAATTTAGTACATGTAAATAAATAAATAAATAAATAAATAAATAAATAAATATATAAATAAATAAAACTCTTTTCTCGTAAGATTCTGTTGCTTTATCGGTAGGAGGTAAGCATCTATTGTAATCCGGCTTCTCCGAGCTGTAATTGTGTTATTGCTATTTAGGCTTTTGTTTTGAAAAGTGACTTTGATGCTGATCACACCAAGGCGACCACAAACTTACTACGAATCGCTATCATAACAACTGTACCCCTTAATCCCAGCTGTAATGTTAATTTTGTTTCTTTTCATCAAACCTAAACCTTTCCATCGTTTCCTCTGGGTTTTGATAATATATTAAAAGTTTTGAAGAAGCACCTGGGCTGTGTAGGTACAAGCTATGAGTCCTGATCCCATGACGCTCTGCGTCTTGGTTCTATTTTGAGGTACTAGTTTTCTGAGGCTCTTCAACTCTCACTTATAACCGAAATATTTCTTACTTCGTAAAACAGATAATTCGACGCCCCAACATCCAAAGGACAGGGACCTTAAGACGACACAATAGGTTGAATAATCCGATTAAAGTATTCGGAGAGGGGAACCAATACTTTGGAGTCTTAGAATAGGGTGAGTTTTATTTCTTGAGGTTATCAGTTTCTTAGTTTTCAAATACTTAAATAGATTTGGTCAATATTGAGATACCAGAAAATAATATATCCGTCTGGGAGTAACTTGTCATAACCTAAATTTTAAGCCTATTTCTTCCGATTACATTTTTTTCTAATTGAATTTTTGAAATTTTCAGAACGAATTACTTCGTGTGCTGTAAAACGAAGTACAAATAATTTTTTTTGAAGTGTTTTAATGCAAATGTACCCGAGAGGTGATCGCCTCGGGGAGACGCTACAGCAATATATACCTAAACACACACAAGCCGAACGACACCATCACTGCTGCCGCGCCGCCACCGTGTAATAAAGCCTTTGGATTATGAATGTCCTCGAGTGCTTCTATTGCACCCACAAATAGCCACAGCAGCTTCAGAATCCGAATCAGAAGCATCAGCTTCACCAGCAGCAGCAGCAGCACCATCATCGAAATGAAAAGTTCATTCTATGAAATGTGGCGAAATGAGTTATGGGTTTCGGACGATATTTTCGTGCCCAGCATCTGGTCGTTCCATTGCGGTATAG
Organism: Philhelius festivus; assembly: GCA_963931855.1. Lineage (NCBI taxonomy): Eukaryota > Metazoa > Arthropoda > Insecta > Diptera > Syrphidae > Philhelius > Philhelius festivus. The sequence goes on along the minus strand of OZ007556.1, from coordinate 8,729,494 downwards.
AGTGGGCATAGCACTTTGCTCGGTCTTATTGCTAGATCCGGTGTCATTGCACGAGGCATTTCCTCCCGCAACGAGCGGCGATGGTTGGTTTCGGTTGTTCTTTGGAGAGTATACCCGTTGATAAAATATTCATTTGATTCCATCACGGATTCCAGTTGGCAGGTTGGAATTTTCAAGTTCATCCCCAAACGAATTCGCAGGGCAAGTTGAAGGCCTCGACGGCGCGGTGGCGGTGTGGGGGATGGAAATGTATCATCTCATGTGATGTGTGAAAGGATTACTTGGGCGCTTCTCGCTGCTTTGCATTTGGGGGTCTCTCTGGCTCTGTGAGATGCCCTCCCAAAGCTCATGAATAGCAATGATAATGGCTTTGTAAATGTACGTGTAATAAATCAGTCAAGGGGTGTTTTAAGGATATAAATTTCTCTTTAAGCCTGTCTGCCTTTTTGTGCGTTGTCGGTGTCGGCCTCTCATTTCTGTGCATATGGTATTCCCTTTATTCGAAATGGGCTGCATAAGTATTGAGCATCACCAACCATACAACCACCCACCCACCGAAGACCGAGTGAGTACTTCGTTTTTTATTCGTCGTTATTCGTTATTTTTTTTATTTTTTGACAAAGAGATACACTTGCTTTAATTTTGCATTATCCCAGTTGCACAGGGTGAAGGCTGTGGATCCTTGTAAAATTGAAAGATATTTTTTGTGTGCCTGAATTTGGGTATTATATTTTTTTTAGGAAATTTATTGAGTGGTAAGAACTGAAGTGACATAAATAAATGAGCAGGGTGATGCGATACAATTGAGCTTAGTTGTTGATAACCATAAGGGGTAGATACTCGTACGTATGTATGTTGGTACAAAGTGTGATGGATTTTAAGGAATAAATTTACATAAACCTGATTTCTTTTTTATCTGTGATTTCAGACGAATTTATTTGAGAGTCTTTTGAATTAAACATACATATAACAGGGCAGATGTTGGGATCATGACGAATAAAGCTGATTTAGCCCCTGATTTAGAGATATATACTTTTATGAGTCTAATTTCAGGAGAGGCCAGACAGGAATTTCGGGAATTATAAAACCCTTGTATACCTTTATTTTATGTTCGTTTCGTTAAGAGTGTATCAAAGCCAAGGCACTTTATTTATCTCTTATCTCTTGCTCAATTTTTTTCCTATTCACATTTTTGAATTATTCATATTATTCGTTTTGTTTTCAATTCACTGCATTTATTAAAATAAGATAATTTCTCGACTTTTTTATTGGGAATGTCTGGAACGGAATTTTAAGGCTTTAGGTGGACGTCAAATGAAAAAATAGGGAAGTTCTATAATTTGAAATTAATTTTTAGACGGGTGATACACTTTTGAGGGTGGTTACTAATACAAGGCTATAATGTTTCTTTGTATCAATAACAGGGTGATTTGGTTAATAAAACCCACTTTTAGTTTTCATTCATTCTTCTAACTGTCAGACTTACAGAGGAAGGTGCTAAAGGCAGGATGCCGCTTGATACAGAATATATTCTTTACTCTCATAAAGGTCGACTTATTGGACTACTACTGGGACTTTGAGAGGGCAATGTTGCATTATTAGTAAATCTGTCAAAAGTGAAAACCTGATATCTCAAAATCGAGGATCAGTAGATTAGATTAGGTTGATTTTTATTTCCACATAAATTTTAACAATGATTTGGTTAATACAATCAATATGATGCATGGCACTGCCGTCTGCCTGATTGACAACTAAAATTATAGCTTTATATAGATTAAAAAAAAAAAAAATAGAAAGTGCAGTTTAAAATTAAAACGCTTCATTTAAAATTTGATGTCTGTATTTAAGTGCTGTTTTGCAATATGCATATAACTTTGTGACATCCACTTCCTGTAGAAGGCTTATGATTTCATTATTTGAAAGAAAGTCACTGCCTAGGGTATGTCTTCTTGTTTCTCTCAATATCGCACATCTTCCAACAAAATGAAAAACATCCTCGCGCTCTTTCAAGTTGCACAGGTTGCATAAAATCGGTAAATCCTCGCGGTGTGGGATGTAGTTCAGATTATGGAGTTCTCCTCTTAACCGGAACATGCACGAAATTTGTTCGATAGTATAGTTGTCGTGGAAGTAGTTTCTTTCCCGGAGATCGTAATCTAGTCTACTGTAAATCGAACGGTGCAGTGAACTTTTGGCTTGCTCCGTGTATTGTTCTCTTGAGGCTTCATCCAGACGAGCTATTAAGCGATATAAGGTTGGTTTCCATGAGGCAAAGTTACTGTAGTTCAGGTCAACATCCACCTGCTCGGCTAGTTCTATCCAGTCTTTAAACCATCCACTTCGGGATTGGATTGTTTGAAGAACTACTTTCTTTGGAAGACGATAACTTGGCATATCGAGAACTTTTAGGATGTAATCGATCTGCAGCTTGAGTGTTTTGATGAATAAAGGCGATAAACCCGTTTCCAACATGATCATGTAGTTTGGCGTACTAGAAGGAAGGTGGAAGATCCGTTTTATGTAAAATCTGAGCAGTTTTTCCACTTGTTCATATTTCCGACCTCCCCACGCTTGCGCCGCATAAAACATAACTGATTCCGATACAGCTTCGAAGACTCTGAATTTACTGGAATGTGTAATTTCCTTATTATTAAAGGTTTGCTTCCATCCTGCGTTTATAGCTGTTTTTGCCTTAACAAGTTTGTCAGTGAGATGTTTTCCCATGCTCAAGTTCTTAGTAAAGCAGACTCCTAGATATTTGTATTCTTTCACCAACTCTATTCTTTCACCATTATAGTGCCATTGCTCACTTGCACACGATCTTCCTCCGCCATTTTTAAAAACCATCACTTTGGATTTATTTAAATTTACCACTAGGTTCCACCTTTTGCAATATTCAGCAAGCTTATTTATCATTAGCTGAAGGGACTGCGGTGTATACGCGAGCAGGACAATGTCGTCAGCGAAAAGAAGAGCTTTAATGTTAACGCCTGCGTACTCAATTCCTGCGGGTAATGCTTCGACTATATCTTCAATGAAGAGTGCAAACAAACTTGGACTAAGTGCACAGCCCTGTCTAACTCCCGATTTCGTTTGGAACCAAAGCATTGGCCATTCCACACTGCTGCTTTGGTAGTCTTGTATAAATTTTGCAATACTGTACCGAACTTAAGCGACATTCCTTTCCGAAAAAGCTTGTAAAACAGGGCATTTCGATCCACGGTGTCGAAAGCAGCTTTAAAATCAACGAAAAATGTAAATAGTTTCTTATTTCTCGATAGAAACGAGTCAGCAATCGAGCGAAGTACAAAAATTTGATCGACGGTGGAGTATCCCGATTTGAAGCCAGCTTGAAACTCACTGAGCAGGTTATTAGAATTTATCCATGCATTTAAACGCCTGAGCAGGATCGAAGTAAATATTTTACATGACGAGTTCGAAAATGAGATTCCTCTATAGTTTTCCGGATCTTCAGTGCTTCCCTTCTTGTGGATTGGGAAAATCAAGGCATCGCTGAACTGATTTGGAATGGTTCCCTCGTCAAAGATCTGGTTGAATACTACCGTCAGAGTTACAACAAGAGTATCTGTACCATATCTGTAGAATTCTGCGGGTATACCATCTGAGCCCGCAGCCTTTCCATCCTTTTGGTTGTTTACCGATATAAACACTTCTTCCTTTGAAATTGGTGCATCTAATATATTATTTTTGAAGCCAGGTTTGGCATAATGATTCAGAAACTTGTTTGGCGCATCTGGGTTTAATAATTGCACGAAATATGTTTGTAGTCTATTTGAATTAAGTCCCGGACTAATAATACATTTTGTTCCATTAAGTTTTCGGACCAGGTTCCAAAACTCAGACGACTTGTTACACTTTGCAAGCTGATGTGCTTGGCCTTCCGAATAGTCTTTTTTCTTTTTACGGCAGAGAAGTTTATATTTCTGATTATCGAGGATCAGTACTTAATTTTATTTTGCATATTTATTTTAAAAATTAAGAATTTTCCAGAACAAAATTTCTTGAAGGTAGGGTATGACAGTTCTGGGGGTCATGTTGTTTTATCTGTTGTTAAATTTCCTGTCTTAATCAAATTTTAGTCAAATCATTTAGTTTTAGATTAGATTAGATTAAGAATGTTATGTTTCAATTTGTTTTATATACAATTTGACTTAAAACTAACTTATTACTAAATTAAATCATGTTGGCTCAACAATAGGGGCCCAACGTTCTTCAGTTGGCTTTACATAATGCTATTTGCTTACAATATCATATTATTGTTTTCTTAATCTAATTCATGATTTTTTAATATTAACTGTATAATAATTTTTGATGAGTGGGCGTTTTGTCCCCTGTAGTACTGATTGTTGTTCTTCTCTTAAAAGGTGCGTTGTCATTATGGATGATTTCTTCAAATTGATCGTCAGTGATGGCTCGGGTCTATAGATACTTATCACTAAGCTCTAGTTCATGCTAAAGAAGTTGTTGCACTTCTGTGTTGGGATGATCTTCCAGGTTCCTGATGATTTTTCCAGAGAGCTGCAGTAAATAGTTGTCCAGTGGTATTAACTTTGCTTCTTCGTACAGATTCCTTCTTCATCAGTGGGTTACGGTACAGTCCAGTGCAAATGCGGAGCATCTTTCTTTCAAAAAGCTTAATCTTTTTCAATGCTGTAGGTGAAATAAAAAAACCAGATGGGAAAGGCATAGGTCAGAACGGGTCGGATAAGTTGTTTGTACACAAGCAGCTTGCTCTTCTTACTTAGTCCATTTTGACTCCTAAGAAGCGGATGGACCAAGTGCAGAGAATAGTTGGCTCCCTTCAACATCAAGTCTGCATGCCTTTTGAATTTGAATTTGTTGGAAAAGTTGATTTCCAAGTACTTCGTTGATGATTTGACTGTCACTTCACTGTTGTCTGGAAACTTTATTTTGATTGCATCACTGGTGTTCGGAAGCAGATGAGTTCAGTCTTTTCGCTGTTTATCCTCAGTCCCCATTTGACATAGTATTCCCATAGGTTTGTAATGTGCTCTTGCACTCTTCTGGCAGCAAATTCTGGGGTGGAATCGGCTAAGTGATAGTTGATTGTGATTGTTATTTTGACTATAGCCGTCTCTATCATATTAATAAAGAAATGTAGAGAGAGCTATTGTCAAAATGACAATCACAATCAACTAACACCCTAGCCGATTCCACCCCTGGTGGCGTATGTGATGAACAGAAGTGGTCCAAGTTTTGATCCTTGAGGAACTCCAGCGTTAATTCCTTTGGTTGATGACACATGTTTTTCTACTCATACCTGTACACAAAAAAGTCTATGGGTTATAGGAAATTAGTGATTAGGAAGTCCGAGATTTTGAATAGTAATCCTTTTATCCAATTGCTGTCGAAAGCTTTTTCGATGTCCACCAAACACGCTACAGTGGTTTATTTTTTTTTTTTGAGTCCAATTGTAACATCAGTATGGAGTCCCAGTAATGGATGTAGGGTAGAGTGTTTATTTCGAAAGCCATACTGAAACTCCGGTATGACATCTCTTTCTCTGCAGAAAACGTAGAGTTTCTTCAATATCAACGCCTTCGCTTCAGTATCTTACTCATGCAGCTGAGCAAAGAAATTGACCGATATCCTTCCACATTTGCGCGGTTGTTCTTCTTCGGAACAGGAATAACTTTTGCGATTTTCCAGGCTGCAGGGAAATAGCTGTTGTTCAGGCATAGTTATGGAAGATTATAGTCAACAGGAGAACAGCAAGATTTGGTAACTTTTCTTCCTGCTGATTTTTTGAAGTTTCCAGTGAAGAAAATGTCAGATACTTCTTCAGGAGAAGTGAAAACATCTGTCAGCGTCAGCTCGGTTTCGGTGGTTGCTGATATCTCTTAAAAGCGAGTTTCTACATCTTCGATAAAGTCAGGAAGGTGTACGGGAGGGCGGTCTTTGAAACTATCATGAAAGTGATTTGCAAACGCTTCAGCTTTCTCTGCAGAAGTGGTTGAAACTTCTTGTCCGTGAAAGATGATGTCTAGAATTGAGTTTGCTCTTCCAACAATCAGATTGATCTTTTTAAACGTGTCAGGTCCAGGTTTAATATCTTCGAGTCTCTTCCTAAAATCCTTTTCCTGATGATGTTTTACTGCCGGGTTGAACATTGTGTTAGTGCACTGAAGTTCTGAGTATAGCCGACAGTATTCGACACTTTCCCTGTTAAATATCCTGTGGAATATTCTTTGGAGGCTTTTTCGGAGTCTTTGCCGGTGAGCATATATTAATTGTATATGTTGGGGTTAGTTTGCATATTTACCTCTGCTGGTGCGGGGTGTTTTCTGCCTGTCCAAAGCATTGTTGACCACAGCTTCAAATTGAGCAATGGTGTTATCGATCTCATTGTTGTTGAGATTGTTGACGCTGGAGACTTCTGGTAGGCGTTCTTCAACTTCTGAACGGAATCTTATCCAGTTCTGTTCCAGTTCCTGTAATTCAATCTGACTCTCAATTTAACCGCCAGTTGGTCCGAGTCACTATCGTGTGCAACACAAGTGAAGTTTTGGAACTCGGGAAGGATGTTCGTAAAATTGGACGTCACTAAAAAGAAGTCTAGCAGCGACGGAGTTCTTTGAAATGTGGGCCTATGTTGTGATATAACCACCAGTGAGTTAAGCTCGGGGTTGTCATGCAGCCAGTCCACAATTGCTTTCCTTGTGTAGAAGCCCTGGTGTCCAGCCAGAGTGGGTGTCGTGCATTGAAGTCACCTCCAAGTACACAGTAAGTTTGTTGGCTAGCCAGATTGTTGATGGCGTTGAGGTCATGTATGATGTCACATCTTGTTGCGTTACACTTGTTGTATACTGAGACGAGAAGCAGCGTTTCATTATCCGACATATTGATCACAACGGCTGTAGTCTCCATGCAGCGCAGTACAGGTACCCGCGTACTCGCTTTTGAGGTCCGAATTTAAGAGGATGGCAGTTCCTTTGCCTTCAGATGTCTTGCCCTGTCTATAGGATGTGTAGCCTTCCGGTTTAAAGGTGTTTTTTTGCTGTGATGTTTGTTTCCTGTAAGAAGATAATATAATATAATTCTTTGATTTTAAAAAAAAGTTTAGTGAAATACGTCTGGCTGTTGAATAAATAGAATTAACGTTATATGTAAATGTCAAATCATTTAGTCATTTTAGCCAATCACCATGGAAAGATATTACAATGAACAACACATTCACACATCTGATATCACAATGAACATTCAGGTCAAGATGAAGAAAATTACATACTTCCGTTTAAGTGTAATAAAAAGTCGGACCGCTGACATTAATATTCTAGGTGTCTAATTTTAATCGAATTCCCTCAGAAGAATTAATTTTGCTCTGAATTTTATAAGAATCGGTTAACATCGGCCAATAGTTGCGCCACTGTCGTACCTTTACGAAACGCACTTTGGATTTACGATCACTTGAAATTTTTATGAAAACAACGCGAGCAATTTGACAGCATGGCAATCTCACGCAGGGGCAACATAAACTGGCCACCAAGGTCGGGTAGTTTGACCCCGTTAGACTTTTTCTTTTGGAATATGCCTAGCTGATGTTTGACGGTTTTTTTTACCAGTACGCTTCCATGTCCCGTCTTTAGAATCTTTAAATGTGGGAACTGCGTGCTGTAGCCAAAATGGTGCGCTCCGCCGCAAGGTCGATCGACTTTATTTCGTTATCGAAGTTTGTGTCTTTCGGGGCGTGCTTTCTGTCTGTGTAATATAATCGCCTAAGACAAATTTATTGTTTTACAGATGCTTGTTTTAGAGGTGGAGAACTGTAAATTGACAACACTTTTTTCTGTGACAGCCGATTTCACAGCTTCCGGTTATGTTAAGATTGGTTTGGTTTTGGCAATTTATGAAATTAACACATAGGATCATTGTTTGCTCCGCTGTACAGTTTAAAAATTTTGTTCAGTGATAATTAATAAATAACAAGCCTTTTGCAGAAACTCTATTACATCCACAAAAAGTCACTGTTTGATGCGCCTTATGTGCCGATGGAATCCGGTGGTCCGTATTTCATCAAAAATATTGATGGTAAGAGTGTTGCATCCAACTGTTAGCGGCACAGAGTCACTGCCTCTGTCAGTAGGTATTAATGTAGCAGGGAAATGGTTTGATCAAGATGGCGCCACATACCACACCAAAGTGATATATACAATTTCTTTACTGAAACAAAATTTGACAAACGATTCATTCACGAAATGACCCTGGTAACTTTCCAGTATCCACCTCATTTGTGCAATTTTTACGACATAAGATTATTTTACCTGGGGTATGTAAATTAATATGGGTTTCCTAACAGTCGAAACAGTGGACTTTACCCGGCGAACGTGCTGCTCCAAAGAAGGCGAAGACTGTAAGGAGGTTATCAAGGTTAGAGAAGTTAGTTTCCGTAGTTTTAAGGTCAACCCTAGTCGAGTTTTGATATTTAAATTAAGAAAACTAGGGTTTAATGAATATTTTGAAAGGGGGCTTCAATCTTATTTAACTGATAGATCATACTCGATACTTTTCAACGGCTGCGAATCAAATAACCTCAAAGTTAATTGTGGAATACCACAGGGTAGCCATTTGGGAGCAGTCCTTTTTGTTTTTTATTTATTTATTAACCACCTACCGTTTGTGTTAAAGTGCTCACTCTGTCTAATTTATGCGGACGATGTAACAATCTTAAAACATACATATTTCGAATATCCAAGATTCTGAAGAATTAAAGTATGATTTTAATTTTTACATTACATCAATGTCATAGCTAATAACTCCAATTCAATACTAGGTTGGATTAAAAGAGAGTCAAGACAGTTTTCGGCTCTTTTCGTTATCAAACAGCTTTTTGTATCATTTTTTCGACCCATTCTGGAATATGTTTGTCAATCCTGGACTACCCATTATGACTGTCATAAAGCCAGATTAGAACAAGTGCAAACAAGGTTTTTGAGGTTTGCGCTCAAAAGTTTACGTTGGGAAAATCCCTTTGAACTCCCTCCTTACAACAGAGTAGATTTAAGCCTATCGACATGCCTACATTCTTCAATTAAATTTGAATTAACTTTTTTTTCTTAATTTTAATATAATGTTATAATAATAAGCTTTAATATATAAATTACAAAACAGTGCTACTCTTAGCCTCAGTCTAAGCCCACACATTTTATATGAATGTACCATTGACTATACCTTGGCTTTCCTTTTCTTTTTTTACATTTTTTGTTACTGTAAGATTTGTATAATATTTATTTTTCTGAGTAGAAACTATTTACAAAGTCAGATTAAATTGCATATTACAGTTGAAATCTGATGAAAAAATTGGTTAAATTCCTTTGTGCACAATACCTACCTGTGTATACAAACGATGGAACATACATTTATTTGCTCAAGTAAGCAAATAAATAATAAACCGTTTGAAAAATACTTTTCAAAACCCACCATGTTTAATCAAAAACTTCATACATAGGTATTTATTAAAGAAAAATAATAAAAAAAAATACTGTAGAGGTATAGGTGCATACGCATATACAGTATCAGGGACTTCTGTAGTCATTACTTATACGAGCAACCCTTTCCATTTAATTTTCGCTTAGGAGAGAACTGACATTCGGATCGAACATTTCCTTGCAGATAGTTTTAATCCCGCCCATATTCATATGCGAAAGTCCGAAATGCATTGTTGCATAAAATTTTGCAAAATGCACAAGAACAAAAAAAAAGCAAGGAACGAACACACATAATATCGGATCACTTTGCAAAATGACAGCCCACCGTGTTCTGTTTGTGTGGCACATCTGCTGCGACAGCAACAAAACTGCATCAGCAAAATGTCCGTCCATTTACTGCTGATATGGGGACTGGCAACTGGACTTTTGTGATGTTTTGTTTCTCGTTTGGTTCTTTTTTATGCATGGCCATAATGCAGTGGGGGGCAGAGACGGTAGACGGACACATAATCTCGCCCCCCTGCAGAGAAGGGTTGTGTGTACCTCGCTGCACTTACATGTGTTCCACATTTATGGCAGCGGACATGACCAACATATGGAACGCACTCTCGCACTTTCCACCATCATGCATGCCATCATCATCACTCTGAACGAACGAGGGGTGTAGTGCAACACGTGTACACTCTGTGCAGTTGTATCTACATCGAAATGATGCATCATTGTTTTATTGCAACTGGGGACGACTGTGGCGTAGGACAGCGCTGTCGTTTGTTTTAACTCTACATAAAGGGTGGATCTCCTAAATGTATGGTATTAAAAAAAGTTGCTCATTTTTTAAAACTTTTTCGTTAGTATCGTACTAAGGCTATTTTTTAATAAATTTCTTCTGAACATACTGAACAGACAACCGAACAAACATACCTTTTTTGACATTTGGAACTTTTAAAGTGTCAAATGAAGTAAGAATATATAATACTAAAAAAGTAAAATACTTATTCGATGGTAACATGACTAATTTGATAAAAAAATTAGCAATCATATTAAAAAAAAAAAAACTTTTTAACATCTTACATATTCGACTAAGAGATTGTGTTTTTGTTACTGAAATCGTTCAATGGCTATTTTCTTAAAAAACTACTGCTGAAATCTCCTCAAAACAGGGAAGTTCAGGCAGAAAACTCAGGAAAATTAATTTTTCGTCTAAGTACGATAGGAAAAGTATACAATAATTATTCCGTAATTTTAAATTTAATAGAATATTAGAGTACGGATGGTGTTAAAATTTATATAAAGTTAGTAAATCCTCCTTTAAACTTAGTGTCGTCATCCATGCAGCTTGAAGCAAAGTGATCTGATAGTACCAGAGTTTGAAGAGGAGAATTAAAATCTCGGAGCAGATTAAAGAAAGTAGATCAAAACCATTATTTGACGAGTAGAAGTGTAAATTTAATTAAATTAAAGATTGAAGATAAACCAAAGACAAAAAGTTATTAAGAAAATTTAATTCTTAGATCAAAAACTCCTTTAATGCAAAAATGTCTTAGCAAGTGTTCATTGAAGGGAGACAAATTTTACGAAAAAAAATTAGAAAAATAATATTAACGATATGGGTGAAAAATTGTCTTCATATATTATCACCTTTTAAAATAGATGCGTTTTTTGCTAGGTGATACAACGCAGCTCAATCTTACACGCTGAACAACAACAAACCTATCGTGACGATAAGTAAGCAGAAATAGAATGAATTTAGATCTTCGTTGTAGTCAAAAAAGGGAGCACTGAGATAGTGATAGAAAAGAATTTTGTTTCTTGAAAGTACTTAGACTCGATGGATGTGTTCTTTGATAATTAATTAATGAGGATATACTATGATCGTCATCGTGCTAAGAAGGTATAGTATAGAAAAACGTTATAAGCCTAAAACATTTGCAAAAAGTGCAAATGTGTGAAAATTTTAAACGTATCTTGACTAGCAAAATTACATAAAGTACTTTTGCAAAAAAGTGAGTTATGCCATAAATTGGTATTTTTATTGAACAAAAGTTACAGTGGTTTCAAAACCAATGTTTGTATTTTTTGCTGTAAACAGACATCATGTCATGTTCTTGAAAACTGAAAAATTTCAAAATTACTTTTGGGTGAATTTTTTTTTCTTGAAATATTTGTTTGAATAAAAAAAGAGTTCCAGAATTATTTAGAAAACTTAAATTAGAACTTAGAACAGTTTCAATCAACCAAATAGAGCAAGCAGTTTTAAAACGACACCGACGCATATGAACAGACATTTCTTGGAATTGGTTCATGGACCAAGCTATCATTTCTAACATCCCTGTTTCATTAACAGGATCTGAACGTTTCAGAGTTCCAAATTAAATTCAATTTGCATTTTTTAAAAGAATTTTGAAATTTTTCGATTTTGAAAAACATGAACAAATTTCTTTAAGGGTTTCCCAACTGGCGCGGGCAAATTTTGGCGGCATATGGCGACCATGTTGTTTTAGTGATATCTGTCAAATTTGTTGCTTATAATTTAGTTACTGATGCCAAATCACCATGACAAAACTTATATATCATTGTAAGAGCAAACGTTGCGACCGTTTAACGGTAGACCTGGTGGCCCTTTACAGTCGATTTTTCAATGTTTGGTGGCCAAATTTGAGACGATTGGTTCGGTAATCCATCAGCAAACATTCGTACGTCAAAGAAACGTAAGATCGGCCGAGATAATCACCGTCGAACTCGGACTTTCGCGGACTTCAACTTGGCATATCTTGGGTCGGGACTTGGGCTTACACCCGTACAAGATCCAACTGACCCAAAAGCTCCAAGTTCATGACCATGTACATTGTACAATACCGTTTGTTCGCTTACTGGGCTTTCGAGTACTTTTTCGAAAACGACGTTGGTGAGATGGTCACCGTCAATCCCGAACGCTACAGAACGTTATTGACCAATTTTGTCAATTGTCAATTAATTTTGCCCAAATTAAACCATATGGACCTAGATGACATGTGGTTCCAGGATATTCCATTTCAACATCTAGCAGTTTGGTAAATCCGGCACTTTCTTGAATTTAATAAGCAAGAACTAGTAATAACTGTCAAAATTAGTTTCTAAGGCTAAGCCCTATACTTTTATGCAATAATTAAATAGAAATGAAAAAAAAAAACTTTTATTGCGTGCATAGTTTTAAAGTTCAGAATTCGTCACTCAATTTACTAACCATACTCTTCCAACACATCCCTGATAAGAATAATCAAATTTGACATCTTGTTTTTTTTGTAATAAATTGTTGACTTTTCCAAGCAGATAATTAAAAACATATATCTTTACCAAAGAAATAAAGAAAGAAAATAAAGAAAGAAAGAGTTCTTAATCTCTCCAAGAAGGTGGCTGGCATTCCCGAACAACATGAAGTATATTGTATCATTCAAAGGACCATCATCGGAACAGTAGGGGAGTAGGCTTAGTTATTCATCTTAGTTTTTATGTTGGGTATTTTTTTTTTTTTTTTTTTGTGACAAAATTATTAGCATATGGTTTTGACATTTAATAAAGGTATGTCAAACATACAAACATAGCGTTTTATTGGGAAACTTTTCTGCACTGCGTTCCCACTTAAAAAAACGCACCTAATGAAGAAAACTATTACAATCAGCCGCGTAAACTTAAAATTTATCATTTCAAGATTATCATCAGTTATGAATTGGGTTTGAATTTACTTTAGGCATCAGATGCTGCCTATTGGAACTCATAAAATATGGGAAGTAGTAGGAATTATATTATCAATTTCGACAGCACTGGTAAAAAGTAATTATTTTTTTTGTTGCAGTTGCATTTTGTTTATAAAGAAGTAACAAGCTGCTTAATGCATGGAATGGTAGCTGCAGTAGTTCTTATTTTTTTTTATATTACAGAAGACTATTACTCTTTTAAGAACAAAAAATAATACATTTTACTGCATGGGGGAACACCATTGTAGTCAGTGTTGAAGAATGGCACCCTTTTTCTTAAGGATAATTTCTTCGGAGTAGTAGTAGATGAAGACTGATTCAATCCAGAGTGAGAGAGTAACAACAATGTAGATATTCGCGCAAAACCGTGCATCGAAGAAGGATTATGTACACGAACGAGGGTTGTGTAAGAGAGACACGCCTTCTTCCGTTCTTCGAGCAAACTTGAAAGGATTCGATATTTCGTTATTCTATTGAAAAGGAGGTGCAAATGTTCACTAGTGAGCCGTTAAATTGAAATCAATACCTTATACCCCAGGTGTCATTGAATGGAGGGTAATTTACACAAAGGCATTTTTACATATCCTTACAATGTTTGAAGGGGCTAATGATGGGAAAAAAGGAAAGAAAACTGTTTTCTTGTAGCAAGACGAACGATGCTAAGGAAAATGTATGTAGGAAGGTTTGTCGTTTTTAATATTAGTTGCTTAAAGGGGACGGGGGCAACGTGATTAATAAGTAATATTCATAAATGCTGGTTTAATTTTGATTTTGTTAACAACGACGCAAATTAGTCGAATGAGTTAGAGCTGTATCAATCACAATTCACCAAATCAATCAATCCTAATGTCAACTTGCAACTGAAACCGATGAAGATTTAGTGAACGAAACGAATGATATTTCGTTCATTCAACTTGTTCTCAGTCATTTCGCGATTTCAAATAGGAATGGAAATAAAACGTAATGTATAATATTCTTTAATTTATATAAAATTGAAGATGGCGTGAACGAAGTCGAAAAAAAGTAGATAAAGCTAAACTTTCGTTTAATGTCACATTGCTTTGAGCTCGGTCAGCACTCAACGATAAAAAAAAAAACAAAATATTTTAGTTGAATGATGGCGGTCAGCCATCAGACGAATAGGGGGAACAACATGTAGCATACGAAAACATGCACGTGCCGTAACTATTCGGGACTGGTGGAAGTGTGATCATAGCCTCTTCGCGGCGGCCGCTAGAAACAAGCCTTTTAAAAAGGTTTGGCTAATATGATCAGGCTGGTTCCACAGGTTGGCGACAGGTTAATTCCCTGTCCCGTAAAACTAAGAGAATTTCGAGAACGACAACAAGCCTCGGAAACGGACTGATCACACGACGACAACCAACGCAAAGAAAAAGGAAAAACGATTTACGAATTTTCTTATGGAACGTACGATCGCTCTATAGAGCTCGAGCTGCTCAGCAGCTAGCCGATGCCCTGTCAAAATATAAAGCTGACATAACAGCTCTTCAAGAAATCAGATGGACAGGGAATGGTGTTTTACAGAAGAAAGAATATGACGTATATTACAGCTGTCATACAAAACACCATGTGCTCGGGGTAGGCTTCCTAGTCAGCGAAAAAATGAAGTCTACTATCATCGGCTTTAACGCTATAAGCGAAAGGCTATGCACCCTTCGCGTGCGAGGCAAATTTACGAACATCAGCCTCATTAACGTTCACGGACCTACGGAGGAGTCCTCAGACGAAGAAAAAGAGACTTACTACGAACAAGTCGAGAGGGCCCTCAATGCCTGCCCAAGGTATGATGTTAAAATCATCCTTGGGGATTTGAACGCAAAAATAGGTCGGGAGCCGGTATTCAGGCATTACGCAGGCACCCATAGTTTGCATGAGAACACTAATGACAATGGTCGTTGCGAGTACCAGGTTCCCGCGTAAAGATATCTACAAAGCCACCTGGGTATCACCTGATGGAGTCACTCGTAACCAAATAGACCACGTGTTGATAGACCGTCGCCACTACTCGAACTTGATGACGGTACGAACGTACCGAGGTGCCAATATCGACTCGGATCACTATCTTGTTGGTATGGTTTTCCGAGGGCGGATTGCCTTGCGAAGACGCATTGCATCCGCCGATCAGGTTCGAATCAACACGGCTGCCCTGCGCAATGAAAACACCAGTAACACCTTTGGTAATGCGTTAGGACTCGCCCTAGAATCACTTGATTTAGGGAGAGTAAGTCCTGGAGCCAGTATGCTGGGCGTAAATGAGAAGTGGACACGCCTTAAGAATATTGTCATTGGTACTGCCAACTCCATCTTAGGCAGCAGTCGTAAAAATCGGAACGACTGGTTTGATGATGAATGCAAGCTAGCGACTGAACGTAAGAATGTTGCGTACCGAGCAATGCAACAATCTCATAGAACGCGGGCACGCGAAGAGGAATATAAAGAGCTCAGAAGAATAGAAAAACGGCTACACAGACAAAAAAAATCAGCCTGGGAGAAGAACCTAATCTGTGAAATAGAAAATAGCCGAGAGCGAGGTCCGCACCAGGCGCGGAAGTTCTACCAATCCGTCCGAAACATGACGCAGTACACACCACGCTGCACATACTGCAAGGACGGGGAGGGAAATCTGATCACCGATCCTGAAAGCATACTGGAGCGATGGGAAGTGTACTTTAATGAATTGCTAAATGGTCAGCTCACTGCAGAAGTGGAGGCTCCACTACTTCAAGAAGAAAACCCTATGTTGCCGCCACCAAGCATAGAAGAGGTTGAGAAGGCTATAGGCCGGCTTAAACAGAACAAAGCCCCGGGAGCCGATGGCATACCAGCCGAATTATTCCATCACGGCGGGCCAGCCTTACGTCAAGCAATGCATGATATTATAGTACACGTATGGGAGCAGGAAGAAATGCCAGAAGACTGGCGAAAAGGTTTAATATGCCCCATACATAAGAAGGGAGATGTCACAACGTGCAGCAATTATAGAGGTATCACGTTGTTGAGTACCGCCTATAAGATACTCTCCTCTATCCTACAAGACCGGATAACCCCATACGCTAAAACCGTTATCGGACAATATCAGTGTGGTTTCATTCCAGGCAAATCAACAACTGATCAGATCTTTACCCTTAGGCAGGCGATGGAAAAATGTCTAGAATTTAACATCCCAACATACCATCTGTTTATAGACTTTAAGGCCGCCTATGATAGCATAGCCAGGGTAGAACTTTACAAAGCCATGAGAGAATTCGGCATCCCAAATAAATTGACACGACTATGTAGGTTGACCATGACCAACGTAACAAGCCAAGTAAAAATAGCCGGATTGCTATCCAGACCAATCAACATCTTTAATGGACTCCGACAAGGGGACGGTTTGGCCTGCCTCCTCTTCAACCTGGCGTTGGAGAAAGCAATCCGTGACTCTGGCACGGCAACAAGAGGGACCATCGTCAACAGGTCCAGCCAGTTACTGGCTTACGCAGACGACATCGACATCATCGGAAGAACCGAACAAGCTGTACACGATTCCTTCATCCAGATCGAGCAGGCGGCACAAAATCTGGGGCTGCACATTAGTGAAGGTAAAACAAAGTACATGGTGGCGTCGAATGCGAGAGGAACAGTTGGTCAATCAATCAAGGTAGCGGAGCACGAATTTGAAGTGGTGCAATCCTTTAAATACCTTGGGTCAATAGTAGCAGCCGATAACAATATAGAAGAAGAAATACGCGGGCGGCTTCTCAAATCCAACAGAGCCTACTATAGTCTGTCAAAGCTCTTCAAATCCAGAAATCTCACCATAACTTCAAAACTGCTGCTGTACAGGACCATGGTCCTGCCAGTACTCACATATGGATCCGAGACTTGGGTGCTTAGCAAAAGGCACTCCGACCTCTTAGCTGCGTTCGAGAGAAAAGTCTTAAGGAGAATTGTTGGCCCCGTATGTGAGGAAGGACGATTCCGGAGACGGTACAATCATGAATTGTACGCAATCTACCTAGAAGCAGATATCGTGACAAAAATTAAGCTCGGTAGACTCCGGTGGGCAGGGCACCTAGCTCGCATGAGCGAAGAGGAACCTGCTCGGAAAGTTCTTTGTGGTACATTCTATGGTAGACGACAGCGTGGTAGACCATGCTTGCGCTGGAGAGATGGCGTAGACCAGGACGCCCGAAGCCTTGGGGTGCGCAACTGGATGGCGTCGGCTAGAGACCGGGATAGGTGGAGAGACTTGTTGAAAGAGGCCAGGACCGGAACCCGGTTGTCGAGCCGATGATGATGATGATGAACGATTGAATACATTTCGTATCAGTCTTATTCTCTTTCGGAACGAAACGGCTGGATATTTATGTAAAATGAATTTGATTGAATGAACGATCATTTAACCAATCAATGTTTGACTGATTCGATCTTTCTAAATGTTAAAACCATTTTAGTTTGATTTTACTCTTACTCATACTTTCTTCAAAAATTTTGTTTTTAAATTAAAATCTTCGAAAACCTATTTTATCTATTTAGTATCGTATCAGCTCCAAATGACACTTTGACATTAACATGACAGCTGTACAATCTTTTATGTCGTAGCCAACAAGCACAGTCTGACAACACTATTAGTCAGACTGATGAGTCAAATTTCGTTGAACGGGATAGTAGGAAATCGTCGCTATGCCGTTAATTAACGCTAACGATGTTTCAATGAACTGGTTGAAGCGGCGCTTGGTCGTCGAGACCAAGCGCTCTTGCGTCTGTAACCGCCTGGTCCCTGTAGCGGAGGTTCGGTCTTCCTCGTCGTCTTGAACCTGGGGGCTGGGATTCGAAGATTTTCTTGGCTGGAGCGTTGTTGTCCATTCGCGATGGACTGCTGAGGCTTTGTTTGTTGATAGCATATACTTTGTTTTGTCCTCATTAACTTCAAGACCAACGCGTTTCGCCTGTTCATCAATAGCTGTGAACGCTTCTAGCAAAGCTCGATTGGAACGGCCGATGATGTCGATTTCGTCCGCATAGCCAAGCAGTTGGGAACACCTATTGAAGATAGTGCCTGCCAGGTTAACACCACTCTTGCACACTATCTGCTCCAAAACTAGGTTGAAGAAATCACATGATAGCGCATCTCCTTGTCTGAACCCTGTACATGTCTGGAATAGCTCGGACGAGCTGCTACCCATTCGAACGTTGCACCGCGTATTTTGTAACATCATGCGGGATAGCTGGATCAGTTTTTTCGGGATCCCGAGTTCCGACATCGCCAATAGAAGATAGAAGCTTTTGGCGACTTATGCTATCATATGCGGCTTTGAAGTCGATGAAAAGATGGTGGGTCTCGACTTGAAATTCATTGGCCTTTTCCAGGATTTGCCTCAATGTGAAGATTTGGTCTATCATAGGTTGATCTGCCTGGCCTAAAGCCACACTGGTACGTACTAATTATAGTGTTGCAGAAAGGTTTTAGATGCTCACACATTACGGTTGATAGGATCTTGTAGGCAACATTAAGCAGGGATATGCCCCTGTAGACCTGTAGTTTTTGCAGGACATAGGACCTCCTTTTTTGTAGATTGGGCATATAGAGCTGTTTGACCATTCGTCGGGCATACTTTCCTCCTCCCACACTTGGTTGTTGAGTTGATGCAAGCACCCTATCAGGAGATCTCTTCCATACTTAAAGAGTTGTGCAGGTAGGCCATCCGAGTCGGCGGATTTGTTGTTTTTAAGCTTGCGTATTGCTTTTTTATCCTCTTCAGTACTGGGCAGTGGGACTGGATCTTCACTGACTGGTCTTATGCGTCTTTGCTCTCCTGTGGTTTCATCTAAATAATGCCCATTAAGCAGCTGCTGGAAATGCTGTTTAAACACGTCTACAATTCCCTGTGCTTCGGTGACTAGGTTCCCTTCGCTGTTTCGAAGAGCTTGCGTGCCGGTCCTATAACCTGATGCCAGTTGTTTGGCTGTTTTATAGAACCGGCAGGTGTTTGTGGCCGTGTTAGACTCCTCGAGATAACTCAGCTGAGAAGCTGCGGCTGCTCTTTTCTTTCTTCGCAGGGTTTTTTTCTCTTTCTCGTTCCTCTTTTGCTGCTCTTGTTTTCCGTTGCAGCATTTGCATTCGTGCATTTTCCGTCTCCTGCTTCAATACCGCGCATTTTCCTAGGTGTTTGATAGCCTATGGTGGTCTCGGCTACCTCCTTAATGATGTCGCGGTACTGGTTCCACTGATGGTTGTTGACGCTTGGGGCTGGGGTACGGCAGAGAGTTTCCCGGTCGATTGCTCACTCTAGTCTCTGGCTTTCAATATGCATGCAATATTGAATTTCTTCCTAAGGGCGGTCATCATTTTCTTTTCGTTGGAACTTTGTCACAACAAGAAAGTGGTCAGAGTCCACTTTTGCACCTCGTAAAGTTCGCACGTCCAAGATGTTCGACGCGTGCCTTGCGCCAATTAGCACGTGGTCGATTTGGTTGGCGGTTCGACCATCTGGAGATCGCCAAGTTGCTGTGTGTATCCTTCGCCTGGGGAACCTAGTTCTACTTATCACCGTATCCCGAGCTGCAGCAAAGTCGATTAGTCGGAAGCCGTTATCTGTTGTCGTTTCGTGGAGGCTGTGCTTTCCAACTTATCCACCAAAGATACATATTTTCCTTCCCGACTTTAGCATTGAAATCTCCGAGCACGACTTTGACATCGTACCCCGGACAGGCTCCGTAGGCTGCTTTCAAATCTTTATAGAAACACAAAAAACATAAAAGGTGGCGCCCCCTATAACTATCAAAAAAGGTTTGTTTGCTTAGTTTTGTGAACGAACTGTCATTGTTTTAGTTACATAGTTTCAGAAGCAGTTCATTTAACACATAGTTTTAGCACGGTTGAATAAGTATCAATTTATAGTTAACTTGCCTTCTGACGAAAAACCAAGATCGATAAGTTAAGGCTGACGGCTGTGTCGGTTTTACTTGCGATATAGGTACGAAAGGGCAATTTTTGCATTTGGGAATAAAAATCGAGCTCAAGAGGTTGATGATCATAAAAACAAATTTGGTTGTGCAACAGCTCGAAGTGAACCAGGACCTAGTGACTTTCAACTCTCAACCATTCCTGTTACCAGCAACGGAGAACAAGCAAGTTTTTTTCAGGGATGTACTACCCCTCGCGGGGAATTGACAAATCCTTCAAGAGTATCTCTTGTCATAGAAACAGCTGATGATCATAGAGAACACAAAAAATGTGGGTTCCGCATCCTATATCCAGATCTACACTGAAATGATTTTCCAAACAAAAAACTTGGTATTTAAGTTTCTCGGTGATTCGCTAGAGGAGAAATAGATTTTTTTTGGCTCCAAAACTAGCGGTACCTGCCGTTCTGCAAAATCTTATTTATCTCAAAAACGGCTCCCACGATTTTGATAAAAAAAAAAATTAAATGTGCAATTATATTCATGGAATACATTTTGGTGAAGAAAAATTTTCGGAAAAAATGTTATTAATGCAAATACGACTGCAGATCCATCTGCAGCTACGTTGCATTGTGTTCGCAATATTGCATTTGTGTGTTTTCGATGTTTTGCGATCTATTTTAGTTGTAGCTCTAGTTGCAGGTAGGTCTCTATTTGAGAGCGATATTCCTATAAAATGGCAGAATCCAAGCGATTTTTCGTTTATATATTCTGTTGACGCAGTCTTTTTGGTGACCTCAATTCAGTTCAATGGCAGCTCTTTTTTATATCAAAGAGCAATCACCCACTTACCAATTATACAACTAAAACAACCCCATTGATGAATCTCGCAGAATTTAATCACAGCCTTTTGTTCAGGATCTTCTAAAAATCGCCTTGGACTTTGAGGATTCAATTAAAAAAGAAGGGGAATGCTCCTTGTTATATATTTAAATGAATTTTTACTCATTTTCCCTTCAATAAATTCAAAACTATGTAGGCCGTTAGAACTGGGTCCAAAAGCTTATAAAAAAGACCAAACTAACGCCAATTCCAACTAAATTTCATCATTCGAAAAAAATCCATTTCCCTAATTTAAATTCTTAAACTTAATTAAAACAAAAAATATTCATGCCAAACCAAAGTTATTCTAAGGGAAATTAATACACCCAGAGGCCCAAACTAAGGCTAAAAGGATTTTTCTGCCTCTTCTTTAAGAAAAAATAAATTTAATTTCACTAAATGAAGGACCTCAATTCCATTGACACTTCTACCATCCATCTATTCGGTTCGCTAATCAATTTCTCTGGATTACCACGCGACAAACGCAAGAAAAAAAAGTCCCATCTCGATGATGGGAAAGCACTCGCGAGCATTTTTCTTTTGCGAGAAAAAAAAATTAAAAAAAAAAACAAATTAAAAGAAAAGAAAAATTGAATTTAATTGCATTTCCTTCAACAATTTAATTAATTTCACGATGGACCAATCCAAATTGTAGATAGGTAGGTACTCTCAGGATGAGGCTATGGGGAGCCATGAAAATGGAACAGCAAAAGAAATGCTCCGCAAATTAAATTATACGTTTTTGTCCGCAAGGTTATCCTGTGGGGTTTGAGAGGGTCCTTTGGCTACTTTGGCTTCTCTCACGCAACAATAACGGAAGAAAGATAAAATGAAGAAAACAAAATTTACAGAGACAAGAAACGGAACTATACCAAGAAATTCCAGAAAATTAACTGGAAATGAAAGTAATACGTTTTGCGGTACGTGACGCAATTTAATGATGTCACAGTCACATGACGAAGAAGGCACATCGCATTCTTTCGGTCGGTTCCTCTGTCGCGTTCTGTCTGTGAGTCCTTATGAGTTATTGTGCAACTGGGGAAATTCGGTCTCGGGCCTCGTACATCATCGTAAATTTTTTCTTTTCTTTTTTTTGTCGACATCGCTGTCCCCATTTTTTCTTCTTTTTTTATATACTCCGAGCTCACATACGAATTCCTGTCTGTCATATAGTTGGGGTCTATGAAGGATTTGTAATTTCCTGTGGTGCTTTGCTTGATCGTCGTCGCGAAATTGGATTTTCCTTTAGGTACAGGCCAAAGAAACACATCCATAACTCCTAGATTTTGTTTTCATCTTCTGAGGCTATCCACGTGCCAGGCATTACCTATTCAAGCCAAGACACATTATGCAGCTTAAAAAGTCATAAAAAATATGTCAAAATAGAAGAAAAAATATTGCGAAAAGACAGAGTGTATAATGTTGGTGTTTCATATTTTCAAAATGTAATTCAATTAATTCTTGACCAACAACTCTTAATCCTCACTGTGGATTAGCCAAATACATCAACTAGACAACAACACAGGGTGGCAAAGGTCATTTGAAACTGCTGGCAAAATTTTAATTTTTCTTACTTTATTCTAAGCAATTTTTGTTTTTTTTGAAGATGAACGGAATAATAATCCAAAAAAGTATAACATTTATTTTTGAAACGATATCGCAATGAGTCTGATTAAAATAAAATGAGTAAGAGGCTCAGTCGCAGGTACTGGCTCTTGTATTTAGAGGTTTCAGCATTTATACCATGTAGTATGCAAAATGGTCGGGTATCGAACTTCCAACTCGATGAGCGTCATCAAATTATCTAAGAAAATCTGTATTTATATCAGTATTTCTTTTAAGAACAAAAATGAGAAATTCAAAATTTGTAAAAAGGTACAGTCAGTAAATCTTAATAAAATTTTTTACTTGCGACTTATAGGTACTATAAGGCAAGTTATGCATTCGTAACAAAAATCGAACTAGAGATTTTGATCAAAGTTGACATTACGATGATAGCGAAGACTAAAAAAAGTGGGTCTCGCCATTCTGTCTGTCTGTTTATCTGTTAGTCTGTCTATCTGTCGGTTCGACTACAGCCTAAACGGCTCAGCCGATCTTCTTCTTTTCTTTTTTCTTTTTTTTTAAGACCAAAAATAATGGTACCTACCATACGATTTTTTTTTCGAAATTTTATAATTTTTTTCTCTCAAAAACTGTAACACAGAATTTTTAAAAAAAAAATTTGAATAATTTAATTTGGTTAAAACTAGCTAATGGCTGAAAAAAAATTTCCAAAAAATTGTTATTTTTGGTAGGCCCCCTGGGTTAATTTTTTTTGTTTTTGATTTTCTCGAAAACGGTACAGCCGATTTAAATCATTTTTTTTATGCTACAGATCCTCCAAATTTTGAACATTATTACATATTCAAATTTTCAATTTTTTATTTTTTGGATTTTTAAAAAAAATTTCAAATTTTTTTTCTGGAAACTCAATATTTCGAAAACCCCAATATCGATTTTTTTCAAACTTGACAAGTGAAAGTTTCTTATCATAACCTACAAGATTTGAGAAAAAAAAATTTTGTTTTATCTAAAACTAACGGTACCTACCTTCCATACAAATTTAAAAAAATGGTTTTCGAAAATCGTATTTTTCTGGAAAACGGTTCCGAGAATTTTGCTCACATTTTTTTTGCTTTCGATAAATTTTTACGATCTATAACTAAAAAAAATTTGAAATATAGATATTAGATACTGACTGTACCTACCATAGAACGATTTTTTCGAATTTTGAATTTCTCATTATCGGCATTACGGATTTTGATGAAATTTTTTATAAAGAAGCTCCTAAAAAGTTTTAACAACATTGCATTTCAAAACTTAAAAAAAAATATTTTTTCAATTTTTATAAAAAAAAGTCATTTTTTTTTTTTGAAAAAATTCGATATCTCAAGAAAGGCTCAGTATTTTTTTTTGGAAATTAGACTCTTATTCGTACAATAATAAAATTTAAGATTGGTCTACCAAAATTTTTTCTTAAAAATGTTTTGAAAATTTCGTACATAAAAGCGTATTTTTTAAGAAACCACTACAACGGCTTATAATTTTTGTTCTTTCATAAATTCATAGTTGCATAGCATTTTGTTTTAATCTCTTACTACTAAAAGAATTTAAGAATTTAAAAAATTCATTTTATCCTTATGAACAGTTTTCTTTAACAACATCCGTTTTTGAAATTCCTAGTCTATTACATAGGAGCAAGTTCGTGCGATCCAGTCGTGCATTTTATTTTTTATTGAATTGATCGTAAAAATTGATCGAGAAAAAAAATTCGTATGGCAGGAACCGTAATTTTTGGTCTTTAAAAAAATAAAAAAAAAGTGTGGAGAAAAAATCTAAAAATAATATCTACCAAGTTTAACACTTCATTATATTTTAACGTCTTCAAAAGTCAGTATTAAAAAAATTCAGAATTGTCCAGCATATACAGTGACGAGCAAAAATGGTCAAATGATTTCGCTTTTTTGAAAAATTGATTTAAGTAAGGATTTTTTAATAGAATTAAAATCTTTTTTTATTTTTTTAATTTTATTTATTTAACTCACATTTATTATGTATAATAAAATTTTCAAAAAATAATATACTATACAAACAAAAAAAATAATAATAATTTTCTGGTTTTGTCCAATTATGCACGTTTTAGTTTCAAGAGATTTAACATAGTTTGTTCATTGAGAGATGTTCCTCTCTATTGTGCTTTGTTTGTTTTACTGTTATTTAACAAGTAATAGTTAAGATTATTTTATTTGTTGACAGTTTGTTGTGGGTAAATCGTTCATTTTTAAACGTGTAAAGCTGATTGTGAAAATGAAAAAAAAATTGTAAAAATACCGTCGACCGCGCTAGTTTTTTATACTAAAAAGTGGTGAATCATCGCGTGAAGTGTCCAAAATTTTGAAAATTTCAAAAACCTCTGCTTAATATTAAAAAAATACAAAAACATCGATGTCCCCCAATGAAAAAAGGACGGAAACGACTACTTTCTGATCTGGAAGCTAGAAGAATTCAAAGAGAGTTGAGAAGTTGTGGGTCCAAAACGCCTAAGCAGGCAGTCCAAAGCATAGACAAGCCAGTATTAGTAGATGGACTGCATGCCGGGCACTCAAAAGTATTGGGTTAAACGCTAAAGAGAAACCGAAGAAGCCTCTGCTTTCAGCGAAAAATATTAAAGCCAGGTTAGCTTTTTGCTAAAAAGCTTAAAACACTGGACCATTGACCAATGGAAAAAAGTCATTTGGTCGGACGAGACGAAGGTCAATAGAATAGGAACGGATGGTAGATCTTTTTATTGGTCACGTCCTGGAGAACCACTTCAACAACATCAAGTTCAAAAGACCGTGAAACATGGAGGAGGTTTGGTGATGGTTTGGGGATGTTTCTCGTGGAACTCTGTTGGTCCTTTGGTGAAAATCGATGGCATCATGAACAAAGAAAAATATTAGGACATTTTGAAGACAAATTTACCACCTTTTACTGCATCAGCAGGCTTCAATGATTGTGAAATAACTTTTCAGCTGGAAGGAGATCCAAAACACACGTCAAAAATTGTCTCGGAATGGCTGAGAAATCAACAGTTTACGACGATGACATTGCCAGCACAAAGCCCTGACCTCAATCCAATTGAAAATGTAAGGGCAATTGTGAAGCGACGGTTGGGGCAGCACAAAAATCACCCATCAAGCACTCACGAGCTTTGTCAATGAATGGAGCTGGAATGGGGCCGTATTCCAGAGCAATTTCTTTATAATTTGGTGGAAAGTATGCCAAAGTCTTGCTCCCAAGTAACTAAAAATAAAGGTTTATGGACTAAATACTAAAGAGAAATCATTGATTTTAAACGTGCATAATTGGACAAGTCTAAAAACTAATGGAATATTTTTTGTTTTGTATAATATATTATTTTTTGAAAAAGTTATTATAAATAACAAAAGTTAGTTAAATAAACAAAATGACAAAAATAAAAAAAGATTTTAATTCTATTAAGAACTCTTACTTTAAATCAATTTTTCAAGTAAGCGAAAACATTTGACCACTTTTGCTCGTCACTGTATGTATATATGTTGGAAGTAGCCAACAAAATTGCGAAGAACCTCAGCAACTAGTTCAGGAGGAAATGTCTCCTAGCCAGAGTTATTTAAGTCCCAGAATGATCCTCGATGACAGATGATTTCGGGACGCATTCTATACAAGACATTTTTATAATTGCGAAATAAACTTTTGAGGATGTTTTATTAGTAACAATTTATATATTTCTCTACAATTTAGTGACTATTCCAAAAAAATTGTTTTCATTCGCTTTGCGTAGCCCCACCCAATCTACTGCCTATCAAGCTACATATTTTCGTTGTTAACCTCGTGCTTTGCACGCCACCGTTTGTAGATACAAAAAACATTCAAAAAAACTTAATCTTATGTTAAAGTTTCACTCGAATAGCTGATAAAGTATTTAGTGTTGGCTACAAAAATAATCTTATGCTGCATTTAAATTTAGACTAATCTTATGCTTCTTTCCACGGTTAAGATATTAAATGTCAGAAGAAGACAGGTTCTTCATACCGAAAAATCTTCTTTACCTCTACCAAATAGATAACCGCATAGAAATTATATCTTAATCTGTTAAAAGCTTCATAATTTTATAATACCCGACAACATATCTAATATTTAATAGAAATTGTCTCAAACATAAATCCATTGGTTCCGCACTATACCACACTGTGACTGTCCACTCCATCACTAATTCCCCATAAAATAAAAACTACATCCATTATCTTACGATCTTCTCAAAAATAAAAATTAAGTTTATATATCTTAATAAAAGAACTTGGTTTTGTTTAAATCAGATAATTGGCCTCCCGCCAAGCTTATCTGGATTTTATTTAAAAAATCATAACACTCTCTTCAAATGGTCGTAATTTAATCCAACAACAGCTACACGACAACTTAACAGCATCAATAATAATCGCGAGATTGAAAAAGCAAACATGGTGGAGACCAACATCGGACAAAAAAAGAATGGAATACAAAAATAACGTGTTAATCAAAACTTTAATGGTCGCAATAATATTTACATTTTCATTGATGTTCTTCGCTTCACTTCGGTCGGTCATCGTTCGCGCTTTTGATTATTCTCCTTTTTTTGGATTTTTTAAATGAGAATCAGAATCATATGTTTAACAGGGTGTTTCAGCCGTAGCTTTCAGATGAAACAGAAAGAAGTTAAAGAAAATTTATCAATAGCCAATATTCATAGAATTTTACTTAATACTTATGCTTCAATATTTCTTCGATTTTTTTTTATTAATTTATGTTTATCTCTTTGCAATAAGTACGGGTTTTCAGTTTTGAAATTTCATTAAAAGATTGAAAAAACTAATTTTTTTCTAGCAGATTCACAAAGCAACTTTTCTTTTCTAAGAAATTGGGCCAAATACATGTTTCTTTTAAAGAATGCGATTAAATGAACAAAATTAAAATGTGTCGATGTATTACGGTTTTATTAATAAGAGCAAACATTCCCATTGCTTATGGAATGAAACACAACATCGTTGAAGTGGCTGCCTCGGCTGGCTTCGCAGTAGCGCATTCTGTCCAATTTTCAAAGACCTTGTTGATGGTTTCGGGTTGTAGTTCTTGTATTGCTTAGATGATATTGACCTTAAGTGCTTGAATCGTTTTGGAATTGTTGTCAAAACATCGGTCCTTCACGGTTCCCTACAAAAAACAAAGTCCAAATGGGTGAAATTGCAGCTCCGAAGCGGCCAACTCATATCACCAAGACAGCTGATAACACGATTTGGGAATTTGGTGCGCAAAAGATCGTGCCATGGGTTGTGTGGCAGGCCCGCCATCCTGCATGAACCAAAGATCTTCCAAATCCATGTTTTCAATTTCCGCTGAGATGAAAAGGCGCCTCGTCAGAAAAGATGATTTTTCGCTCAATTTTTGTGTCCAATTAAAGCTCCTCTTAGGCCAATCTGCGAAGCGATTACGAAGCGGATGGTTATGCGCCTTCAATTACCGAGCCAATTGGACCTCTCAAGGGAATAATCAGAGATCTTTGTACAGAATTCTTATCAGGCTAGTGGGTTAAGGAGGAGTTTGAAATCCAAAGTGGTGTTAGACAGGGTTGTATACTGTCACCAATACTGTTCCTGTTGGTAATAAGTGATGTGCTGCATGCAACTTTGTCGACTTTAAATGGAGGAATTCAGTAGAATCTGCTATCACACCTCAAACATCTGGACTACGCGGATGACGTGTGCTTACTCTCTCATAGGATCATGGATCTCCATCAAATGACAACAAGGGTGGAGAAAGAAGCCGAAACCGTCGGGCTTAAGATCAATACGGCGAAAATTAAAAGAATCAGGCTTGGAACTTCCTCATCAACTCAAATAGATATTTCTGGACAACCAGTAGAGACGGTAGAGAGTTTTCAATACCTTGGGAGTATTGTCTCTACTGATGATGGCGGGACCGAACTAGATATAACCAGCCAAATCAGGAAAACAAAGGCTGCGTTTGGAGTGCTGTCCAAAATATGGAGAAACGGCTCTATAAGCCTAAAGACCAAGCTACGACTGTTCCGCTCCAATGTAGAATCCGTGCTTCTTTATGGATGCAGCACTTGGAAAGTAACACCCACCGTCAAAAGAAAGCTGCAAACGTTCGTGAATAGATGTCTGCGAAACATCTTGCGGATTTTATGGCCTAACCGTATCTCCAATGATAAGCTTCATGCAAGGACTGGTCAGGTACTTATCGGCTCTATAATAAGAAAACGTAAGTGGCAGTGGATTGGACATACGCTTCGAAAAGGCCACGTGTGCATTGCGAGTCAAGCGATGCAATGGAACCCTCTCACGCAGTGAGGCAGAGGAGTGGGCCGACCCAGAAGTACTTGGCGAAGAACGGTCGAAGAGGAATCAGCACAACTGGGGAAGAGTTGGAGAGAGCTGAGGTACATCTTCAGAAACCGTACACGATGGCGCGTAGGAATAGTGGAGGCCCCATACCCCGCAAGGGCAACCACACGGACGTAACAGGTCCACGGACCTGAGTAAGTAAGTAGTGGGTTAATTACAAGGGAGTCACAACCCCAAGGGTATCACAACGGATCTAGATTGATCTAAGTGTTGGCGGTAACAAGATCAACGGTCAGCCCATTAACCTAACATTACCTAGTGAGTGAAACGTTGAGCTGTTGAGATCGATGGCGAGTTGATGTTCGTGAGTCTCACATTCTCGCCTACAGCAGCCACATTCTCGTCTGTGTGCACCGTATGACAACGGAGACCATGAGTGTTGTTACATACCAGTCTTATGAACTTTTTGCACAAAGTTGCTTACAGCAGGCGCGTTGGGTGCCTCATTTCGGCCAAAACTTCTTTTCAAAAAACGCACTGTACTTTGGAAATAAGTTTTCTATATTTCCCTAAAAAAATTAAGAAAAAAAACGAATGTTTTTAAATATTTTTAAGAACACATGTACGCCAACTTAATATTTGTTTTTCATTCTACAAATACAGATTAAATTTCAAAAAAAAAAAAAAAAATTACGCGTTTCTGAGATATTGAATACTTATTCAAAAATCTGTTATGAAGTTTTTTTTTTCGAAAATCCAAAAAATATTTTTGGTTTCGTGCAGGCTGTATCTTCCAACTGTGTCACCAAATATACTTCCTAGCTTGGGCTTAAAATCTCTAGGACAATTTTAATTTCATAACTAGGGCACCTCTCGTATGTTTTGTCCAGGAGCTCGTAGAATACTTCTTTGGTGTCTTCATCTTTCTCCTCTGTTGGGACATGCGCGTAAATGAGGCTTATGTGGGGGAATTTATCCTTGATGCGGATTGTCATGAAACGCTCGTTCATGCAGTTGAAACTCAAAACTTTTTGACTGATCGCAGTTCTAACAACAAATCCGCATCAAAAAGAACGCTGCTTTTGTTCTCGATAGCAGTCTCTTAATTTTCGGCTCTCCGGTCCATCCCATTGCATTTCTTGGATGGCGGTAATATTTGCTTCGTGTTCGTACCAGTTTAGAGCTTCCGCTCATTGTTCAGCTGTACGTGGTCTTATGGGACCTAACTTTCTATACAGTATTCCCCGCTTAATTGCACCGACCATTTTGTCAGATTTTTCGGTCAATTATCCGGGTGGTTCAATTAACGAAACCCCGCTTAATTGACCGACCTGTTCAATTAAACGAAACCCGTATAATTGCACGAGTCGGTCAACTAAAAATTAAAATATTCATCCCAGAAATTTACTATGAACATTTCATTGTCAACTTACGAAAACCTTGAAAAAACTGAAAAAGAATACACACACAAAAATATTTGAATACGTTTTATTTAAAAAATAAACATACATACATAATTAGAACTATGAAACAGAAATAAATTATTCTTAAAAAAAAGTCACTTTTAGCTTCGAAAAGGATACAAAAAAATAATAAATACAATAGTATGTAGGTATGTACCTCGAAAGGCTCATAATGGTTATTTGCATACATTGGTTTGAAAAAATTTGTGATTTGATTTTGATTGATTGTTTTGTTTTGAACAATGTCTTCTTGTTTTTCAGCTCAACTGTAAATTTATTTAGTGGTAAGAAGTATAAACGTAGAATTGCAATGTCCTGAAGAATTTCGAAAGTCGATGGTAATATGGCTTCAAATTCTTCTTTTTCTTAAACCGTTTTTAAAATTTCGGCGTTTGTTAAGCATTGTACTTAAGTATGTTGTCTATGACCACGATATCATTTTCCGGCTTCTCTTCATCTTGAATGATACCTGTCTTTTAAAAAACCACTTCAGACGTAGGTTAAGTAATAAAATATTTCTAATATTTGTTTCATTATAATTTTTTTGTACGTCCAATTATCCGAAAAATGTCCATATATTTTTTTTTTCGGGTGCATATTTTAAAGTTCAATTAACCGAGTAATTCAATTAAGCGGGGTTCAATTAACCATCCAAAAAGCTATGCTACTAATACGGGAAATTTTGCAATGCAACTTTTTCGGTCAATTAAGCGGGATGTTCAATTAAGCGAGGTGCAACTAAGCGGGGATTACTGTATACTGATCTGAAGTACATTGTCCTAGAGCTGTGTCAATCAGGATCGATTCGATTTTTTTGATCAGATCATCGAAAAGTATCGATGATCGAAATCAATCATTTTAATCGATCTCAATCATTTAGATGATTCTCGATTCTGGATTCTCGATTTTCTATTTCAATCTCAATCATTTCAATGAGTCTCGATTTTCGATATCAGTTAACTCGATTAACCATGATTTACTCGATTCAATTTGTTCTGATTCAATCAATGTGGATTATGAATGCCAACAGTACGGTGGACTGGAATTTCTAGGTTGAACTCGGCATTGAAGAACATGATTGATCGAGTTGGTTGTTAATGTTGTAGGACGAAAAAACAATTGTTGGGTTGAACTGATGTTATTTGATGTATCAGGATCCGGTATGTTTAATGTGGATTTGACGTTTCTTAATCCATCTACATCGTAGCCATCCTTTGATGGAATTTGACAGTTTATGACTTGACGAATAGAGGACGAATAACGTACAATTTATATTTTGTGCAAAATGTCAGTCCAAAACCCTAAAATTTCTCTTTTCCGGAGCAACAAATAAAATCTCTTTTTCTTGAATTTTTTGACACTTTTTAATTCATGTACAAAGTATAGTTATCATTCGATGTTATTTGGTAATTTATGGCTCACAATAATAGAGTATTTTGTGAGAACTATCAAAGCTACAATAAGTCAATCTTATCATCGAAATCGAAATTAAAATCGAATTGGAACAGTATTGAATCATTTCAGTGAAATGAAAATGATCGATCGATTGAAATGATCGGATCATTTTCGTAATCGATTGTCGAACGATTCGATCATTTGAAATGAGCGATTTGCACAGCTCTTACATTGTCCTTATTTCTTTTGCATAGTTCGTCATTAGTAAATCCGTCCCTTTCCGATTTATT
The DNA here is from genome assembly GCA_963931855.1 of Philhelius festivus. Classification (NCBI taxonomy): domain Eukaryota; kingdom Metazoa; phylum Arthropoda; class Insecta; order Diptera; family Syrphidae; genus Philhelius; species Philhelius festivus. Next base: position 8,697,447 of record OZ007556.1, on the reverse strand, counting down.
TTTGCTTCGCAACTAAAATTATTGTATGTGGATGGAAAGTCATCCCGCCAGCATTAACCCCAATCTGGAGGGTCAGGCCATTACACGTATTATATTGAAAAAGTGATCCCATATCTCCATCTTGTGCTTGATTTTATTCTGTATATGATGTTATGAGCTAACAATTAAGTAGAGTAAGGTTTAAAAATGGATTCATTATTATAACACATTATTATCTATTTTAAAATTGTATAAATATATTGTTATTTTGTATACACAAACGTTGTTATATTACTGAAATTAGTTAGGCTTTAAGGAAATTGTACTCGACAATGGAAATAAATTAATAAATACATATGTTGTATATCTTAGATCCAACTGATTTACTTTTTCATGACTCTTTCGATTGGCTTGGAATTCAAGGGTCTTCCTTTTTCTGTTTGAAATGAGAGTTTTTTCTTGTCAGCCAGCAATATGAGAAGAAAAGCCTAAATCCAGTGTAACACTTCACAACCTATGAAATATTATGGAGGTGTCTCCTGTTTTTGGATACCAAAAATTAATTAACTTTCATACAAGAAATACCATCTGTGGAACCTCCTTCTTTTTTCATCTTTAGATCTGAAAAGTCAACAACACTTAGTTAATTACCCTACACACACACCTGGGCTTACACAAAAAAAAAAAAAAAAACTAACCATAAAAACAATGTCTGTTCTTGTTTAAAATATAAAAAAAAACCGAGAACTTATTTACCATAACCAAAAAGAATACGAGACCTCGTAAATCGTCGTCTGCCATAATAAATCAACTGTCAACTGTCAATTCGAATACTCATTTAGTATGCATCGCTAACCTATCGACACGATAGTTTTACCATAGCTCTATAAGTTGTTTGCTGGCATCAGCTGGTGCAATAAATGAATCGAATGCACACCAGAACACCTCATTATCAAAAAATGTTTTATTCGACAGAAAAAAAGGTTTAAAAAATGGGAGAACCGTCCATCGTTTGACAATCGCGTGCAACGACACAACAAAAAAACAAAAAAAAACCGTGGGGAATCTATTTATTTTTCGTTTTTCATTTGTCGATGTTCAACCAAAGAAACATGAAATCGTTCCGACCGCAACCAATTCGATTTCTAGCGCGGGAATAGTATTTGTGAAGGAAAAAAACAACCTTGATAGGACCCTAATAACCCTCCATTGTTATCCAATTCGATCCGACAAAAAACAGCTCGGGGTAATTAGTGGAATCCCTTTTATTCCAGTGCGATCAATTTATTACCCTCGAAGCCTCGAATGAAGGGATATTGTGTTCGAGGCATGCAGGATAACCTCGTTTAAGAACTGCGTGTTTATTTTCACAGAAGCCGCTCTCATAATGACGGTTCTTCCAAAGGACATCTCAATATTATACCTCCTTCGTGTTAGAAGTGAGAAAAGTCCTTCCAGATGAAGTGCCAAGATGTTGCTTTGCAATATAATCCCTGCACTCGTTGTCACAACTATCTACCTGTCATATTTTTGGTGGGATTTCTACGTGCGTGACCTCCCATCCATCCCATCGCAGCTGACACCTGTAAGATGGAACAATACAAATTATATCCTCAATCCGTGCGACGGACGACGCGATTCTAGATCAAAGGAATTAAAAATTAAATTTTTCAATCTGTTGCATCGCTGTTCCCTGTCTTCGCATCCGTCACTGCCAACTGGCAGTGTTTTTATTAAAAATGTATATTTTTCGATGGGGAACAAAACAACAAATTCAATCTCAGCCTTTCGATTAATCACAGATACCACCACACCTCTTTTGTTGGCAGTTGGTGTAGGGTAGCCCGAAAAGTTGAGATATTCGGAACATAACAGCACTCCCTTCACGAAATATATACATGCATAGTAATTTCGTTTCATCTTTCAGGGAATGTTTCCAGAAAAAAAGGAAAAAAGAAATCCCAGAATTCCCGAACTGATATAATATTTTGATGGAGGGTTAAGGCTCTTGTAGTACGCGAAACACACATATGGCACACATGATTATCCGGGTACAGTCTGTGTTCGAAGAAATGATGATTTCAAGCCGGAAAGGTTCTAGTCATTCTGATAAAATGTTGGAAAATAATAAGGTCTCAAATCCAAAAGGAGGAATTTTCAGAAGTTTAGTGTTGCCAGTTTTTTTCTTTCATTTTATTGGGAATCATGGACTTTTTCACTTCGAGGTCTTAAGTGAAAATGTTCTTTGGAGATTATTTACCCACAAAGTGTCAGCAATAAAGTAGATATTATTGAGCTCCGAGAAACATTTTACTCCGCTAGCTAAAAATTATCCACGATTTGTAATAGAATGGGACTTAACTGGGAGGGATTTTTTCCAAATTTTTATTTCAATGGTGTTACATGATGGCAATCCTCTTCTTCTGGCTCCTAAAAGTGCTGCAGTTTTCAGTTAATCTTAACTTTGTTCAAGTGAAAAGTGAATTCCCTTCCTTGAATATTCAAAAAGTAATGAAAACCACACTTTTTATTTTTGGTCTAATCAGAGGGCATTCAGAAAAAAAATCGAACTCGAGATTTTGATCAAACTTCAGATTACGATAGTAGAGAGCACCAAAACAGTGGATCCCACATTTCTATCTGTCTGTACCTCGATCTACAGCCTCAACCCCTGAACCAATTTTCTTCAAATTCGATTTTTAAGAATCTGAATGAATACTCGTATCTTCCTGGTAGAGTGGACTTTGCGGGAGTGCGACTTTAAGGCACTGCTCTTTTCAGATAATGTGGTCTTGTTCGCTTATTCCCCCCGAAATTTTGCAACTCATGATCAACAGGGCGTATGACTAATGTCGTTTTGGGAACCTCAGTCAACAAAGAAAAATCTAAAGCAATGATTTTTAGAAGAGGTTGAAAAAGCACTGCATCGAATGAAATTGAATTGGAAATTGAATGGAGAAAAAAGAGAAAGTACGTATATAAACGAACGCAAGTATCTATCATCATCATCATCAGCTCGACAACCCGGTTCCGGTCCTGGCCTCTTTCAACAAGTCTCTCCACCTATCCCGGTCTCTATAGCCGAATCCATCCAGTTGCGCACCCCAAGGCTTCGGGCGTCCTGGTCTACGCCATCTCTCCAGCGCAAGCATGGTCTACCACGCTGTCGTCTACCATAGAATGTACCACAAAGAACTTTCCGAGCAGGTTCCTCTTCGCTCATGCGAGCTAGGTGCCCTGCCCACCGGAGTCTACCGAGCTTAATTTTTGTCACGATATCTGCTTCTAGGTAGATTGCGTACAATTCATGATTGTACCGTCTCCGGAATCGTCCTTCCTCACATACGGGGCCAACAATTCTCCTTAAGACTTTTCTCTCGAACGCAGCTAAGAGGTCGGAGTGCCTTTTGCTAAGCACCCAAGTCTCGGATCCATATGTGAGTACTGGCAGGACCATGGTCCTGTACAGCAGCAGTTTTGAAGTTATGGTGAGATTTCTGGATTTGAAGAGCTTTGACAGACTATAGTAGGCTCTGTTGGATTTGAGAAGCCGCCCGCGTATTTCTTCTTCTATATTGTTATCGGCTGCTACTATTGACCCAAGGTATTTAAAGGATTGCACCACTTCAAATTCGTGCTCCGCTACCTTGATTGATTGACCAACTGTTCCTCTCGCATTCGACGCCACCATGTACTTTGTTTTACCTTCACTAATGTGCAGCCCCAGATTTTGTGCCGCCTGCTCGATCTGGATGAAGGAATCGTGTACAGCTTGTTCGGTTCTTCCGATGATGTCGATGTCGTCTGCGTAAGCCAGTAACTGGCTGGACCTGTTGACGATGGTCCCTCTTGTTGCCGTGCCAGAGTCACGGATTGCTTTCTCCAACGCCAGGTTGAAGAGGAGGCAGGCCAAACCGTCCCCTTGTCGGAGTCCATTAAAGATGTTGATTGGTCTGGATAGCAATCCGGCTATTTTTACTTGGCTTGTTACGTTGGTCATGGTCAACCTACATAGTCGTGTCAATTTATTTGGGATGCCGAATTCTCTCATGGCTTTGTAAAGTTCTACCCTGGCTATGCTATCATAGGCGGCCTTAAAGTCTATAAACAGATGGTATGTTGGGATGTTAAATTCTAGACATTTTTCCATCGCCTGCCTAAGGGTAAAGATCTGATCAGTTGTTGATTTGCCTGGAATGAAACCACACTGATATTGTCCGATAACGGTTTTAGCGTATGGGGTTATCCGGTCTTGTAGGATAGAGGAGAGTATCTTATAGGCGGTACTCAACAACGTGATACCTCTATAATTGCTGCACGTTGTGACATCTCCCTTCTTATGTATGGGGCATATTAAACCTTTTCGCCAGTCTTCTGGCATTTCTTCCTGCTCCCATACGTGTACTATAATATCATGAATTGCTTGACGTAAGGATGGCCCGCCGTGATGGAATAATTCGGCTGGTATGCCATCGGCTCCCGGGGCTTTGTTCTGTTTAAGCCGGCTTATAGCCTTCTCAACCTCTTGTATGCTTGGTGGCGGCAACATAGGGTATTCTTCTTGAAGTAGTGGAGCCTCCACTTCTGCAGTGAGCTGACCATTTAGCAATTCATTGCGCAGGGCAGCCGTGTTGATTCGAACCTGATCGGCGGATGCAAGGCAATCCGCCCTCGGAAAACCATACCAACAAGATAGTGATCCGAGTCGATATTGGCACCTCGGTACGTTCGTACCGTCATCAAGTTCGAGTAGTGGCGACGGTCTATCAACACGTGGTCTATTTGGTTACGAGTGACTCCATCAGGTGATACCCAGGTGGCTTTGTAGATATCTTTACGCGGGAACCTGGTACTCGCAACGACCATGTTTTTCGATGCTGCCAATTCTAAGACTCGAAGTCCATTGTCATTAGTGTTCTCATGCAAACTATGGGTGCCTGCGTAATGCCTGAATACCGGCTCCCGACCTATTTTTGCGTTCAAATCCCCAAGGATGATTTTAACATCATACCTTGGACAGGCATTGAGGGCCCTCTCGACTTGTTCGTAGTAAGTCTCTTTTTCTTCGTCTGAGGACTCCTCCGTAGGTCCGTGAACGTTAATGAGGCTGATGTTCGTAAATTTGCCTCGCACGCGAAGGGTGCATAGCCTTTCGCTTATAGCGTTAAAGCCGATGATGGTAGACTTCATTTTTTCGCTGACTAGGAAGCCTACCCCGAGCACATGGTGTTTTGTATGACAGCTGTAGTATATGTCATATTCTTTCTTCTGTAGAACACCATTCCCTGTCCATCTGATTTCTTGAAGAGCTGTTATGTCAGCTTTATATTTTGACAGGGCATCGGCTAGCTGCTCTATAGAGCGATCGTACGTTCCATAAGAAAATTCGTAAAGTATCTATATGTGTTTATATTTCGCAAGACTTGAGTAAGAGTATGCAAAAGAATTTCAAGGAAGAGCTGCAAAAGTCAAAAATTGCAATTATAATTATATGTTTTATGAAAAAAATTACAGCCCTTGTAAGGTAGACGAAGAATAGGTCACATGCTTGGAGAATTTTGATGTAGTTGAGCAGCTCTTAGATATTGGGGAAAAAGAATCGACCACCAAACATGCCAAATTACGTCATGGTTGTTACCTATATTCATAAAAACGCTAAGGTTCCAAGCAGACTATTTGGTTAAAGTCTTAAAGATGCCTTAAACCTGGCTAAGCAAAAAATAGTGCTCGAAACTATTCAAGTTAGAAACAGCTGTTAGAGAATGTTAGAACTAGCACAGAACGAGCAGTGAAGGAAATTTCTGCAAAATAAAGCAGATCAGAATACATAGCTTAAGCATCTGGTTTACTTTTTCGATTTTGATAAAAAAATTAAGTGCGGTATTATAGACATGGACTACATTTTGGTAAACAAAAATTTTGGGGCAATATGTTATTAACGGTACCTGTCATAGAATCGTTTTTTTGATTTTCGACTATCAACGGCTCTAACGATTTTAACCAACATATCTATACAGGAGCTCCATTGCATTTGAAAAAATATAATTTCAAATAGTGTTTGGGTTTTTAAGAAAATAACACAAATTTTATTTTGAAAAATTTAATATCTTGAAAACGCATACACGATTAAATTTTTAAATTACGTTTTAAAATGTATTTTAAAAAGTACTAACAATTTACATATCAATTTTTTTTTATAAAAGTTTTAAGGAAAATTTAGTACACAAGAAACATGTTTCAGTGTGTCTGTAGGTCTGTACTTCTCCCTAGAGCCTACACCACTAGAGCTATTTTCTTCAATGTCGGTAGTTAAGGGTCTTCGTTAATTCCCTATAGAGGGGATTTTTTGTTTATTTTCGAATTTCTCATTAATTGCTCTAACGATTTTAACAAAAAAATTTCACCAGGAACCTCCTTAAGTTTAAAATAATATTGTATATATAAAAATATTCGAAAAAATATTTTTTGTGTTTTGTGTTTTTGAAAAATCAATAGATATCTTTAAAACATGCAATTTCATACATTTGAACATTTTTATCTCATTAAATCCATGTTTTATATTTGTTTATACACAATTTTTAAATTCCATAGTACTTTTACATAAGAGCAAGTTCGTGCGATCCAGTCGTGCATTTTATTTTTTTTTTCTGATTTTCCAAAATTTGTATAGGTGGTACTCATATGAAATAATATTTTATATAAAAATTTTAAAAACAATATTTTTTTGATTTAGAGGGCAAGTAAAATAATTTTTTTTTGAAAAATCAATATCTTGAAAACGAGTGAACGATTAATTTTATTTTTTTTTTAAATGTAAATTATTGAATACAAAAAATTGACATCCCAAATTTGTTTTTAAAAAATTTTTTATAAAATTTCTTATACAAAAAAATTAGTTTATTAATGCAAAATGTTTTAAATTTTTGTATGTAGGAATATAAACTTTTTTAGAAATCAGACTGCAATTTTATGCATTTGAATATTTTTCTCTAATGAAATCCAATTTTTTATATTTATAAGCAATTTTTAAATTCCTCTTACATTACGTCCTAAGACCGAGTACGTGCAATCCAGTCCTGCATTTTAGTTAAAATTTCTATATATATTTTTTTTTATAATTAGCGCGCACACAAGGGGTTATTACTACCCTTAAAATAATTTACACAGTACGAGCATTAAGAAAACAAGGAAGGGCTTAAAAGGAAATACCGTACCGATGCACATTAGTTTTAAATTTTTGAACATTACAATGGGAAGGAAAAATAGAGCTGGGTAGAGCATTCCACATTCGTGAAGTCTGGCTACAGAAAGAATCTCTGTATTTCACAGTACATCCGAAGGTGGACTCAAGGGTAAACTGATGAGCATTCCTTAAAGCGCGAATATTGCGGTTAAATTGTTTAAGGGGAGGAATGCAACTGGCTATTTCGCTAGGGCATTGTCTATAGAAGTAACGGTAAAATAATGAAAGACAAGAAACGTTGCGACGGCGCTCGAGGGATTCAAATATTTTTGTTATACTTCCATCACCTATCATTTTTAAAGCTCTTTTTTGGATTCTATCCAAGAGACTCAAGTGTGTTATTGGAGCACCTGCCGAAATATGGGAATTATACTCAAGCTTTGGACGAATATAAGCCTTGCAGATTATAGCCAGATCGGAAGGGGTGAAAAATTTTTTGCAACGTCGAAGGAAGCCTTAACAGTTGGCAGCTTTTTTGGCAACGTCGAATATGTGATCATTCCACACAAGGTGGTCTGTGATGCTAATACCGAGTACAGTTTCCTCAATGTTCAGTTTCCTCAATGCACGTGCCGCTCATGGATAGCGGCAAAAGGGGAGGATTTCGCTTTAACAATAGAAAACAGCATTGGGTTCTTAAATCATTAAATTCTACACGGTTTTTTTATTCCCCAGTGGACAATGCTATCAAGATCAGAAAATTAATGAGCTTTTATACGCTGTCGTTCAAGTTCCACTTCCGAAGAACAAGGAAGTGAATCTTTGAACGAATATGAAAAGCTGAGGGTACTATCATCAGCAAAACAATTTAGTGGATTAGAAGTTTCAGATAAGAGATCGTTGATAAACATGAGGAAGAGAGTCGGAGACAAAACGGAGCCCTGGGGTACATCAGCATTTATTTTATGAGTTTCAGACTTGAGACCATCCAATACGACTTGTATTGAGCGGCCTGAAAGGTAATTTCTAATCCAACGAAGAAGAGATTCATCAATACCAAATGCGCGCATTTTCGATAAGAGAGCTTGATGCCAAACTCTATCAAATGCTTTTGAAATATCAAGTGCAATAATCTTACTTTCTCTAAAACGATGTAAAGATTTATGCCATTCTTCGGTGAGATATACCATCAGATCACTAGTGGACCTATTGCTGCGAAAGCCATACTGCCGGTCATTAAGAAGCTTTCGTTCTTCGAGATATTTCTTGATTTATCAGTGTTTCCATGACCTTCGAAAGAAGGGACCTAAGTGCAATTGGACGATAGTAAGAGGGGGAAGAAGATTCACCTTTTTTAGGGACACGCTAGACAAATGCTGTTTTCCATCTACTCGGAAAGGGTCCAGAGGAATAGGATAGATAGAAAAGCTTACGAAGTGGTATTGCCAGCGTTGAAGAGCACCTCTTCAGAACAATGGGAGGGATACTATCCGGGCCAGCGGATTTGTGTATGTCAAGCTCCTTTAGGACTCTTGCAACTGTACTAGTAAGGAAAAAGATTCGTCCCATGGAAAGTTTGTGTTCTCAAGCACAGGAGGAGTCATAACACACTCTGGCAGCGTCGAATTATAAAGCAAATTGCAACTAAGCGGAGTGAAAAAATGTTATTCACTTCCTTGGAAGATGTCCAACTCTTAGAGAAACGAGGAAAAGTATTTTTGGAAGTGATTATTCAACGGAAGTTCTTATTAATACTGCAAAATGCATTTTTTTGCATATAGAGAATTGAGAAAAAACTACGTTTTGGTTCAAAAAATGTTTAAGAAAAAATGTTATTAACGGAACCTGCCACAGAACAGTTTTTTTTTTTTTTTTTTTGGTTTTCTACTTTCTCATAAATGGCTCTAACGATTTTGATTAAAATTTGTATACAGGAGCTCCTTTGAAATGGTATTTTATATAAAAATTTTTTAAACAATATTTTGTTGATTTAGAAAAAATGAAATTAATTTTCTTTTGAAAAATCGATATCAAAACGAGTGAAATAAACTGTTCACCGAACTCGCCTCTTAATTGGTCCATTGTTACGCGTGCTGTGTGGCATGTGCCACCGTCTTGTTGAAACCACATGTCATGGAAGTCAAGCTCTTCCATTTTGCGCAAAAAAAAGTTTGTTATCATCTTTGAAGAAATACGGTATACGGCCCAATGATTTCCGCACCAAACAGTGACTTTTGCTTGATGCATTGGTACATCTTGCAATGTTTCTGGCTGCTCTTCACTCCAATTGCTGCGAACGGCGGCGGTGCCGAATCGATAATTCACGGTCATCACTAACACTGGCCGATACAGCTACGATATTTTCCTCAGTTCGCACTCTACGTAAGAGTATTGGTGGTAATATCCAACAATGTAAGGTTTAGTCACAATAGCCCAAATAGCCACCTCAGTAGGTCGATTAAACTGACCATAAGCTAGAAGAAGCACGTGATGAACTTTCTTAACAGAGCACGCATTTTGATAATAAAATTCAATAATTTGCAAGCGTTGTTCGTTTGTAAGACGATTCATGGTTAAATTATAGACCAAACTTATGTTGTCTGACAGTGACACAAAACACGAAACGTGCGTGAGCTGTCAAGACCAGTGTTGCCAAAAAGAAAATAGCAAAAAAATCACTCATTAGTTTATATTTCATGGACAGTTAGTGTTTTTTGGACCTAATATTCCAAGACTCAAGTTACTTGAAGAGGAGTGATTAAACTGGATCATCACCTTGGGAACAAACTGTACCAACACCGCCTCCTCAAAAAAAAAAAAAAAAATCTCCCGAAAAGGACTCCTTCGTCCTTTGGATTGTCTTCACATCAGATCCATATCCGATCCATAGACTATTACAACACGACGACGAGTATAAAATAATAATATTTCGCTACGGCACTTCCCGTTCCTCCACGTTACAAGCTTGAGCAAATATCAAAAGCATATGGCGCGCATATTTTTTTATTATAAAGAGAGAGGGTAGTGTGTGCATATGTCCTTCGGAAAGGTTGGTAGAAGAAAAACATCTCTATACTGACGGGCAGCGCCTTTCAATCAAATGGATTTTTGGTTTTGTTTCAAGGGAGGGAATGATTTTTTTCGTCGTGGAGCCATCACAAGATGCTCCCTACCGAGACTTCGGGATCAAGAGGCGCTACCAAATATAGTTTTACGATATTGAATCTTCCTCGAAAGATGGTGTACACTTTAACATCGACATGATGGTGTCCTTATTTCATCATATTGATGCCAGCCCATCCTGCCAGATGATACCATAGCCAACGTCGTCGTCTTCTTCATCGCCTCCGCCGCCGCCGCCTCCGCACAAACATACAAATTGTTATTGGATGACTATAAAATTTTTATTGGCAACTTGAACAACATCAGAATGACTAATTAAATAGTGTTATCCTGGGACGGGCTGTTGTTATCCCGAACACAAGGATTCGTCTTGAAATCAAGACTTTGATTTTTATGAAAATGATGCTCAAGGCGAGAAAACGACATCATCCCAACCCAACGAAATGTTCAACATCAACATCAAGGGCTATGAAGACAAAGTTCGTTGTTTATGATGCTATTTGGCTAAATATTGATAAAATGTTGAACATTTTATTGATGACAGTTATTTTGTGATTAAAAATTGTGCGGGCATTATTGAAATATTCGAAATCCTTCATTGGGAAATTTGTTTCTAATATTTAAAGGATTAAGAAACCGTGCACTATAAAATGGGTGGGGTCAAATTAAACGAACTTAATTATTTTTCTCTTCTTGAGACAAAATTGGTGGGTTGTTTGCGGCTAAGAAATGAGGAATACCAATAAGTTGCATAGCAAAAACCTTGTAAGCCTTGTAACAATAATGCACGATGTTAATTATTGTGAGTCCAAAACTTAACGTCAAGTTTTTTGCCCAACTTAGTTCGACATTTCTTTGTTTCAGTGTTTGACAAATTCAACTATGGAGAGGTACACAATTGAGCAGCGCGTTAAGATTGTTGAAGCCTTTTAGGAAAATGGGTGTTCAAATCAAAATGCAGCATGATCGACCAAATGTGTCCACAATCAGTAAAATTGTGCGCAAATTTCAGCAAACCGGGTCTGGAGGAAATGTGAATACACATGTGCATGCTCGCACAGTCCGTTCTGTGGAAAATATTGCTGTTGTTCGCGATAGTGTGGCAGAAGAGCCGTCAACCTCGACACGTCGTCGTGCACAACAATTGAACATCTCACGAACATCACTGATGCGAATTTTGAATAAAGATTTGAATTTACACGCTTACAAGGTTCAATTGGCTCAAGAGCTGAAGCCTACTGATCATTTTAAGCGTCTTCAATACGCCGAATGGTTGGTTGAACAGACAGAAGTGAATGGGGACTTTACAAAGAAAATCATCTTTAGCGACGGGGCACACTTTCACCTCAGTGGAATGGATGTTAATTGGCCGCCACGATCATGTGATTTGACACTGTTGGACTTCTTTCCTGGAGGATATTTAGAAAAAAAAAGGTGTACGTCAATAAGCCAAGAACAATTCAAGAGCTAAAGGATGAGATAATTCGGCACATTAACGACATTGGACCTCAATTATTTCGCAGAGTTATTGAATATATGGACCATCGGATAGAGGTATGCCACCGAGCATAATTCTCTGAAAACTTTTTGTTTTATTCACAATTAATATCGTGCGTTTTCGTTGGACCACCCTTTATAAATTACTAACCAGTTGGTAATGGAAGAAATTCATTGGCCATTGATATGTTTCATAACATCATTTTTCCGGGAATACCGAGTTGGACCACCGCCATATTGAGCTCATGGCTATTAAGGCTTTTCGAAATTGCGGATTAGAATTCTATCTATTAAAAAAGATATTGAGCCTCGACTTGAAATACTTTGATCTCATGTGGGACGTTTAGCAGGGATATGTTTTGCGAGTTTCTCAACAGGACAATAGATCGACTTTTTTATGTATATGTAACATAATATGTATAGTGCATCATGGACTGTTAGAGGGTTGTCTTCTTAACCTATTATTCGCATACGTGGTGTAAGGTTCCCAGACAAGCTCACTGTGAGAATATCAATTTGTCCGGTCAACGTAAATTAGTAAAAGTTGATGTTCCCACGATGGGTTTTGTTTTCTGATTGGGATTTGGCACCTTATTTGCTTTTAACCCAATTTCAGTAGGCATTCTGTGAACAACCACTAAAGATGCAAGTTCTTATTACTCTCACACATAAGAGAGAAACACATTTAACAGCTAATAGTAATGAAACTTGAATTTACCTACTGTTTTCGGTGGTTCGGTGATTATGCCTATTATAGCCTTTTTGTTGCCTGGCATTTCTATAACACTTCCAGGACCTGTTTCGATCTCTTTGGTTATTGACCTGGGAAGCTTCGTATGCGATCCTATTTCTATATTTTGAGCTGATGCATATTCGTTCGGTGTGTTGCCTTAAGTAGTTTCAACTTTTTCTCTGATGATAATAGAGTACTGGTTGATGGCAAATGTGGTAACTGAATGTACAGCGAAGAGCTTCTCCGTCCAGAACTCCCTTTGTGCTCTTTTAACTGAGCGGATTGAATTTTTTTTTCAACATTCAAGCTTATTACACTTGTTTCCAGCAATGTGCGAATGTCGGCCATGTGCCTTGCGTCGATTTACGCCAGGTTGCTCTTTGGACCATTGAAAACTTAGTGCTTCATATAGCTGTATTTAAATTTACATACATATTTCGGAAATCCAAAATAATTTTTTTTGAAAGTTTCGATTAATAATCATACATAACAACAATTTTCAAACATTTTAGAAACTTCTGCATACAAAATTTCATTAAAATCCGTTCAATAATGAGAAAGTCAAAATTGGAACAAATGCTTCTTTGGTAGATACAGTCAGTAATTTCTGAATTCCAAAGTTTATTTATCAATTAATAGATCGTAAAAATTAAGTAAAAGCAAAAAATGTTGTCAAAATCAGGGTTGCAAAAGCTTAAGTCACAAGCTAGTGGGTGACTTATGAATTAAGAAAAATGAAATTCAGCAGCTAGTTACTGACTTATGAATTAAAAAAATTTAATTCATAAGTCAGTTGGTGACTTCTGAATTAAAAAAATTTAAATCATAAGTTTCTTTGTGACTTATGAATTAAAAAAAATTAATTCAGAACCTACTAAGTGACTTATGAATTAAAAAAAATTTAAGTCATGAGCCAGTAAGTGATTTATGAATTAAAAAAAAAAATAATTCGCAACCTACCAAGTGACTTATGAATTAAAAAAATTAAGTCATGAGCAAGTAAGTGACTTAAGAATTAAAAAAAATTAATTCAAAAGTTACCTAGTGACTTATGAATTAAAAAAAATTTAATTCATAAGCTAATGGATAAGAAAATTATTATTTGAAAAATTTATAAGCTTGCCTGATAATTTTATGATACACAAAAGCTTGAAATCTACCTTCGTTAATAATTAAATAATTATGTAGTCAAAACAAGTTTAAACATTTACAATTTACCAACTAGCTTATGAATTAAATTTTTTTTAATTCATAAGTCACTTAGTAGTTTATGAACTAAATTTTTTTTAATCAGAAGTCACTAACTAACTTATGAATTAAATTTTCTTATTCACAAATCATCTACAGACTTTTGACTTATGATTTTTTTAATTCAAAAATTCGCAACTCTGATCCAAATTCTAGTTGCTGTTTTTACGAAATATACGATTTTCGAAAACCATTTTATTAACATTTGTATGGTTGGTAACGCAATTTTCAGATAAAATGAAATTTAATTTCGTACTTATTGTAGTTATTATTAAAAAACTGTTAATTATCAATAATTCAATTACGGGGTTTTCGAAATAAAGAGTATTAAAAAAAACTAAATTTTTGAAAATTTTAATACGCAATATATACATAGTTCAAACTTTCAAGGAGCTTTAATGTACAAAAATTGATCAAAATCAGTTTTTGAGAAGAACGAAAACAGAAGCAAATGGTTGCATGATAATCGTTTTTCAAAAATTAGCTAGATTTTGCTAAATGAAGTTTTTTGATTCAAAATAGCTTTTTTGGCCTTTAGTCCACAACAATCAATAATTATTCAAGAAGTCCATCAATAGCGCTAAGTCTTCTACTTGGCTGATTTATTTCAGTAGTATATGGAATTTGTATTATAGAAATTTTTTGATGTTTGTCTTTTTATCCGTGAAAAGTTTTTGGAAAAAAAGCGATAAAAATAGGAAAAATATGATATTATGGGACTGTTTTCATGGTAGTTCAGTTTCCTATAAGTTTTCATGCAGTTTATAAATTCTATTCAGTACAACATGAAGAGAAGTTTGGGTCGCAGCTGCCCAAAGGTTTGAGTTATACCTTAGTTTAGGACGTATAAACGTCTTATAAATTGTAGCCGGATGAGAAGCTGTGAAAAATTTGATACACCCATAAAGAAATACCAAGCATTAAGCGAGGTTTTTGGCAGTCTGGAGAATAAGTTCATTCCAAAGAAGATCGTCGTTGAAACACATGCCGTATACTGACATCTTTTCAGTTACTTCGATGAATTGGACATTCAGGGACAATGGCATGAGGGGGATATCTTGCTTCAACGACAATAGACAGCATTGAGTCTTCGAAGCATTGAACTGCACCCGGGTTAACAATGCTGTAAAGATTGGAGTTTAATGAGCTTATCGTACGATATCATTGCCATTCCGCATTCGAAGGAGATGGACGTTAATTTAAGAACGAGTATGAGTATGACAAGGAAGTGGCCAAGAGATCATTTATAGACATGAAAAGAGATTCGGAGACAAAACAGAGCCTTGGGGTACGCCATTATTTATTTTGTGAAGATCAAACTTTAAACCTTCTAATACAACAGGTATTGAACAATCCAGAGGTCCATCAAATGCCTTAGAAATATTAAGTGAAATATTATTACTTTCTCCAAAATAATGTAAAGGTGTGTTCCATGCTTGGGTGAGATAATTTGTGGAACAATTGCTGTGAACATGCAGAACAAATGCTGTTTTCCATCTTCCAGGGAAGATTCCAGAACAGTTAGGAGCGATGGGAAAGCTTACGCAATGGTTTTGCCAGCGAGGAAGAACCGCTCTTCAAAAGAATGGGCTCTTGCAACTTTAGGAGTGCGGAAATATATACCTGTCGTTTTGAATGGCTTACGTTTTCAAGTATAGAAGGGACAATATTGCTTTCGGGCAACGTAGAGCAAGCGTATAGCAGCAAAATGAGCTGCGTGTACATTTGACTTATCTGAAGAGCGAGTTATCGGGTGGCATTTTTTGGATTTTCTCAAAAACTGTAGAACTGATTTTGTCCAATTTATTTTATTTTAAGTCTCCTTAAAAATTAAAATAGTATTTTGTACCTATTAAAATTAGTTTTTTTTTTTTTCAATTCAAAAATTTTGTTTTGAAACTTAATATTTCGAAAACCACATGTTCGATTTTTTTTAATTTTTGATTTTTTTTAAACAATTTAAGTTTTTTTTTTTTAACTGCATATCTCAAAAACGGGTCAATATTTTCTTGATATTTAAATTTTAATCGTACATTGATGACATATTCAATTTGGAGTGCCAAATTTTTTATTTGTGATATGGGTATTATAGGGCAAGTTCTGCTTTTGGAAAAAAATTGAACTCGAGATTTTCAAAGTTGACATAACAATGATAGAGAACAAGAAAAAAGTGGGTCTGGCAATTCCATTTGTCTGTGTTTATGTCTGTATGTGTGTACCTCTCCCTACAGCGTTTTTTCAAACTTTGTATTTAAGGGTCTTCGGTGATTCCCTAGAAGAGAAATTGATTTTTTTAGATCCAAAACTAAAGGTACATGCCATAGAGCCGTTATGCGAAATCTTATTTGTCTTAAAAACGGATCTAATAAAAAATAATAAGAAAATATAAATGGGCTATTGTGGACATGGACTACATTTTATTAAAAACTCATTTTGGTAACATTTTTTATTAACGGTACCTATCATAGAAGCTTTTTTTTTGATTTTCGACATTCTCATTAACTTCTCTAACGATATTGATCAAATTTTTTGTACTGGAGTTCCTTTAAATTTTAAATAACATTGTATATAAAAATATTCCAAAAAATATTTTTTGTGTTTTTGAAAACAAATTCCAATTTTTTTTTTTTGAAAAATCAATATCTTCAAAAACCTGTGAAGGATTATTTTTTTAAATTATTTAATAAAATCTATATTACTAAACACTTAAAATTGACTTCCTTAATTTTTTTCTTGAAAATCTTAATGAAATTTGTTAAATAAAAAAATAATTTAATAATAAAACGATTTTTAAACTTTATTTGCGTAAATTCATACTTTTCTAGAAAGTAGGACGGCAATTTTATACATTTGAACATTTTTATTTCGTTAAATCTATGTTTTAAATTTATTGTGAAATAATTTTTTAATTCCGAAGTACTTCTACATAAAGGCAAGTACGTATGGTAGTGCATTTTCTATTTTAAAAATATTTAAAAAATTTGATTACTTATTTTCTTAAAACCACTTTGAAGCCTCAAATTTATTTGAAGTCCTTGCTTATATGTAATGTATATTGGTTAAATTTTTTGAATAAGACAACCATGAACAGTCAGTAACATCGGCAATGAACCTACCTTTGTCACCAGAAACCGACAAGAAGTGCTAGACATCACTCTTGTCTCTGACACTATATATCAAATGATAACGAATTGGAAAGTATCAGAGGAACACTCATTCTCAGACCATAGATACATTCAATTCAGTTTAAATGATGTATCCACCACACGGCCAGTTTTTCGTAATTATAGGAAAACAAACTGGAAACGTATAGAGATATACTGGAAAGATCGCTTACAGCCGAATCTCTAGATATCCCCTCCAACACCTCAGATCTAGATAACAAAGTCAAGGATCTGACACTAACCCTGAACAATGCAATGAATATTTCTTGTCCTCTTCTGCAAGTTAGAGGAAAAAAGAAACCTTACTGGTGGAATTCAGGATTAGAACCGCTCAGGAAAAGTTGTAGAAAACTCTTCAATCGAGCTAAATACACAAAAGAATCCTCAGATTGGGACTTATATAAAGAATCCTTAAAGATTTATAAGAAACAATTGAGGACAAGCAAAAGATCTTCATGGAGGAACTTCTGTAATAAAATAGAAGATACTTCTGAAGCATCCAGATTGAGGAAAATCCTCTCAACAAATCCAGTCACGCCAAGCTCTTTGAAAATGTCAAATGGCTCCTGGACAAATTCATGTGAATAATCACTCAATTTGCTACTTGAAACTCACTTCCCAGGTAGCTCGCAAAACATTTGCAACATTGACTCACTAGAGTCGGATAACAAAGGTATAAAGATCCAAGGGTTAATAACAAGGGACAAACTAAAATGGGCAATTAACAGCTTCGATCCATACAAATCGGCAGGACCAGACGGCATAATACCAGCCGAACTGCAAGTTGCTTTAGATATTATCCTACCCACGTTAGAGATAATAATGAACAGTTGTCTAAACCTGGTTCATATTCCCCTTATATGGAGAGAAGTCAAAGTAGTCTTTATACCCAAAGCTGGTAAATGCTCCCACTTTACGCCCAAGGACCTAAGACCTATCAGTCTATCGTAATTTCTTAAGACACTGGAACGATTGATTGACATCCATCTGCGTAGTATTATAAAACCAAACCTTTTTTCTACAGCACAACACGCTTACTGCAAGGGAAAATCGGTAGAAACTGCGCTACACACCTTGGTACGCGCAATCGAATACTCCCTAGATCACAAAGAATACACTCTAGTTGCATTCCTAGATATAGAAGGCGCCTTCAACAATGTCGACAGCGCTGCAATAGCGAAGACACTGCAGAATCTCAATGTGGATAGCTCACTTGGTAACCTTATAAATTTCATGCTGAAAAGCAGAATTATAAATGCGGAACTGGGTAGCTTCACTACAAGAAGGTCAGTCAGTAGAGGAACCCCACAAGGTGGAGTACTATCCCCACTTCTATGGAACATGGTAGTTAATGATCTGCTAATAGACCTAGAAGAAGAGGGATTCAAAGTGATTGCATACGCTGACGATATTGCCATTGCCGTATCAGGAAAGCACCCTCAAGTTTTAACAGAACTTATACAAACCGCTCTCAACAAGCTACTAAAATGGACAGATCGATGTGGCTTAGGTGTTAACCCCCACAAGACTGAACTAGTCCTCTTCACAAGGAAATACAAAATTCCTCAACTAGACCCTTTATCGATTAAAGGTGTTCCACTCACTTCCTCAGATCAAGCTAAATACCTGGGTCTTATTTTAGACAAACAGTTAAGTTGGAAACCTAATATACACGAAAGAGTAAGGAAAGCCACGGTAGCTCTCTTTTCTTGTAAAAAAGCCGTAGGGAACAAGTGGGGCTTGTCTCCACAAATTACTCACTGGCTGTACACTGCGGTCATCAGACCGATACTCACTTACGGGGTGACCGTATGGTGGACGGCCTTAGACAAAGCGACTAATCGCGATAAACTAAGCAGAGTTCAACGTTCAGCGTGTATGTGCATCAGCGGAGCTCTCCGCTCGACACCTTCCGCTGCACTAGACATACTACTCAACCTGACACCCCTAGATATTTACAGCAAACAAATGGCCGCGAGCACAGCCATACGTCTCAAAGCCATCTCTCAATGGACCAATAACTCTATTGGCCACACCACCATTCTGAATTTATTCGGAACTCTCCCAAGTCACTCTGACTACATCACTCCCTCTTTGGTTTTCGATAAAAACTTTGAAGTCACCATTCCCTCAAGGTCAGCTTGGGAGGAAGGGGCTTTGACAGGAAATAAATCAGTAAACTTTTTTACAGATGGATCGAAGACTGAAAATGGAGTGGGTGGTGGAGTGTACTCAGATGGACTAAATCTTAGTCTCTCCTTCCGCCTACCAAACCATTGTAGCGTATTCCAAGCGGAAATTCTGGCGATAAAGGAAGTATTGTCTTGGCTTAAAGAAAACGTGGTATCTAGCACGGATATCCGTATATTCTCAGATAGTCAGGCTGCTTTGAAATCCCTCGCATCAGTCTCTGTAAATTCCATTACAGCCCAAGACTGTCGATCGTCTCTGATGGAGATGGCCAAACAGTTTAACATTCTCCTATTCTGGGTGCCGGGTCACAGGGACATTCCGGGGAATTGCAAAGCCGACGAACTCGCCAGAATTGGAACGGAAATGCCTATCTTACCCGAAAAGGCAAATATAGGTATGCCCATAGCTATACAAGCAAACTTATGCTGAAACGAATCGCTCTGGAACAATCAAACACAAGATGGCTTAATACTACCACTTGTATGGCGACCAAACAAATCTGGCCTAAACTGGATCCGAAACGGTCAAAATGTCTTTTGTCCCTCAGTAGATCTCAGATCAGCTCCGTCATAAGTGTCATAACTGGACACTGTCTCATAGGTAGACACGCCGCACGACTCAGTGTGCTATCAAACGATTTTTGCAGGAGTTGCTTGGATGAGGAGGAAGAGGAGACAATCCCACACCTTCTTTGTACATGCCCTGCTCTCTCTTACAGACGCAAACTTCATCTAGGAGAATATTTCTATAATGAACCAAGCGATCTCATAAATAAAGACATTAAAAGTCTCCTTCGCTTCATCAGAAGCTCCAAATGGTTTTAACTAGTAGGAAACCTTTTTTGTTCCCTATTAGATCGTGGTATCACAATGGACCTCTAACGGTCTAAGTGTGTCAGACGCTTTAATGACAACCACTTTAACCTAACATAACCTAACCTAACCATGAAATAGTTATCAAACTTCTTAGATCTTGAAAAACTCCGACGTTCGAATATTTATCCGATTCATCTGCAAACATTTAGAAGCAATGTTTTGAATCTTGTGTCCGGCAGAGCAAGAGCTTACAATTCAAATCAATATTTTTCGCCATTCTTTCCTATCTTAAATTGAGTTATGGGCTCTATAGGCCCTACTATATTTTTTTTTTTTTTTTTTTTTTTTTCCCGTGGGTAGGTGTTGAAATCTTCAAAAGATTCTATGAGGACCGAAAAACGCGCGCTCATAGATATGTGGGACTCTCCCGACCAACAACTCTGCCCCCATAAAGCCTTACGGAAGGTAAGACTCTATGCAAGCAGACCGTTAATCAGGCCGACCGCACTAAAACCACCTCCTCCTCCCGATTGCAACTAAGTTCATATGGAACTTATCTAGCAATTTATCTTTCTCGAAGTTAAGTAACGTGTTGTAGGCAACTTTCCGGTGAAAGTTCCTACTGGTTTAATTATAAGCTAGTTGAATAGCTTCTTTCTATTTTAAGCGATGATTTAAATATACATAATACAGTACAATAATTTCACCGTACTAGATCGGAAGGTTTGGTCCTTCTCAAACGTCGTACTAAATTTGTTTCGTCAAGAATTTCTAAGATTGTTCTATTGGTATGTTCAACTAAACGCTTTCTATGCCTTTGCGAAAAAGTTTTTATTTCTTCGCGAACCGTGGGGATTCCAAGATCCCTGTGAAGATCTTCGTTTCTAATATACCACGGCGCATTTACAAAGGACCTTAATAATTTGTTTTCAAAAGTTTGTAGACTATTTAGATTTGTATCGTGGGTACAACCCCAGAGTTGAATACCATATGTCCAGACAGGCTTAAGTACCTGTTTGTAAACTAATAATTTGTTTTCGATACTAAGTTTAGAATGTCGTCCGAGTAACCAGTACATTTCCCTTAGTTTAATATTTAATTGATCACATTTATTTTTAACATGTGACTTCCATTTTAATTTCGCGTCAAGAGTCATCCCGAGATATTTTGCCTCATTTGCAAATGGAACTTGAGTTGTATTAATAAAGACTGGTAATCTATTAATTTTCTTATAAGTAAAGTCCACGTGGACTGACTTAAATTCGTTAAGCGCTATTCGCCATTTGTTTGTCCATTCATTGACATTGTTAAGAGCATTTTGCAATTTACATGTCGATTCGTTAGCCGTTTTGCCTACTGCAAGTATTGCGGTATCGTCTGCAAAAGTAGCTACAATTGTATTG
The DNA here is from genome assembly GCA_963931855.1 of Philhelius festivus. Taxonomy (NCBI): domain Eukaryota; kingdom Metazoa; phylum Arthropoda; class Insecta; order Diptera; family Syrphidae; genus Philhelius; species Philhelius festivus. Next base: position 8,676,109 of record OZ007556.1, on the reverse strand, counting down.
TCTGTTTGGGGTATGTCGCGTGTAAATAAAAGGTATAAAATGGGACCTAGAACACTACCTTGTGGTACCCCAGCCACTATTTCTTTAAAATCTGAATAATCATTTCCGTGCCTAACGCGGAAAATTCTTTTCTCTAGATATTCTCTAAGAATGTTGTATAGTCCTTCAGATAGGACTTGTCTCAATTTGTATTTGAGGCCTTCGTGCCACACTTTGTCAAAAGCTTGAGACACATCTAAAAAGACCGCTGAACAAATTTTATTTTCTTCAAAGGCTTTCTCGATGACATCGGTGATTCTATGCACTTGATCAATCGTCGAGTGCTTACTTCTAAAACCGAACTGGTGTTCAGGTATAAGACCCTTTTCTTCTATTATGGGCTGAAGACGCTGAAGAAATATTCTCTCAAAGACCTTCGACACTACAGGAAGAAGTGAAATGGGCCTGTACGATTTCTTTTCATGTGATGGTTTGCCAGGTTTTAAGACCATTATTACTTCTGCGACTTTCCATTGATTTGGAACATATTCTAACCTTAGAGTGGCGTTCATTATGTAAAAGGAGGTTTACTAAACCTTTCCGTGGGAGCATTTTAAGAATTTCCGCAGTAATTAAGTCGTATCCTGGTGCTTTTTTTGACTTCAGTTTCTTAATTTCTTTGCTTAATTCGGCAAGCGTAACATTTCTTGTGATGGAGCTTTCATTTGAATTTATATTCACACTTATATCATCATTCAATGCTTGCCCATTGAACGGCTTAAATGTTTCCTCTAGGTAATCAGCGAAAACGTTTGCTTTCTCTTTATCGTTTCTTGCCCATTCATTTTGGTCTTTCATAATCGGGGGTGCTGGAAGCTTTGGTTTTTTCGTAGCTTTTATCGCTTTCCATAGAGAATAATTAGATTCTTTACCTGCCGTCAAGTTTTCAAGGTAATTTCCAGCTTCGCGGTTTTTAAAATCTGATATCATCTTTTTAAGCAAATTACTGAGGTGATTTAAATTAGCTTTGTGTTGGGGAGCACGAGTTTGTTGCCATTTTTTGCGCGCTTTTCGCTTGTCTTTAAGTACCTCTTTTATCTCTTGGGGATATTTAGCTTCTCTATAGCCTGACATTTGTCTTTGGTAAGGAGTATTGTTCCATGCGGCTTTTTGAACAATATGCACAAAATTATCTACCGCTTCTTCAAGCTCAAGAGGTGTTTGTAGTGATACCCTTAATTCAACATTATCTTCAATATCTTTCTTAAAACCTTCCCAGTTAGTTTTACCGTTTGTTAACCTAGGTGGTGTTTCAATTTTAACAATACTTTCGCTCATAGTGAGAATAACGGGAGAGTGGTCAGAGAAAAGATCAAAGCATTCCGTTATTTTTATTCGATTTGACGGTATTCCCCTGACTATAAAGAAATCAATCAGGTCAGGTATTTTCGAGGTATCTGTCGGCCAATAAGTTGGTTTCCCACTAGAATGAAAATCACAATTCTCCATACCGGCTTCATATAACGCTCGGCCCTTTTGAGAAATGCATCTAGAACCCCAAAACGTGTGTTTTGCATTAAAATCGCCACCGATTATTAAAGATGGTCTAAGTGATTTTAGCAAGTTTGAAAAATCATTTTTATCAATTCTGTACCGTGGAGGGCAGTATATAGATGTGAAATTCAATGTATCATGTTTAGTTTTAACCTGCACACTTATAAGCTGCATCGGTTCAAGTTCAAGCTTAAGGCCTATCGAGTGTTTGATACATTCTTTTATGTATAATGATGCTCCGCCTCTTGCTTTGTTCGACGGATGAATTGCATGGTAATCTAGATAACCGTTTATATTGAAATTTGATTCTTTTTTAACGTGGGTTTCTGATATTAGACAAATGTCGATATCTTGTTCCCGTATGACCATTTCTAGTTCTTCAAGTCTTTGCCTTAATCCGTTGGCATTCCACGTAATAATTTTAAGGTTTTCCATCATGATTTTTTTTTAAAACGTTTGGGTCGAATAAAATCTTCGATTTTTGCTAACCTATCAGAAATAGTTCTATTGATTTTGACCTGATCTTCAAATTTTGACAAAATTAAAGCCAAGCATTGAGATAGTGCGTCAGAGTCAGGTTGATTTATTACGGGTGCAGCCGCCATTCTGGCATTTGTGTTTACACTACGTTTCTTTGGAGATGTCTGTGCAGCTGCCATTTCGGCGTATGACTTAACAGTACGTTTCTTTGGAGATGTCTTTGACGTTGATGGGGTTTGATTTTCTTTGCCGATGCCGACTCTTAGTGTATTTATTCTTTTAGGAGTCTTAGATATTGGGCTTTTTATTTGTTTCTTTGGTTTTCTTTCCATATGAATTTTTTCTCGGCGTTTTTGTAGCTCTTTAACTACTTCACAGCCTCTATAGCTTGCCGGGTGACTTCCATTGCAGTTTATGCACTTCGCTGGACTTTTGCTATTTCCAGTGCAGTCAGCAGTTAAATGTTTTCCCGCGCATTTTACACACCTAGGTTCTTTTTTACAATAGCTTTGCGTGTGGTTGAAACCTTGACAGCGTTTACACTGAGGCACTTGCTTTGTACGGCTTTTTAGAGGTTCGATCTTAACAACGAGGTTCAGTATTGTTTTAATTCTGTAGATTTCCTCTAGTTTTTCTGTCTTATCGAACGTGAGTATAAATAGTGGGAGACCACGCTTTACCACGACAGTTTCTCTATCTTTTTGTTGTTTTTCTTTTTTTACGATGTTCTCAGCATTTAAGATCTTGTAATTTTTTTCTTTAAGATCACGGATTACATCGTTTTTTTGACATGAGGAATGTAAGCCTCTTGCAACGACTCGTAAAGGTCTTTCTGATTTGTTTTCGTAGGTATACCATTCTACATTTGCTTCGTTAAGTCTTCGCGAAAGCAGACGATAGCTATCGGAGTCTTTTACACAAACTTTCCACTTGTTGTTATTAAGGCCCTACTATATGAAGCACCACTCTCTTCAAAATTGTTTTTTGTTCGAATTCACTTTAATCGTAAAATTTTAAGAATTAATGTACAATGACCTTTCATAGTCTACAGAATGCAATGTCCATTGCATCACATTGAAATATTTTCTTGCAACAGACTTGATTGATTTTGTTCGGTGGAAGGGCTAATAGCTTAAGCTCTGTCTGGAGCCATCTCGAGTGAAAGATGAGTTTGAAATATTTGCTGCTGTGACATTTTCCCACCGACCTACAGCGCAGCAGTGTAACTCTGGCCTGGCTGGGAAAATGATGAAAATTCCCGATAACTGATGAGAGGTCGAAGTATTAATCAACTAAAGAACCATAAATGGATAAGACCGAGAGGACTTGTGTTGAAGATTAGAAATGATGTTCCAGAGTGGCGACGATGGCTCCTTAAGTGGTTTAATGTGTTTGGAGTTTTTTTGTTTCTGTGGTTGTTGTTGTTCCCTCTTCATGCTTTGACCATGAACAGATGTTGAGATTGACTGAGTGACAGTTGATGCTGTGTGCTGCTAACGCTGGGATGTGTCATCGAGTTAATATGGGGAATGGCTCCCAATGATATGGGCTCATAAATCTTTATGAATCGTCAAGTATAACTCGTTGACGCCTAAACCCTCACTTCAGATGGACGAAACGTGACTGTGAATAGTTTAAAGCTGATATGGCATGCAGTCAGAGCCACCAGTGGGACAGAGCGTCCGACGACTGCCATATGACGGAAGATAAACAATAAATTCCATACTCACTCGTGCTGCCATAAATTTGTTGATGTAGCATGTTTGACGCTTGGATTGTCATGTTTGCCAACTGCAAAGCAATTGAAGTGTGTAAAGCTCATTTACAGAGATGGCGAAGACATATTTGAGATTATTTCGAGTGTGGTCATTGGATAAGCTAAATATTTATAGTTATTGTGGTCACTGTGGTCAGGAGCAAATATGTACTTAGTTCGTTGCGAAAAGACTTATTACATAATTTTAACAGCCCTTTGGGGGATTTCTGAGGTATTTTGGAATACTTTGATGCACCAAACTGTCATAATGAATTATTTGGCTAGGTTGCAACATTTTTCTACTACCCCTAGTATCGTTAGAGAAGTTGGAGAGATGATTTAAAACTACATACGAAGTTGGTTGAAATGATGGCCATTCCCTGAAGCGCGAGTATTGCAGTGTGTAAGGGAAGGAATACAACTGGCTACTTAACTTGAGCTCTTTTTATACAAATAACTGTTAACCAATGAAAGACAAGAAATATTGCGGCATTATCGTTATATACCTATATCTTTTGGATTCTATCTAAGAGTCTCATGTGGGTAATTGTACCACCTAACCAAATAAGGGAATTGTACTGAAGCTTTGGACGAGTATAGGTTTTATTGATCACGCCATATTAGAAGGGGTATTGTGGCATTTTCGAAGGTAACCTAAAAACTTAGCAACGTTTTTGGCGACATACCGATATCCCGGAGCTGAACCGTTTCCTCGACGCAAGTTCCAATCATGGAAAGCAAGAACGCAGTTGGTTCCTGTTTAACGACAGAAGATAGATTTGAGTTTTTAAAGCATTCTATTTTACGCGGTTCTTTGTTCCCCATTTGATAATGCTATCGAAATATGAATTTAATGAGCTTCTTGATCCACATCTTGAGAACAAGGTCGTGAATATGAAAACGAATATGAGAAGCGGAGACAACTGTAATCAGCAAATCAATTTAATGTAGTAGAGGTTCCAGATAAAAGATCTTTGATGAGAAAGAGAGCCGGACACAAAACGAAGCCCTGTGGCATACCAGCGCAGGGTTTAGAGGCTTAAAAGCATTCATTACAACTTGTATTGAGTGGTTTGAAAGGTATTTTCAAATCCAACGATGAAGTAAATCATAAATACCAAAGCCCGCACATCCGATATGAAAGCTTGATGCCAAACTAAGTATATCTAAGACTTTAGAAATATCAAGTGCAATAATCGTACTTTCTCCAAAACGATGTACAATTGTTCGGTGAGATAAACAATCAGCTATTGCTACTTAAGCCATTCTGCCGGTCATTGAGAAGCTTTCATTACATTTCTTGAGCTGATAATTTTATCATGGTCATGGAAACGATCTTGGAAAGAAGAAACGTAAGGATGATGGTTAAAAGAGAAAGAAGATTCCCCATTTTCAAGGATAGGATGGATAAATGCTGTTTTCTATCCACTTGGAAAGAGGCCATTGGTTTAGGACAGATGGAAAAGCCTTCGCAATGGTTTTGTCAGCATTGAAGAATACCTCTTCATCTTTAGAAAAATAGGGAGGATACTATGCCGATTTTTGTATACCTATCGGAGTCATTCAGTACTCTTGCCACTGTACGAGTGCGAAAGAAGCTTTGCTTACGCTCTCAATTACAGGAGGTGTCATAGCACTTTCTGGCAGCTTCGAAATAACAGCAAACTGTGCTGCAAGCAAATCGGCTTTTTCTTGTGAGCTGACGTGCTTGGGAACCGAAAATGCTATAGTATTTCATAAAAAATGTCTTACAAATTATCAACAGTTTTTACTACCTTTGGTACATTGCAGTGTTTTTGGCTTAATTATTGGTGATGCAAAAATTTGGTTCATTAAATATGATCATTATAGGTCTTTCTAGCTTGCTTGAACTTGTTCGGGTTTTTTTCAACAGGGCTGGCTTTAAAACAAAGGAAACTTACTTTTCAAACCTTAATAACTTTTTACAGCTTGAATCAAACCAAGAATTCACTTTGAAGGTTTCGAAGTCTGCAAAGTAGGCCTCCGTGGCGGCCGATGACCTATTCATTCGACTACTGCCCGCCTTGCTCTTATATAAGCGACTAAGAATCTCAAAAATGAATGTTATTAGAGAAAAACTGTTCATAAGCATAAAATTTATTTTTAAATGACTAAAACAATTCCTACAACCTTCATTACATAGTTGGAGCTAAGCACAGAATGCCAATATCAACAAATATTGGTTTTATTATGCTAGAACAAAAATTATGAGTCGTTGTAGTGGTTTCTTAAAAAATAAGCCTTATATACAAAATTCTTAAATCATTTAAGATAAAAAATTTGCTACGCCAATTTAAAGTTTTTATCATTTTTCGAATACAAATTAAATTTACAAAAAAAAAAATATTGAGTCGGTTTTGAGATATTGAATTTTCAAAAAAAAAATAGATTTTTTTCTTAAATTCAAAAAAATATTTTCTTAATGTTTTGAATTGCAATGTTTCTTAAACTTTCTAGAGCTTCTCTATAAGAAAATTTCATTAAAATACGATCTGCCAATAATGAGAAATTCAAAATTCGAAAAAAGCGTTCTATGGCAGCCCGGGTAGAAAATTATCTAGGAAACACTATCGAATAGCGTGGCCCTAGCTAGATTGGCCATTATATAGTAAATCCTATGCTGGGCCTAGACAGATGCAAGCCTGGCGGATCTTGACTAATTTATGCTTATCCTGGCTTTATATTGAACCTGGCTAGAACTGCCTATTTATTGGCTTTTCCAGAAGTATCTTAGACTGGGCCTAGATATTTTTAACTTGATGTAGCCTAGATATGAAACTTTTTCTTGGCGATATCTTGGCTATAGATAGTATCACCTCTTTATTGGCATTGTAACAAATAAACTACAAGGGACCTGGATAGTTTTTACTTGGTGTAGCCTGGATAAGGAATTGTATCTGGGCGTTATATTGGCCTTAGCTAGTGTCGCCTCTTTATAGGCGTTCTCAGATTTTACTTATACTGGGGGTAGATAGTTTTTACTTGATGTATCCTAGATTTGAAACTTTTCCTTGGCGATATATTGGCCGTAGATAGTATCGCCTCTTTATTGGCATTGTAACATATAAACTTCAAGGGACCTGGATAGTTTTTACTTGGTGTAGCCTGGATAAGGAATTGTATCTGGGCTATATTGGCCTTAGCTAGTCTCGCCTCTTTATAGGCATTCTCAGATGTTACTTATACTGGGGCTATATAGTTTTTACTTGATGTATCCTAGATGTGCCTATACATATGTCTCTATAAAAGGCTATCCATTATCCTTCTAAAAACATAACTTTTTTGTTTTGGTCCTAAATCGCTATTTTTCAGATTCTTTAATACGTATTTAAGTCTTTTAAACAGTATAATTAAAAGAGAGTTATTTGAGTAGCACTTTGAGACACGATATTTTATATATCACAGTGGCGCAATAGGTAGCGCACAAGCACGGCAAGCGAGAGGACTCGGGTTCGAATCTCAGTGGAGGTAAATTAAAAAAAAAAAAAAAAATTCTTTCATTCCAGCAAAAAATCACTTAAAGAGTCGAATAATAGGGAGGGCAAAGAAAAACTGAAAATAATCAACAATAATAAAAAAAAAAAAATTTTTTAAGAATTGCCGTAGCTCTTGTGCTACTTGTGAAGACCCATCTAGGGCCCATATAGGAAGATCTAGCAAGGCCCATTATATACAGAGCATTAACAAATTAGCGAGGGACAAGCTAGATACTGCTCGGTAGGGCCATGATTGAAACTAAGAAAAACTAGCTGGGGCCTTGGCATTATCGAGTCGAAAATTCTACCCGGGAGGTACTGTCAATAATATCTTGTTTTCAAATTTTTTTTACTTAATTATAAATCGTAAAAATTAATCGAAAGAAAATAAATTTTAGCGAAACTCTCCGAAATGTTTTCGAGAAAAATATGATTTTCGAAAATAATTTTTAAAATTTGTATGGAGTGTACTTTAAGGAAAAATAATTTTTCTTTTCATATCTTGTAGATTATACTAAGAAACATTTCGAAATATGTATTTAGTTTTCAAAAAAAAAATTTAAATTTTTTTTAAAAATCAAAAAAAAAATCTTTTTGAAAATTTGAATATCTACACAATAGTATTGAAACTGCTGGGGAGCTTTAACATTGAGAAAATGATCGAAATTGGTTGAACCGTTTTTGAGAAAATTAAAAACAAAAAAAAAATGGTTCCAAGGGGGTCCCAAAAATAACCATTTTTGGAACAATTTTTTCAAGCATTACCTACGAGTAGCTTTAACTAAATGAAATTTTTTGATTTTTTTAACCTGTAGGACAGTTTTTGAGAAAAAAAATATTTATAAAAAAACGTGTGGGGTAGTCGAACAAACAGATAGACAGACAGAATTGTGAGACCCACTTTTTTGGTCTTCGCTATCATCGTTATGTTAACTTTGATCAAAATCTTGAGATCGATTTTTTTACGAATGCATAACTTGCCTTATAGTACCTATAAGTCGCACTGGGCCAAATCTGGAGAATAACGTGGATGGGACAGAAGTTTGTAGTGCAATTCGACAGCTTCAAACACTGCTCTGAAGTGGTCTGACGGTTGTGTTTGTTGTCCGGGGTGAGCAAACGTGGCACCCATCGTGCCGACAGATTTCTCATGCCCAAAATTTCATCTAGGATATGACCCACGCGGTCTTTTGAGACGTCTACTGTCTCAGCTATCTCGCGCACCTTCAATCGGCGGTCTGCCAACAGGGGTGTCGTTTCTTTAAAACAGGAGGTATGGAATTTTTGAACCCAATACCCCATAAAATCCGGAGACCAAGCTAATTAAAAAAAAGCTATTAACCCCACAAACCCGGGCGCAGCGCGGCCAAACTTTCGGAGATGATGCCGTAAAAAATCCAAGCTGCTCTCCCAAAAGCTGTTAACCCCACAAGCCCGGGCGCAGCAAGGCCAAACTCTCGGAGACGATGCCGTTAAAAATCCAAACTGCTCTCCCCAAAGCTGATATTAATCCCATAAACCTCTGGCGCAGCAAGTCGAAGCTCCGTTTGTGGGGTTAACATATTCGGCGATAGCTGCTCTGATTTTTTATGGTATCGTCTCCGAAAGCTTGGCCTCGCTGGAATCCGGGTTTGTGGGGTTAACACCTTGGGGAGAGGTAGTTGAGTTTTTTTTATTCATATTCTTAAGTCTGGAATTCCATACCTGTTAAGGTTGCAGATATGGAAGTGTCCAGACCTTTCATAGTGGAAACGACACCCCTGTCTGCCAGTACGAGATCGTGGATTTTTGACACGTTATCCTCCGTGGTAGCCATTTTCAGAACACCTGGGCGGGGCGACCGCGTTATACCAATTTTTGACGGTCGCTTTCGAAGGAGGAGAGTCACCGTACACAGCATCCAAGCACTCTTTGATTTCGCTGCGCGATTTCCCTTCCAAAAACAAGAATCGAATCACCGACCGATATTGCTCTTTTTCCATTTTTCTAAAATTCGCGGACAAGCTGGCTCCCACACGTGGTCAAAACAAAACTACGAGTCCGATTCGGCTGAAATTTTGACAGTAGCCGTTTAAGAGAATGTGCTAGATGATAGTAAATCTCTCTTGCGATACTAGCACTATGGGATGGTGAGTCTAAGTACTTATCGGACCACCCTATATTATCTGCACGGTAGTCAACCTAACTATTTAGGAAGAATAGTTCTTGAAGAAATAGTTGAGACCAGCCCAGTTGGGTTTCTCGTATTCGGGCTTTGTTGACACGAGTAATTTGCAGATATTATGGAATAGTCTGATGTGCCTATAGGGGTGATCATGCACTTTTAGTCTATTTGTCAGGGTCACAAGTAAGAAACAAGTCTAGAGCATTTGTGGATTTACCTACAACCTTAGGAGTTCGAGTGGGCTCGCGAACAAGCTGACTCAAGGTTTTTAACTCAGAAAAATATTCCCTCCTCCTTTGGTTGGTGTCTGACCAGAATATCGATTTGATTTGAAGTTTGGACGGCCATAAGAGCTCCAGTTTTCTTTGTGGATTCTAAATCTTCAAAAACTTGTGCTACGTAGCACTGTAATGCTAAATTCTTCGAAAAAAATTCCAAAATATTTATGACCCAACAACAAATTGAAGGGCCTTCTGTAGGGGAACTTTACTATAGGTATTGTTCTTAGGGCCAACTCTATTACCATAAGTAATAATAAGAAGTACTCGAATTGTTTGTTTTAGTTGTAGGGACCAGCGGGAAAAGCAAACAGTCCTCCACTTCCTCTGTAAATGCCCTGTTCTGACCAAATTTAGATCACAATCATTAGGAATGGTATTTTTTCGACAACATTGACGAATTTTCGGAAATGAAGATCAAAGACTTGATTTTTTTTTCAACGCCACGAAATGGCTCTATAGGACGAACCCGAGCTAGCGGATTGAAGGCTTTGACGGAGGCCTACGGTACGGGCGGCCAGATAATCACTCAATCGGATTGGCTACTTTTTAATTGCCAGTCAACAAGCTGCCTAGCTTGGCACAGTGTTGATGGTTTCGGATGAGTAAGAGATCCAATTTGCGGATGATTGTGCAAAATCAAATACAATAAGAGACACCAACACCTGCTAGATCCATATTTTTGAACTTAATTCAAGCTAGATGACTCCATGAGAATATCCACAGTTTCCCATATCAATTCCATCCACAGAGTCATACGAGTTATGGTATTAAAATGGCGCACTTAAGCGCTAACTGGGCCATAGCGCCGGTGATCACCATATCTACCTAACTACTCATACTCGAACTGCTTGTATTAATTTGGTAGTTTCAGGTCTTCGTTAATTACACTTTATTCTGAATAGGAAGCCAAAAGACATTTCAGTAATAAGTCTTTGCCATTAAAAGTTTCAAAAATATTTCATTTGGTCTCCAAGTTTGTATCAAAAATACAGGGCGTTCTTGGTGCCACAGAATTAACTACTTTACTAATTTTTGGTTGGGTTTAAAACAAAAACCTTCAATCTTCTAATTTTCACTTTGTTAAATTTTAATAAAAAATAAAAACCATATAAAAGCCATTAAACTCACTTTCTAAATTGACTACCGGAAAATAATTGCGTCAAACTACTATAATATACTTCCTACAAGTATTTCTATACTTTCGATTGAATCTGGCTCGTTCCGCTTTAACATGTAGCTACTATTATTAAATATTTCCAATAAATACCATTAGCGCTTCAAGACTCCATTAGGCCATGAGTCCACTGGCCGAGATGCCTGAATTGAATTTGTGGCCAACTTAAGATAAGACACAATAAATTAATGAACTCCCGAGCATAATCAATTTATTTGTGTTTCTTTCTTTTCGATTGAAAGTTAATTAATAAGCTATAATGATGTCAGTCAGTAGTAGTAGTATCACTAGGTTTCTGTATCTTCACTCACATCAACCTCATTAGAGAGAAGGCCTCTCATCTCATCAACAAAAGAAAAAGAAAACTTAAAAATTTATACAAAAGTCGAAATAATATTAATGTGCTGTCCAAATTAATCGTTGATCATTCTTTCTCCTCAGTCAAGCATAAAATTAACCCCCCGCTTTCTTAACGCCTCTAAGTTTTCCATTTTAAAATATATTTCTATTTCGATAAAACAACGTGCCATATTAAGATACTCAAAAGTAGATTCGTCCCACTGAAGAAATGGAATCTAAATAATACAACACTCAATAATATTGGCATGAAACCATATTTTTGTCTTGGCAAGCTCTCAAAGGTATCGGAAGAAAGTATCATCCAAAGCACTTGAAAACGATCCGAGGAATCGGGTTTAGGATTCCAAAGGCACGTAGAATGGGGTTACAAAGTGCACGAAAACACAAAAGCAGTTCAAAAGGGTAACACTCGCATCCTTTTATCTAATGTTTTGCATGCCACCCAATAATCCTCCACTACCAGTCCTCTCTGAAGGAATATCGAATTAATTCGTTGACATTGTGTTACACAAAGTTCCCTTTAAGTTGGAAGGTGGGTTCGAACTTCGAAGGACTATTAAAGGTTGCCAAGTTTGTTTTAAGGATTTTAAAAGATGACCCCTTTTGCTAAACAACTTCGGTATGCATATCTTCTTCTCTTACGAGGACTTAAGAACTTTTGAGGGTACAAATTAAAATTAAAAAAGTTGAAGAAGACTGCATTTTTATAAAAGTCCAGAAGTTCAAAAGAATCCTTGGATTTTCAAAAATAAAACAAACAATTTCAATCCAAAAAATTGGAAGAAAAACAAAATGACAACTCACCTGGCAACCATAATCAAGGACCAAAAGCATAAGCACACCAACCAACTGACGACTTGTGTTTTAGGCGGGTTCGAATAATTTGGCTCGTTGAGTTGTTGTCGTCATCGTCGTCGTTGTCGTGCCGTCGAGAATCCCAAACACGTTAACCCTTTGAAATTTATATCCTTGATGCGAAATATTTTCAGTTGAAATTTATCCTTTATGCAAAAACCTGAATCCTTAAGTCTGAGGCGAGAAATTCTCAACTTGTGGAAGCAATGCATGCTAATGTGCTAATGACATAGGAGCTATAGAGCGGTAGAAGTCAGGAAGACAGACTTCAACTCCCCACCCAACACCCCGACCTTTGGCTTTGATTAACAAGAGATATGCTGTTAGAAGTTTTCATCGGGTTGAGATGCTAAGGTGTTTTCCATTTCCTGGTAGAGCAAGTTAGTTTTAGTCAAAGAGATCAGTGTGCCACTTTGGAAGAGAGTTTACTTTTCAAACGAAATTTTGAATTTAAATATCTATAAGTAGCTAAATCTGCATAGGTATATATATCCTGTGAATAAATACCCTTTTTTGTAATGTTCGCTACCGTGAATTTGAAAATTAACTTTTTGAAGGGTGGTTAAAGAGCTTTTGAGAGTTCTAAGTTCAAATTTTTGAAAATTATTCGAAATGAAGTGATCTGAATTCCAAATTTGATCTGTTTAAGTGATTCACAGTACACATTTCCTGTGTACTTAAAATTTGTTGTAGAATTATATTGGCATATTTGCACCTAAGATTTTTCAAACAAATTTCTTCAATCAAATATTCACCAAGCGAATTGAAATATTTTGTGAAAGATTAACTTAGGAATTTTGTCAAATAATTCTATTAATATTTCTTAGATCTTTAAGATCAAAAAGAATATAAAAGGGACCAAGTTAATTTATAGGTCTGATCAAAGCGTTATCACACTGCATATAAGTAAATATACTATTGAGGATAGATGAATACGTATGACCTTCAGGATTAGCTAAATTCGTAAAAAACAAAACGGTAAAGGCTCGCCATAAGCCATAAGCTTTTAATTATGAACCCTTTAACTCTTAAACTCAAATTTAAAACGTTAATAATAATCCATATACCCCAAACCTTCAATCCTACACCATACAACCATAACCCTAAACTCAACATGTAGATGAAAGAAAATTATTGAATTATCAAAATTCTCTTAGCAATCAAAGTTCAGAATACTTAATCAAATTATAATCAACAATATTTTAAAAACATGCTTGCTGATGTGAATTAAGAACAGCAGCGTATGGTAAGCTCATTAAAATCTGATCTTAATAGCATTGTCAAATGAGGAACCATAAACCACGAAAAATGTAATGCTTCAAAATCAATGCTCTCTTCTGAAGGAACTAGAAGAAGATCCTGCGTAAAAAAAGAGACCGTATGCTGACTCCAAATACAGGAGATCGAAGAGTCTAGCGATCAAAACAGCATATTTACTTATTTAGCTTAATACAAGCAAGCACTTAAATTTAAGCTTACATCTGTAGTCGGCTTAGGATATGAGTTGTAAAGTGAGTTTCGGAGTGAAGAAGAACTGATATGGAAGTCAAAGAACACCCAGGACGTGTTATTGGCTGAATGAAATGAATGAATGAATTTGTATTGCCCGCGATCTGGATATCTATTGTGCCCCCACTGAAAAAATGAATGAGCCCCCTTATCCTATAGCTCCTCCTCCAAACCTATTATTTTTAGGAATTTTTGTATTTGGGATATCTTCAGAGAGGATAAGTTGCTCTCTTCTACGTGGTATTTTCCCAGATGGTTTGTTCTTTGGTGCATCAGTGGACAACATCTTTCTAGTTTCCTATTGCATGTTGAAGAATCTACATGTTGAACTGTATGGTAAGCAGTTCCACATGTTCCACCAAGTAAACTTAGGTGTCTACTAAGCATGCAGTGTCCAGTAAGGATACTTGTTATTATTCTTAAGTTACGAGTATTTCTACTTCAGTTAATGAATTTTTCGAAACGTTGTTGGTTGAAATTTCGCCTGCCTAAGCTTTAGGAGTTCTTTCCAATACTTGGATCTGTTTGCCTCCTCTTCTTGTCTAATTTTATTTTTGATGACATTTTCTCCTATTCCACAATAGGGCTCAGGCCCTGTGAAAGGGGTTTCGTTTCCATAAGCAAGCACGTGGCCGGATACCCAGTAAAGTGTGACCCTGTTCTGGTTGCCAAGTCAATACCAAGTCATACCGACTGCCCCATCGGTATGGAATGTTTGGTTCTTGGCCCAAAGATTTTTGCCCCTTCGCTTTTCTCGATCTATCAGTGTACCACTTGATGGTATTTGTTTCGAGGCTATGTAAAAAAGTTTATCTCGAAATTATGTTTTCTGATCATATCATCTCTTGGGATGTCAAGAAGGTTTGTTACTGTGGACCTAGTAATTAAGTCCCTTTCTCTGAGACCAAAAGTTTTGCCTGTTCCAGTTCCTTCCTTTGAGAACCTCATGATAACTTCCATTGCCGCACGTTTGATGACCTTGTGTAGAGGGGATAGATGGTGGACAACCTCCATAGCTGCGATAGGGCAGGTTGTCATTGCTCCCGTAATACAGATACATGCGAGCCTTTGAACTTTTTCTAGGTTTTTCCTAGTTGTTGCTAATTCGGTTTTCTTGTGCCATGCAACCGCACCATAGGTAATAGTGTACATCCACCTGAGGATGTTCAGTTTGCATCCCCATGACTTACCTGCCAGTCTCTTGCAAATCATTAGGACTTTTGTGGCTTTCCTGAATATAGCTTTTAAGTGTTTGCTCCAGAGGAGTTTACTATCTAACATAATTCCTAGATATTTACCTCCCTCTGCGTTTCGATTACTTCACCAGCTAACTGAATAGGTTTCATATGTGATAGAAGTCTTTTTCTGGTAAATGGTATGATTGTCGTCTTGGAGGGGTTTATTAATAGACAACATTAGACTGACACCATTTCCTTGTAATTGTTAGTCCTCTTTGCATAATATCTTCAAATTTACATGTTGCAATGATATAGCGATATCATTGGCTAAACAGCAATGCAGCATATACCTTGGGAGGTAAGATTTTCTAACAATTCATCCACTACAAGACTCCAGAACAAGAGTGATAATACACCACCCTGAGAACAGCCTCTTGGTGTGATTACTTGTTTTTACATTTGTCCTGCTAGTGCCTCTGGATTTCTAGTGCCTAACATTTCTTTATGGTGATGGGTACGTATTTACTAACAAGAGCTTTGCCTACAGCCTCGTGGGATGTGTTGTCGAAGGCTCCCTCTATGTCGAAGAACGCAGCCAATGCTGTTTCCCTTACATCAAAGGCAGGCTTTTTGGATCATATTTGTTAGTTCAAAGAGGGCGGTTGAATCACTAATTACATTGATAACAGCTTTCATAGTCAAGACAAAAATTAAATGTCCGAGGTGACTCCCTTGAGGAACACCGGAAGTATCATGAGTCGGATAGGAGATTGAAATCCTAAACATAGCTATAAGAGCTATAAGATGGAAAAGCGTGGAAAACCAAAGTCCTTAAGTTAAAGGTAAATAATTTAATGACAAACTTTATCAAAGGCTTTACCAAAATCTATGGTGATAATGTTCACTTCATTGCATCTCTCTTTGCTTATAAACGATTAACCCAAGGTTTCTTGTAGTTTGATTGGTTTTTGGGCTCGGAGGCTATTCGCAGAAACAAAGGATACCTTGTCGACGAACCACTGTGAAAAATAGATGTATTCAAACAGCATTTCCAACAGCTGCTAAATTGGCATCACATATAACTAGTAAAAAGTCTAACTCACTCCCAGTGAATGAAGAACTAGATCCATCGCCCAGCTTAGAAGAGATATGTTCAGCTATAAACTTGCCTGAGAACAACCGAATGATCTGATGGCTTATTTACCAGAAGGGGTCTTCAAATACTACGTGGTATTTCTATAGGGTGCACGCATTAAATCGTCAACCAAGAGTTGCTGGAATGAAGCGTATCCGCTGACCGGTCTATAGCGGTCATAATTGTTCTGCAAGAACTAAGGAATCATTTCTTTGCTTGACGTTGCATATATGATAGTATCCATCGTGCTATATTAGCGTCCAAAACTCTTCTGTAATACTGTACCCGTCTGGATCGAAAGCTTACATTCAAACAAATCCTGGAAAAGACCACCGAATTTATTGTCAAGACTTAGAATCATTACATCAATGATATTATTCATCTTCAAGAGATGACCGATCTCGGGATCCGAGGAAAACTGATTCCGCTGGTATCGTGTGATATTGGTTAAGATATTGTGGAATGTGTAACTTTAGGAAATATCTTCTTCGAACTATTCCGAACAAGCACAAGGTTTCAGAAAGGAAATGCGGTATGGATGTGATTTTTCACTATTTCTATATCTTCGCCATTTTTAACAACACTCTCTCTTCTCGCTTCAATCAGTTCATTGGAACTTCTTGGGCATTGATTAACGACACAAATCCATGAAAAGTTTCGTCAGACGGTGTTTATTGGCCACGATATTTTCGACGCTATGGACGTTGACTTAACACAACTGAACATCGCTATTTCAGTGGATTAATGTAAAAGTAATTTAGTCTTTGTCTATTGGCAACATTAAAGATGGTGCATCCGTTACATATAGGCTGCGCTCCTTAGCTCTGTTTTACTTTTAAAAATATATCAAGCAGGTCCAAGTTCATTAAAAATAAATTAAATTTGGTGGTGCAACAGCTCGGAGTGAACCAGGACCTAGTGACTTACAACTCTCAACCTTTCCTGTGTGCGTGTTACCAGGAACGGAGGGGACCTACAATTTTCTGCCGATTCCGAACGGCTAATGAGCAGCACTTTCCATGACAAGAGATACTCTTGGAGAATTTGTCAATTTCTCGCAAGAGGCAGTACACCCCTGAAAAAAACTTTGCAGCGGCTGAGAATCGAACTCGAGACCTTCCGCATGACAGTCCAACGCACTAACCATTATGCCAAGGGGTACTACAAGTTCATTCCCAGCTGATTTTTCCCACACAATCTCTCTCTCGAATCATCCAAGACGAATTTCCTCTTTGGACCTTTGAAATCAACAGCTTCTACTCTCCTGACCTTCCTTTCCTATGCATCTTCCAACTTGACCCAAATTATGTTCCACTTAATAAACTTAGCCTATAAAAACCAACTCTTACTCGAAAATTGAATTAGCTGAGAAATTCCGCAGCCGAAAATAACAATACAAAAGTCCCGCCATTGTTCTAGTTTAACCGAAAAGCCTTTTATTATGTTGCAACACTGTCACACAACTACCTATATTTTCTACCGCGAGGGGACCAATGTCAACGCCATCAGCAATCAGCGTGCAACAGCACCTGTGTTGGTATGTGAATGTGAATCAAAAGGTGCTGCAACCACCAATTCCCTTCAATTAGTCAGACTGCGTGTGCGGCAGTGTAGTTGACTCATCGGGAATCTAATTAAGCCGTTTATATTTTTATGATCGGCCATCACAAGTGGAACTGTCCCAAACCTAAAGGGAGACACATCCACATCAGAGATGCACGGCTACCGACACCACATAAAAGATGCATAACAATAGTCCCTGTCACTGGCGGCTACGCGCACACAAAAGACGAACGCGGGCAGGCAAATGGAGTTTTATGACGGCCATTATGATGCAGTCAGGTGACATCGCACTTTGCCGCTCCTCTTTGTTGTTTGCGTGCCGACTACTGACATGCAGTGACAATGGCTATTGTGAGAGAATTCCTCTGTCACCTCCATCGGAGGGCGCTGCGCTGGTGCTGGGTGGTCGTGTTGGTCTTTGGTCATCCAATTAACTACAAGTATTCCCGTGAATTGATGGGCCTTCAATGCAGATGGAGGGAGACCCCCATTCCGGAATCAGCACCGCACTGTGAAATGTATCTCCTTCGCTTTGGTGCTTACAGGACAGAGTGCTATCTCTCCGAATTCGAACAAATAACCAAGATCCTTGGTTTGCCCAAGGCGTAGTCAAATCCGGGATTCTTCCCGACATCCGCAACGAACACAGAAAGCCAGCAGCCGCAGGAGCCGAAAACTTTTGTCCTGCAAAATCGAAAACAAGATAAGCTACAGCTTTGTGTACAATTTTTTGCGGCCATCGTCGTCGTCGTCGACGACAACTTTAAGGAGCTAGCGCAAGGACGAACATTCGTTCACAACGCACACACAACAAAGACCCGGATATGTTGCCGATGCCCGCCTGTCTGTGGCGGGAATGATAATGCTGAGGCCGGGTTTTGTTGGGGACACTTCTTCGCAGCAGCGAAAGAATAATGCAAACTACTTAGTATTCTTTCCTAATCTTATCTCGTGAGCGAGGGTGGCACAGCAGCTCCTGCTGAGGACGACACGACGACGAAGACGATAGGGAACAACAACAACAACGACAACACCTTAACCTCTTGCGTTGGATATGGAGATGGAGTTTGAGTTTTTGTGTCGTGGGGGTGTTGGAGACATCATTAAGTCCGTTTCGGGACAAAAAGCGAGTTCCTTGGCTTCTATTTACTGGTTCGTTGGCTGGTTGTTGGCCGTATACAGCTATGTCTGGAGCTTGGCTGGGTGAGAGAGATAAAAATGATGAACGTCTTGAGTAATGAGGTCGACTTAAAATGGCGAGACACATTTTCGTCCTTCTGTACATACCTTGGGGGGTGCCATTAAGAGGCTTTTAAGTATTGCAGAGCACAATGACTTTTTTTTGTCGAAGCTGCTTGTATTCTTAGTGCGATTCAAGGAGCTTTGAATTTATTTCTATAATTCCTCTTATCATGAATTATTTATTTACACCCTTAAAAGTGATTCAATAATGTGGATATGCAAAAGAAACTCAAAGGACGTGGTGTTAATGTTAAAAAGGACTTATTTGAAAGACGGGGGAAAACACACAAGAAAGGACTTAGATTACATAGAATTCGTGTTACCCTTAGGATATTTTGGTATCAAAGGGAGGATATCGAATTGACCCGTAGGCTTAGAGGTAATCAATCCTTTCTTACACACAAAACAGTGTTTTGCCGACAAAAGAATGCAATCGAGTCGAGTTCGTAAGAGGTAAAATTAAAATTGAAAAATAAAAACGAAACACCAAATCAATTTCGACAAAGAGTGGGTCATAGCTGACAGGCGCAGGTAGGTACTTCCACGAAAACACCTGGATGGACTTTTTGGTCTGTTTTGAAGTAGAAGTGTGGTTCTGTTCAGCCTTAGGGGTGGCATGTGCTTTTTAACATTAAATTACACTAATTCGTAGTCAAGTTGGCTCCGGGAACTTAGCACCCCATATGTGGGGTATTAGACGGAAGTATGCCATCTAGAATGAGACTTGAGTTTCAGATATTGGTCAACAGAGGGGATTTTTTGTTAATAGGTCGGATACTAAGAAAAGCTGGTATGTTATGAGAAAGGTCAGTAGTTGGTCACAAATGGTCTAATAGTTGCAGTAGCTACTTGGTACGCCATTGGTTTTTCATGAATTTTTAAAGATGATGGTCAGACAACCGGACAACCACACTCATCTGATACCATCTACTCTCTGCCAAGCTAGGCAGTTTCTTGACTTGTGCCGGATTGAGAGATCATCCGGCCCCGCGTCGTAAACTTTCGTCAAAGTCCTCAGTCCGCTAGCTCGGGATCTCAAGATTCAAACGGAGCGCATCGCACATAAGTACCCGAAGTCGCGTTGAAAAAAGAGATCAAACCTTTACCCTTTATTTCCGATAGTTAGTCAATGCATTAAAAAAACGCCCTTCCTAATGATTGTGCTCTAAATTTGGCCAGAGCATGGCATTTGCAGAGGAAACTGCTTCATCTATAGTTTTATTGGTTAAAAAAAATTGGGAGAATATTGCCTTTCATATAGCTCGGAGCGGAATGATGACTATTTACGCCAGTGAGCTATGAAAAACTGATCCTTTCCTGTTAAGCACGTCTGCACGTTCATTCCCATCAATACCACAATAGCCCGGAATACATATAGGAGTGACATTGAGCTAAATATTGAGGCTAGAAAGTTTATATCGGCATTGTTCGATCAATTCGGAGAATGATCTACTAGAATTAATCGCTTTAACAGCCGCCTGACTATCTGTGATAATAGCCTTATCTTGTTTGAGTACCTTGCATGCTTCCCTGATAGTCAGTTATTAAGCTTGAAAAGCCTGCGTGGCCTAAGACCCCTTGATATATTCAGAGTTTAAAAAAGATTCATCAACCACACTGCATCTTTCAGCCATCAGTAAAAATAGTTGTGCTTTTGTCCCGACGCGACGCCGCCGACGACGCACAGTGGTAAAAATGGCATATTTAGGTGGACATTTGGTTCAAATTTTATGTTAATCAATAGACTAACTGGGCTTCATATTGTTATAAGGAATGATTGACAACTATGAAACCACACCTTTTTTTTTTTTTTGAGACAGTATAACTTGTAGAACAGCGGTCTTTAATTAGCCATTGGTGAAAAACCAACAATGAAACAAGTTACAATAAAATTCAGTTTGGTGTTAATGTTTTTTTTTTTTTTTTGAAAAGTGTTGGAAATGGTAAGTACCGTATATCTCTATAATATTGCATTTGAGTTTTATATAAACTATTCTTAATTAGCTTAGCAGCTCGATTTGCTTAGCTTTATCTTTAAAAAAAAGTTTACTAAGCTGCAACTTTTTTTTCCCACCTAGTTCCGCGTTCCGGTTTTCGCTGTCCGGCAGCTTAATGTGTAAAGATAAAATATTGATTGCATTTTCAACCATATACAACCATATGCAATAGATAGGGCGAATTTTTTTCAGAAAATGACGTTTTCAAGAAAGGAACTTTATGATGTCTGGGTGGAACAATCAGCTAAAAATAAGGATTCTGCTGTACGTCAATATGTGAGTGACCAATCTGTTATAAAAGGTATCAATGATGAGCGTGAAAAAGAACTTTTAATAAATTCGGTGAAAATGTTCTTAACTAAACTGCGTGAAAAATGGGTCGTATTTTTTCGTATTTTTTTTGGTTCGTAAGTATGAAAGAAATCTTCCGTTCTGCTCTTTCAATCAAATTTAGTCCTTTCTTCTCGCAATTATGAGCACTTGCTGGTATTGAATATAACTCAACCGTTTCCCTTATATAAACCGAAAACTATTAAAAACTTACTTGAAATGACAAATATTTTTTTAAACCTTCAATGATTCCAGTTATAACGAATGATAAGTCAATGATTCTCCAAAAAAACGAGGGGTTGTGTTTTCTTTCCAATCTGTGTTATTGTTTACTTTTATTTCCTTTAAAAGTCTTCATAGCATAATCCTTACCGGTATGAAATAATACAGGGATAACTCAAATGCTGTTTTCTTAGGCCAGTTGAATTTGTTTTAAGCGATACAATTAAAAAAAAATAATTCTAGCTTTAAGATAGTTCTAAGTTTTGAATTTAATAAAAATTAATTTATGAAAAAAAATCAAAAAAAAATGTAGTTTTTATGAAAAGCTTTTTAAGTTAACAAAAATGATTATTTTTTTTTGTGGACATTTTCAGTTTTTTGGTGGACATAAACATATAAAAACGTGTGTTGGAAAATTACTTTTTTTTATTTGAGCTGATAAGGAGAGTACTCGATTTTTAGAAAGAATAAAAATAATGAGAACACATTTTTTTTAGTTAAATTATTTATATTAGGTATTTGATCTTTTCATCACGATTTTTAGCCTAAATCCTGTTTGGAACCTTTGATTTCTCTAAAATGACGACTCTATTTGAAACTAAAAACAAACAAATAAAACTCGACTGTTTTAATTGCAAATAATAATTTAAAAAAAAAAATATTTTTTAGAAAGTTGTATTTCAACACAAAATTCTAAAATGAGTTGTGAACCATTTCTTTCAAAACTTAGCAATTAAATATATGAATATTTTACCTTCATTTTACAAAAAAAATTGTCAAAATATCTCAACTCGTTCAAAAGTTACGAGCCAATGTCCACCTAAATATGCCATTTTTACCACTGTGCGACGCACAGTGCATCGATTGTATGGAGGTAGTGGACAAAAATCTATGTTTCAAAATTAAAGTAACTTTGCACAAAAATTGGTTGGTAAATGTGAAAAGTAAGGGATTTTACTCAATTTGAGGAATTTTCACGCCCTCGCCACGCCCACTGGTGATCAAAAATTGGTTTCACAAAAACCTTTAGTACGATAGTGATTTCAATAAATTAATATTATGGTCAGTTAAGAAATTATAAATTAAACAAAACTTGAAGTCCGCCCACTACCACGTACACAATTGTATTATTATTACTTAGAAGCCAAACATTTCAAATTTTTTTTTGATTTTTACGTTATACAAAAGTTGTAATATTTTTAAGGTTAGTAGGAAAGTACACATTTTCTCAGAGCATAAAAACCACAGAATATATCGACATAAGAGATTTTGCAAGATATAATGTTTTTATTTTTGACAAAAATAATTATTCATAAAAATGAAATAACAAAAGAAAAAACTGAAAAATAAAAATGTGTGAGAGAGGCGATTTTTCACGAATTCTTTATGGCTAGCCTCTAGTGCTTCTTCATAGAGCTGTCTTATTGGTTTTTTAAAAGATAAAATTATATCTGGACCATGTCTCAGAAGCTTCTTATAACTAGTACCAACTGTAATCTCAAGATATTTTTCTTTAACTTTAGCCAGCAGTTCAGAAAAGTTCGTATATCAATAGAAAATCCTAATAGACCAAGAGCCCACAGTAATTTTTGTGTGTGATTGATAAAAAAAATTATTATTACCATTAAATAGTTCTTAAGTAGTTATTTACAAATGTGAGCGTCTTGCATGCTCTAGTGGGAGCAATAGTGAGTAATACTGCATCAAAAATGCAGTTTTTTCCAAAGTCTAAACAATTGTGATAACAACTTTCCCCTAACTTCAAAATGTAGAGCCAAGTACCCTGATTGCAAATATCGAAGTCCAAGACGTTTTGCTGGCGGCTTTCTGCCAGATAAAAAAAGATTTATGAGTAAAATTCAAAACAACAACTCATACCTGCGATCAAAGTAACTATTATTTATATTCAAACAAAAAAATGTATAGGGTAAACTGGGGCACATTTGACACCGGGGCACATTTGACTTTGTGATTTTCGGTGTGAACACATTCTTTAAGAAGAAAAGATGGGATGGTGAACGAAGCTTCAATTAATATAAAGAAACGTTATGAACTTCGGCAGTTTTGCTTCAACTCGTCTTCGAGTAACACGTGTTTTTGTGATTTCGGGATTTTTGATGTAATTTTTGACTACAGGTTTGTAAGAGATTTGTGAATAAAATAAAAAAGTTTTTTTTATTGTGAAATAATATTCTGATAGCATTGTTCCTAAATTATTAATATTTTAAAGCCAATTTTGTTAAATCAAAACATTAATATAAAAAAAAACATTAAAAAAGTTATTAAAAACCTTTGGGGCACCTTTGACTTTTGCAAAGGGGGCACATTTGACTGATAGTAGGGGTACATTTGACATTTGTTAAATGTGCCCCAGCATGATTTGTTATGCTAATATTTGTGTTTTATTTTGTTTTCATGTTTATTTTGAAGAAATGGTGAGAAACTACAAGAGAAAGACAAATAGGATTGCAATCGACGAAGAAAAGGTGAAGATGGCTATTGCAGACATACGGAAAAAACTTGAAACGCATACATCAGCTGCTGAAAAATATGGGATAAATAGAACCACTTTGATCATGCGTATGAAAAAACAGGATCCCTTAAAAGATTGGTCAGATTCGGGTAATGAAAGTAGCCCTGACGAAGGTTTCACTTTTCAATCGAAATATACGCCACGCCAAACCCTTACAAAGCTGCAAGAAAAAGAACTGGTAGAATATGTGAAAAAATGCTCTTTTCACGCGTACGGCTTGTCAAACGATTCTTTCAAGAAATTTGTGTATGACTTTATTAAGGCTAACAATATCAGCTGCCCACCAACTTGGGAAATTTCAAAAAAAGCAGGAGACGGTTGGCTTTACGGATTTTTAAAACGAAATTCTGAACTCTCGCTACGCAAGCCCGAAAATATGAGCCTAGCCAGACTAAAAGGTTTTACCAAATCAGCCGTTGATAATTTCTTTCAAAACCTTCAACAAATGTATGCACAATATTCATTTGACCCTAAGGACATATACAACTTAGATGAGACGGGAATAACAACAGTAATGGATTCACCAAAGGTAAAACTATAAACCATTCATTTATATTAAATATGGATTTATTATTTCTACCAATATCTACCAGATCCTCGCAGCAAAGGGTCAGCGTTCTGTCGCTCAAGCAGTATCAGCCGAGCGTGGCTGTTTGGTGACAATGGTAGGCATAGTAAATGCCTGTGGAAATCGTTTGCCACCAGCATATGTGTTCCCTCGCATCCGCCTTAACGAGCGATTTTCAAATGGTTGCTTTCCTGGATCGCTTATTTTAAATTCGAAATCTGGATGGATGATTTCCGAACTCTTCGTCGATCTCCTAAAACATATACGACATTTTACTAATTGTTCAAAGGAACACCCAATTTTGATTGTTCTTGATAACCATGCATCACACTGCAGTCTTCCAAGCATTGACTTTTGCCGTGATAATGGAATTATTTTACTATCTTTTCCACCACATACGTCACATCGACTTCAGCCATTGGACGTTTCAGTTTTCGGGCCGTTCAAACGTTTCTGTAAGAAAGCATTTAATGATTTTCTAAGCACCAATCATGGAAAGCAAATAACAATTTACGATGTCGCAAAACTGACCAACCTTCCATTTCAAATGGCTTTCTCTTCAAGAAATATATTAAATGGCTTTCAAGCAACTGGAATAAATCCCTACAACTCCCAGATTTTCGGAGATGATGAATTTTTAGTGGACACTTTGCCAGGTGAAACAAACTTAGTCGAATCTGTTGCGGCCACTCAAAGCAACACTAATACGCCTATAAACATAGCTACCACCGTCAAATCTACAATTCCATCTCTAACACCTGAGGCTGTAAGACCCATAGCACGAATAAGCACACCAAATAGAACTTCTAGGAGTGGACGTTCACGAATTCTTACCAGCTCCACCGAAAAGCGAAGAGTACAAGAAAATGAAGAAAAGAAAAATGCAAAAACCGCTAAACGAACGCTTAAACTTTTAGACAAAGGTGAGAAAAAGCCGAAAAAAAAATCATTAAAAAAGCCCAACAACTTGAATTAGACTCGTCGGATAAAAGCGATATAAGCGTTTTCTATGCCGAATCGGATAAATCTAACGGTTTTATTTCTGACCAAGATAATTTAGAAATGGAAAGAACAGAGCTTTTTGACTATAAGCTTACAGATGATGAGAAATTGGAAGTCGGGCATTATGTTCTTGTGAAATTCGGTGAAAATTCTAAGAAGCCATTTTAATATGCGGGGGAAATTGCAGAAGTCCACAGTGACTCTACTTACACTGTTAACTATCTAAGAAAAGCATCATTGGTAGGTTGGCTTTTTACTAAACCAGCCGTTGAAGATATTTCTTTGACTTTAAGGAGTGAAATTAAATTCAAACTGCCACAACCCGCAAATCCAGCCTCAAATTCTCGTTGTCGTCAAAAATATTTATTTGACGTTGAATTCGGCAAACTCTATATTAAATAAGATATTTATAAATGTTCCTATGAATAATTCTTAAGCACCTTATGGACTGATAGTTTTTAAAATGAAGTTTTATAACATGTAATTTTTTTTTAAAGAAAATGAATTTATTGATTTATGTTTTTTTATATTATTAAAATAAATCGTTAAAACAATTTTTGGTTTTTGCTTTCCATTCAAACAATAGGCGGAATAGACCCGCTGATACTTCTTATGCATACGATTATTAGTTAAAACTGCAATTGTCAAATGTTCCCCGTGTAAAGTCAAAGGTCCCCCATGCCCGGGGCACTTTTGACAAAATGACTTTTTTTTTAAACAAATTTAAAAAAATTGATGCAGTTGATATAACAGTGAAATGAGTCTTATCTAGAATAGTCAATGCATCATATAAATAAAAAAGTATTGGAATTCAAATATATTCTTCGGAAAAACAGACTTTTAAAAATTAAGTGTCAAATGTGCCCCAATTTCCCCTACAGCCAAAATATTCTTCTTACGCGAGCTAAACTAATTCTCAATTGCTCACAAAACTCCCACTGCTCCAGGAAGAAGCAAAAAAAAAAAACAAATTAAAATTAAATTTATGTAGTTCAATATGTTCTAAAACAGGTTTAGAGCATAAACTTAGAATTTGCATTTTCATTTTTTTTTATTTTTGTCTACTAGTCGACGCACTGTGCGATGTCATCATCCCTGTCCTTTTTTCTTGAATAAAATCGAACTCGAAATTTTTATCAAAGTTGACATTACGATGATAGCATAGACGAAAAAAGTGGGTCTCGAAATTCTGTCTGTCTATTGGACTACGGCCTAAACGCCCTTAGTGGCTCAAACGATTTTCGTGAAACTTGGTAGATATCGTTTTTAAATTTTTTCCCATGTTTTTTTCTTTTTTTTATTTTTAAGACTAATATTAACTGTACCTGCTATAGAAAAAATGTTTTTTTTTTTTTTAAAACGGTCCCGAAGATTAAAACATTTTTTTTTTTTTAATTTCAATTGGTTAAAACTCAGTAATGGTTAAAAAATTACATACCAAATTAAGATATTACAGACTATACCAGTGTACCTGCCATAGAATCATATTTTCGAATTTTGAATTACTCATTATTGACATAACGGATTTTAATGACATTTTTTGTAGAGAAGCTTCTAAAAATATTTAAGAAGTTTGCATTTCAAGCCTTTAAGAAAATTATTTTTTGAATTTATAAAAAAAAAAACGTTTTTTTTGGAAAATTCGATGTCTCAAAAATAGGTGAATGTTTTTTTTTTTGAAATTTTAATTTTATTCGCACAGTAATAAAAACGTACCAAAACTTTTTCTTAAAAATGTTTTGAAATTTTTTTATATAAAGGCTTATTTTTTTAAGAAACAACTACAACGACTTATAAAACTTGTTCTTGCATAAACTAATATTTGTTTGAATCACATGGCATTCTGTTTTTAGCTTCAACTTTTTAAGGAGTTGTTTTACTCATTTAAAAAATTAATTTTATGCTTATAAACAATTTTTCTCTAATAACATTCATTTTTGAAATTCTTAATCTTTCACGTAAGAGCAAGTTCATGCGACCCAAGCGTGCATTTTATTTGATGGGAATTTATCTTAAAAATCTTTACGGAAGCTCGAAGAATACGTGAGGTACACGTCTGTGTACGTCTACAAAACCACCTTAGATTGAAGATCCCACTTTTTACCAAAGGTTTTACTATACAGGTGCAAAAAGCTTTACAGGCGTTCTTAAGCCTTTCTTTAATATTCAGTTTAAAGTTCAACTTAGGGCCTAGAATAACACCTAGATATTGTGCGCTGGAAGACAGCATGCGTGTTTCACCGTTGAGACAGGGCCGAGCGAAGGGGTGTGTCTTAGTTTTGGTATTAATTATAGATTCAGTTCAATTTTGCTTTGGTTAGCACCCAGTCCACAACCAGTTACTAACATTTCTTAAAGCCATTTCTGTGATTTCACTTAACACAGGGTTCAACCTTTTCCTCACACTGGTAGTGCCAAGTCATCCCAATTGTGATTTCCGAATGGATTTGGTTATGACGTTGTTGAAAGCCCCTTTTATATCTCCGAAGGTAGCGTTAGTTCCACAGATTTCTTAAAAAAAAAAAATCGAAAAATGTCATTAAGTAAAATATGTCTAATAGTTCAAAATTAAATTCTAACTCTAGCGTTAAGAAAATTTCAATCGTTGCCCGGTATTGAAAACCATCCATATTAACCACGACTTTTTCATCATTTTCAAAAAAAATTGGTCGATCATTTCTGAGGATATTCCATAGCTTACTGTGTTTCTTAACGGGTGGGTTCAACAATTATTTTTGTTAATTCACGTTACCGTCAAGGTGACAATTGGCCTCATCGCTCGTTATGAGTTTGTTGATCACATCTCTTGGAACTGCACAAGTTCTTTAAGCACGCAGAAGATCAATCACAGATAGACCCTTGTTGCTGAAAGCGCTGGGCCAGTCGGTAAATTGTCGCTACACTGGGAGCATTTCGAACATGAATTTCCCAAGTTTTTCAAAGTTAATTCTGAAAAAAAAGTAAACATTAAAAGAAATTATTTGATAAACGTAACTTATGCGCCACCCTGTGGCTTGTCTTTAAAATAACACTGGACAAAACAGTTATTACAAAAACCAGAGTTGGTATATTTATATACTTCGCAGGGTTTCTTGTGTGCCGAAAGCCGAATACCAATTCGAACTGAGAACTGCTCAAATAGTTTTTTTTTTTTTTGAAAATTAAAAAAAAAAAATTTTCGTCTTCTTCAAAACTCAGTAAATTTTTTTCAATACATATTTTCTCTTCTGAATTTCAACAAGGGATTTTTCTGAAAGAAAAAAATATTTCGCAAAGATGTACACTTAATTTTGAAGAAAAGATTAGTTCTTTCAGAAATAACTACAAGTTTTATTAAAAATAAATTAAACCTCTATAAGATACTACGTCGAAATAGTGAAGAAAGTCGTCTTGTGATTTTCAAGACTCTGACTTGGTAAGGCTACTCTGGGTCGGGATTCGAATTTAGAATACCAAAACAATATTGGAAAAGTGTAGTGTGAACCAGTGCGTTAACCCTTGCTTTTTTTTTAAGTCAATGTTTTATTTTTAATTCGTTCTCTTTTGTTTATTTGCGATTCTTGTTAAATTTAATTGAACATAAAATAATAAGATGGGTTCTTACTAAAAACTACAAAGTTCCTACCTGAAATTAATCCACACAAATTAAAACCTGTCCTCTCATAACCCCAGAAACCGCTCACTTAAAATACTCTCCATCTCCTATCCCAGATGTACACATTAAATTGAATTAAGGAAACGATTTCCATTCATTTCGCTTGACAAAATATCTTCGCAATGACGACTCCATTACACCGAAGAAAAAGTCCATCAGGATACCACACAACAGCCTCTCTTCATTTTTCTGACTCCAAGCTATACAATGTTTCGGAAGAAAATCCTTCCTTTCCGGTTTTATTGGCGAAGGTATCCCATTTAATAAACAAAATGAAAGAAGAGAACAACAGAAAAAAAAATTAATATGAATTATTCCCGTGCGAGTCAGAAAACCACAACATGGCTCCATTACACAAGCTAACAAGGACAAGCAACAACTGTATCTGGTGCTTCTTCATCCCCAATACCCTACCTATAATATTATTATTATTATTATTATCATCATCATTATGGACGTCCTCTTCGTCATTGCTGAAGTTGAAACCTCGAAGACACATCCACATCCTCGAATATTTACTTTGCTTCTTGTTATTTAGGATTTCATTTTATATTTCGTTTTTTTTTTTTTTTGCATCATCTTCGCTTGTAATCCGTGAACAACAATCACTCGTTTGCCTTTGTCCGGACGCCATAATCGCTGATTTACATCCACAATTAATTAAGAGCCCGTCTCGTGGTGGATCGCCCGATGAGACTTTTAAAAAGGAGATGCACATTCAGGGCCGGATTTAATCAGAGGCGCACTATTACCATAACTGTGAATTTAAGCTAACACCGGAACTATAAGAGTAATAGGAAAATAGGAGGGTGTTATTACATATTTAACGCTGTCATGGTGGATTTAAGAACTTCGTTTGAGGGCTCGAGCGGGACGAAGTCGAATTAATTTTCGACATCATGGAGTCAAAAAGTTAAAAATCAAAAGGGTAGTTCATCAGCCCACGCTGGTAACTCATGAAACTCTATAGGGGATTTCATTTGTCGATTAAACCTTTCGACCATACCAGTAGCTGCAGGATGGTATGCGGTAGTATTTATAAGCTCAATGCTCAAAACTGCTTTCGAAGGCCTGGGAAGGACCTGATAAAAGTTGTCTTCGACGCACGGTGAGTTGTTGTCTTGAATGGCACTCCAAAATGGGCTATCCAATTTGCGAAGAGTGTTCTTGTAAGTGTTTCTGAGGTAGAATCTTCTTAGGCAAAACCAGCGAGAAAAAAAATCGATGATTGTAAGACAAAATCTTGATTCTAGTAAGTATAGGAGCAGTCGAACGAAATCAACATGTATGCGCTCAAATCTCGATGCTGGTGATTCAGTCTCCGATCGGTAAAGTCGTATGAAGGGTTATGTGTGGTCGTTGGCAGAAAATGCATGTCTTGGCCCAAGCTCTACAATCTGTTCGAATGCAAGGCCAGACAAATTTCGGAGATACCAGATTAACTGAACCATTTGTACCAGGTTGGCTCGAGCTGTGTAGAGAATCGAGAGTTTTTAGATTAAGAATTTTTATTTTTCAATTTGTTTTATATACAATTTGACTTAAAACTAACTTATTACTAAATTAAATCATGTTGGCTGAACAATAGGGGCCCAACGTTCTTCAGTTGGCTTTACATAATGCTATTTGCTTACAATATCATATTGTTGTTTTCTTAATATAATTCATGATTTTTACTTGCAATATAGGGCTATAGGGCTAGTTCTGCATTTAGAAAAAAAAAAATCGAACTCGAGATTTTGATCAAAGTTGACATTACGATGGTAGCGAAGACGAAAAAAGTGGGTCCAGCAATTCCGTCTGTCTGTATGTCTGTATTTCTGTACGTCTGTACCTCGAACTACAGCCTAAGCGACTGGAGGTATTTTCCTCAAACTCGGTATTTAAGGGTCTTCGGTGATTCCCTAGAGGAGAAATTGAAATTTTTTTTTAGCTCCAAAACTAACGGTACTCCCCATACACCCGTAATGCAAAATCTTATTTATCTCGAAAACGGCTCTAAGGATTTTGATAAAAAAAATTAAGTGTGATGTTATGGACATGGACTACATTTTTATAAAAAAAATTTGGGGCAAAATGTTATTAACGGTACCTGTCAAAGAACGGTTTTATTGATTTTCGAATTTATTATCAACGGCTCTAACGATTTTAACTAAAAATTTTCACCAAGAGCTCCCTTAATTTTAAAATAATATTGTATATAAAAATATTCGAAAAAATATTTTTTTTGTTTTTTTGAAAAGAAAAAATTCCAATTTATTTTTTGAAAAATCAATATCTTGAAAACGTGTGCACGATAATTTTTTGAAAATATTTCCTAAAATATATATTACTTAGCACTTAAAATTGGCATCCCAAATTTTGTTTAAAAAATTTGTTATATAAAAAATTACTTTAATAAAACGATTTTAAAACTTTGGTTGCATAAATTCATATTTTTCTGGAAATTAAACGGCAATTCCATGCATTTGAACATTTTTATCTCATTAAATCCATATTTTATATTTATAAAATGTATTAAAAATTCCAAAGTACTTTTACATAAGAGCAAGTTCGTGCGATCCAGTCGTGCATTTTATTTAATATTAACTGTATATGAAGATGAACTGATTGTTGTTCTTCTCCTAAAAGGGTGCGTTGTCCTCATAGATCATTTCTTCAAATTGATCGTCAGTGATGGCTTGGGTGTATAGATAACTGTCACAAGGCTCTAGTTCATGCTGGAGGAGTTGTTGCACTTCTGTGTTGGGATGATCTTCCAGGTTCCTGATGATTTTTCCGGAGAGCTGCGGTTAAAACTTGTCCAGTGGTATTAACTTTGCTTCTTTATACAGATTCCTTGTTGGTATATATTTCTTCGTCAGTGGGTCACGGTAAAGTCGAGTGCAAATGCGGAGCATCTTTTTTCCAAAAAGCTTCATCTTTTGCATTGGTGTAGGTGAAATAGTAAACCAGATGGGAAAGGCGTAGGTTAGAACGGGTCGGATAAGCTATTTGTACACAAGCAGCTTGGTATTCGAGAATAGTTGGCTCTCTTCAACATCAAGTCTGCATGCCTTTTGAATTTGTTGGAAAAGTTGTTTCCCAATTACTTCGTTGATTTTGACTGATTTGACTGTCACTTCAGTGTTGTCTGGAAACTTTATTTTGATTGCATCATAGCGTGTTGCAAACGCTCGTCTTGGAATGACAGTCACTGGTGTTCGGAAGTAGATGAGTTCAGTCTTTTCGCTGTTTATCCTCAGTCCCCATTTGACATAGTATTCCCATAGGTTTTTAATGTGCTCTTGCAATCTCTTAGCAGCAATTTCTGTGGAAATTGCGGTGGCGTATGTGATGGTGTCGTCTGCATAAAGCTTGTTCTTTGTACCTGGTATGTTGGCTGGTTGATCAGCAGTGTAAACGTTGAACAGCAGAGGTTCAAGTTTTGATCTTTGAGGAACTCCAGCGTTGATTCCCCTGGTTAATGACACATGTTTTTCTACCTGTACATAAGAAAGTCTATGGGTTAGGAATTTAGTGGTTAGGATGTCCGAGAGTTTGAATAGTAATCCTTTTATCCAAACGCTGTCGAAAGCTTTTTCGATGTCCATCAAGCACGCTACATTGATTTCCTTTTCGTTGAGTCCAAGTATAACATCAGTATGGATGTAGGGTAGAGTATTTATTTCGAAAGCCGTACTGAAACTCCGGTATGACATCTCTCTCTCTGCAGAAAACGTTGAGTTTCATCTATATCAATGCCTCCAGAATCTTACTCATACAGCTGAGCAACGAAATTGGCCGATATCCTTCCACATTTGCGTGGTTGTTCTTCTTCGGGACGGGGATAACTTTTGTGGTTCTCCAGGCTGTAGGGAAATAGCTGTTGTTCAGGCAGTTATTGAAGATTATAGTCAACAGGAGAACAGCAAGATTTGGTAACTTTTTAAGTACGTAATTAGAAATCTTGTCGCTTTCTGCTGATTTTTTGGAGTTTCCAACGAAAATAACGTCAGCCACTTTTTGAGGAGAAGTGAAAACATCAGTCAGTATCGGCTCTGATGATGGGTTTTCTTCATTTCTTCTCCTGAGAGCGAGTTTTACTTCTTCGATAAAGTCAGGAAGGTGTATGGGAGGGTGGTCTTTGAAACTATCATGAAAGTGATTTGAAAATGCTTCAGTTTTCTCAGCAAAAGTTGTTGAAACTTCTTGTCCGTGAAGGACGGGTTATGGTCCGTGTAGAATGTAGATGATGAAGTTTCTGGTTTCCAATATAATATTGAATTATTTTATAGCTAAGAGGTCCCTTTCGTATACGTGCTATGTTTTTGTTGCGATTAAATGACATTTTTGACAAAATACGATAGCGGCTACCATCCATTCTTCGATGATTTTTGCTTTAAGACTGTACCCATGGCACAGACTGATGCGTCGGTAAAAAGTCTCCACTTAAGCATTGGCCACTGGATTGGGATGACCAAACAAGGTGGCTTCTATGAGGGCATCGTTTCAAGTTGTAAATGCCTGCAGAAGATTTTGTGCACAGGCGATAGTTTGATTGCCCTTCTTTTTTGGAGTATTGAGACACTCGTACAGTGGAGCTTGTAACTTTCCTGCATTCTTAATAGTAAATAGTCTATCAAAATTTATAGAGTGAAGAAATCTTAAATGCAGGTTTACAATTAACGATAGATTGACCCGATCCTCAGGTTGTTCCATGCCATCGTTTAAGATTAAGTAACCTAAAAATTTGATTTCAGACTTACCGAACTCGCATTTAGCTAAGTTCACGACGACACCATATTCGTTGAGCTTTTAGAAAAGCGTTTAAAGATGTTGAAAATAGTGTTTATCGTCATCCGATGTTAACCACTTACGCAAAACAGAAGTCCAAACGTCATAAAGGCCATAAACGTGAACTCAAATAGTTCAAAAGTTGTAATTATGGGTGTCTCCTTGATGTCGTTTGTTGCGATTGAAATCTCGTTAACCGCTCTCACCATATCAATCTTGGAGATCATTTTTTTACCGGCAAGATTCACTTAATAAAACTGAAAATTACGTGGAGTGTAGTTATCCATAAGCGTGCGGCAGTGTTCCCAGGGGAAAACCACCATTTCTGCCGATTTTGTATGCCAGTAGGGGAAAAAAGGGGAAAAAAAAACTAAACGGGGAAAATATAATCTTATCAAAAACAGTCATTAAAAATTTATATTTTTTGTTTTTGTGATTTTGTTTTTAGTCCTGAAGACCTGTGTTATGTTTATTTTTTATTTTTGTTATTTTTCATGGATTATAATAATTTTTTTTTTATAAAAAATTTAAAAAAATATATGAAAAACAATTAAAAACTCGTTTTTTTCTTCGGAAAAAAAAGGGATTTCAAAGAAAAAAAAAGGGGAATAAAAAAGTTTTAGTGCAAGAAAAAGGGGATTTTTTGTTTGAAAACCTGGGAACACTGGCGTGCGGTCATTCAAAGTGCGACAATCTCCACAAGGAAACCAATCGCCTGATTTATTGGCGACAAGATAAAGTTGCTATGACCATTAACCTTTAGAATGTTAAGCTATACCCATTTTTAACAATGTTTTTCAAACTCTCCTTTTGCAATTTTTATATGACTGTGGCTAATCATGGTGTTTTGCAGCTTACTGGCGGGCCTATGGTTGTGTTGATGTGATGAACATTGAAATGCCAAATTTCCTTGAATACTCTTTCTGCTCGCGTTAAACCAGGAAATTGTTTCAGCGATATGACGTACCTCGAAGCCCTGGAAACAGCTTTGACTTTTACACTGAAAACCATGTGGATAGAGTCCGGGAAGAACATCTAGCAAACTTCTGCACGATACATCCACAAGAAAGTGAGGAAATCTTCCCCATGTAAATGCTGCACGGAGCCCGAAGTGCAACGAACGAAAATTATAGTTTGTTAATGAAGCTGAAGATCGCTGCATCGAAATTTATGTTTTCATTTAGGATAGCAGATCTCGATAAGTATCAAAGATATTGGAATATTTTAAACGCCAAAATGTTGGGTGCAAATTTTCCTAGGGGCGATGTCCGTTACTTTTTTTAAATTGTATCTCGTTATATTTTATTTTAGTGAGTTTTAAAACTTTTAAGACAAAAAAATTTTTAGGAGAGGATATAGACCGCAATAATTTTTTTATAAATAAAATAAATATGACCCAATGTAGAATATACGTTTCTCTAGGGGCGATGTTTCTCCTTTTTTTATTTTTTTTTATTAAGCTTATTTAACCATGATTTAAACATGAAATTAACAAAAAAAAAAACAAAAAGTTTGGACCCTTATAACTTTGGATTGACTAATCGTAGGAAAAAAATCGGTACATGAAAAAATTCGAATTTCCAAACTCTAGGGGCGATGTTTTTTCTTTTTTTTTATTTTTTTGTTTATTAAATTTTTTTAAACATGAAAGTTATAAAAAAAAAAGTTTAGACCCTTATAACTTTCGATCAACTAATCGTAGGTATAAGAACGGTACATGAAAAAATTAGAATTTCCAAACTCTAGGTGCGATGTTTTTTCTTTTTTTTTATTTTTTTGTTTATTAAATTTTTTTAAACATGAAAGTTATAAAAAAAAAAGTTTAGACCCTTATAACTTTCGATCAACTAATCGTAGGTATAAGAACGGTACATGAAAAAATTAGAATTTCCAAACCCTAAAGGCGATGTTTTTTCTTTTTGTTTTATTTCATGTTCTTGAGTCATTTGTGTTCTAGCAAACTTGGTGCCAGTGCCATACTTGTAAACGGTGGGCAGAATTTGGATGTCTGAACTACTTGAAAAAAACTGAGGAAGAGTTACAAAATGTATATTTTCTCTTCAGTTGTGACTGTTGTTCTAGATGGCTGGCATTACAAGAGAATAAAACTTGAATAATCGTTAGAACTAAACCTAGTATAATTTTGTTTGTGCTAAACTAATAGCTCAAAACCATCCTTTTTTGGTTTAGCTAAACTAAAAGCAATAAATATTTTTCAATTCAAATTTGTTAAACATATCTCATAATATCTATCTAATTATTATAATAGTTATTCTATAAAGTATATTCATTCTGGAATTTTCTTTTTCTTTGTCTTTGCTGAAATTTTGTTTTTGTTTGTATAACAATTAATCTTTTCTTTATATAATTCCAATTTTGTATAATTATTATCAGAATTATTAAAACTTGAATCGAAAAAATGAAAATTCATATGAAGTAAATATTATAATTTTGATAATATACAATTATTAATATAATGCAATAAAAAATATAAAAATATTACAAATAACCAACATCTTAACTAACTAACACTAGAGTTTGGAAATTCTAATTTTTTCATGTACCGTTCTTATACCTACGGTTAGTTGATCCAAAGTTATAAGGGTCTAAACTTTTTTTTTTTTTTTTAACTTTCATGTTTAAAAAACTTTAATAGACAAAAAAATAAAAAAAGAAAAAACATCGCCCCTAGAGTTTGGAAATTCTAATTTCTTCATGTACCGATTTTTTACCTACGATTAGTCAATCCAAAGTTATAAGGGTCCAAACTTTTTGTTTTTTTTTTTTGTTAATTTCATGTTTAAATCATGGTTAAATAAGCTTAATAAAAAAAAATAAAAAAAGGAGAAACATCGCCCCTAGAGAAACGTATATTCTACATTGGGTCATATTTATTTTATTTATAAAAAAATTATTGCGGTCTATATCCTCTCCTAAAAATTTTTTTGTCTTAAAAGTTTTAAAACTCACTAAAATAAAATATAACGAGATACAATTTAAAAAAAGTAACGGACATCGCCCCTAGGAAAATTTGCACCCAACATTTTGGCGTTTAAAATATTCCAATATCTTTGATACTTATCGAGATCTGCTATCCTAAATGAAAACATAAATTTCGATGCAGCGATCTTCAGCTTCATGTTTGTTATTGGTGTTCCATTGGCAGCTAAATGAAGTTGGATGGCCAAAACTAAGACCAGTGAATGGAAGCACTAAAACCTCGTACCTATCCATGTCTACTAAACAGTTCTTTTTTGGGGATTTATCCGTTACAAAAATTTCAAATATATCTCAGTAGGCCTTTTCCAAATACAAATTGATCCGGCCCTGAGCTTACTGGACTTTAAAAATTAAATACATACTATGCCTGACTCCGGTATCAGAAATCGATGGTGTTCTCCACTCCTAAGTAAATAATTCGAATTGATGGACCGTTTAAAATTAATCCAACGGTAATAGCTCGTATTTCATCTTAGGGAATCAGCGACACTCCCCAGCGAACTCCCTCGATATTTTTTGGCAGATTTTCGAAAAATAAATAATTCAAAAAAAACAATTTAGCTGTGTTTTTAATGATATAAAGGAAGAAAATATGGAACACCATAGTAAATACACCCAACAAATGACTGGTTAGTGTGGTGCGGTAGAAATCCTCAGTGCACTTTCTGCAAGACAAAGACGCCAGCCATTAATCTTCGCCTAATGTCGCCATTATTAAGCACAGTGCGCGCTGGCAGAACAAGATCAGTTAACAGATTTAATCAACACAGCTGCCGTAAATCTTTCTAATTACCCCCGGTCAGTCACGGAGCGGTGCGTCTTCTGGTTATATGGTGACTCTTATAGATATTATTTTTTTGCATTCATAACGCGGCATAGTTCCCCTGGATCGGTTTCCATAAAAGTGACAAATGTCCAGCCATCAACAGGGGGACAGCTCGACCGTTTTCGTTGTCGTTGGCGTCGTGGTTGGTTGTGTCACAAAGTCCTGAGCTGATGACTAATCACAACATCAGCCGCACTCCATTGGACTTTTATAAAACCTTTATGTCAGTAATGAAGTGGAAGAGCGCGAGGTCCTTGATGTGGCACAAAACAAAAACACATCCTCTCCTATGGACGACGACGAACGACGGCGACACTGATGAATTTGACCATAATAATTACGGGTGTGTGTGTGTTTTGGACAGCGAGTGACACGTATGAATGTCGAATATGAAGACCACCTTGCTCTTATTGATGTTGTGGCCAGGTCATCATCATCTTCATGTTTTTCATTATTTCTAGCAAAGTTTGAGTTTATTCATTTTTTTTTTATTCTTGGTCGCGATTAATCACAGCCCACAATAATCGCATTAAAATTAACTGATGCTATGTATGTATATACCTGTGTGATGAATGAGGATACACACAACCTCAAAGGACATCGTGCGGTAAAATGATGATGACACAAAGGTGACCGAGGTTCAAATGATGGTAATACCAACATTTGCCTATAACTAAAGTATCTGAGTGCTTAAAGGCCTTACGTATCGTGAACTGATCTATGTTCTTGACGTACAAGGTCTGGAATGCAATCAGTCATAGCTGTGAAATCTGATTCTGACGCTAGTGACTTTAGTAATACATAGTTTTGATATTTTATCGCACAAATCGTGCGTAACTGCTTTTGACTGGTGGTGATTTAATTAACTGGCACTAC
This sequence comes from Philhelius festivus, assembly GCA_963931855.1. Taxonomy (NCBI): domain Eukaryota; kingdom Metazoa; phylum Arthropoda; class Insecta; order Diptera; family Syrphidae; genus Philhelius; species Philhelius festivus. Next base: position 8,637,597 of record OZ007556.1, on the reverse strand, counting down.
AAGGCACTATTTGCCATTCTGAGAGCTCTCAGAGCTCCCAGTAAAAGGATTTTTAAGTACGTCCAATTTTTTAAACATTTTATGTAGGTAAGGTATATTGCAATTTAGAAGAATGAAGCTAAAGAAAGAATTTCTATACTTGACAGTACGACTGAAACTGGGCTCAGCGATTAACTGATGTTTATTCCTATAGAAGTACGAGCGTTATGGTGGAATTGATTAATGAATCTCTCCCATTATTATTGGCTATTTCAACATAAATGAATGTTAAATTTGGGCAGTGTTCAAGGGATGTAAAAGCTTAAGTACATTATTTTTCTATTACCTATCATTTTTAAAGTTCTATTTAAATTTTATTTCAGATACCCAAGTATATCATTTAACTTAATCTGAAATAATTTTAAGCCAAGGTTCAACATATTATGATCTCTATCCTGTCGAAAATTGTAAGATAATTGTTTCAAATAATTAAAATTTTCATATGGGTGGACTAACAATCAACTACCAACTTAAATTTAAAGTGTTTTCGTCAAGCCATTCGAGCCACTCCCACTAGTATTTTTCCAGATTCTTGCTATCAATTTTACTTGCCAGATGGGCTCGTTGATAGAGTAGAGTATGCATCCAAAAAAACGAAAACCCTCACAAGATATTAATCCACTTTTGAGTCAATTTCTTAAGTACTAAGGTTTCAGGATAGCCCAGAAATGTTGTCAAAACAGCAGTTTTTTTGTTTGAAACGTAAAACTAAAAGCCTCAATGTTAAAAAATGCAATCCATGAGTTCAGTTCTCAAAAGATTGTAATCAATTGATTGCTTTAAAATGAGTGACTACAAAATGATTGCAATCTTCTTAATATCAAATGAAATGAATTGAATGAATGATTGTTGATTGCTGATTTTTAAAGATTAAATTCATTAACAACCCTAATATTTTGTTATTAATTATGAACTCTGAACAGTTCATCATTTGTCTCGGCATTTCTGTTACTAAGAAGGTCTGTAGTATAAATAGACTCAAAAGTAAGTCCTATACATATAGGAAACGGCATTAATGCCGATTAAATAATATTTTCTGCACCCTGCTTCCAGTAGTCGTTAATACCCTTACAAAACTGTTCTCAAGAAGAACTTCATTCTTAGTAGAATCAAGATTTTGAAAATTATTCGGTTTATTTTCGAATTCAAAAAACTTTTTGTTTGCATTCAATACTGTTTTTTTACTTGCGACTTATAGGTAACGGGTGATTTTTTAAGAGCTTGAGAACTTTTTTTTAAAAAAAAACCAAATGTTGACCGCGGCTGCGTCTTAGGTGGTCCATTCGGAAAGTCCAATTTTGGGTAACTTTTTCGAGCATTTCGGCCGGAATAGCCCGAATTTCTTCGGAAATGTTGTCTTCCAAAGCTGGAATAGTTGCTGGCTTATTTGTGTAGACTTTAGACTTGACGTAGCCCCACAAAAAATAGTCTAAAGGCGTCAAATCGCATGATCTTGGTGGCCAACTTACCGGTCCATTCCTTGAGATGAATTGTTCTCCGAAGTTTTCCCTCAAAATGGCCATAGAATCGCGAGCTGTGTGGCATGTAGCGCCATCTTGTTGAAACCACATGTCAACCAAGTTCAGTTCTTCCATTTTTGGCAACAAAAAGTTTGTTAGCATTGAACGATAGCGATCGCCATTCACCGTAACGTTGCGTCCAACAGCATCTTTGAAAAAATACGGTCCAATGATTCCACCAGCGTACAAACCACACCAAACAGTGCATTTTTCGGGATGCATGGGCAGTTCTTGAACGGCTTCTGGTTGCTCTTCACTCCAAATGCGGCAATTTTGCTTATTTACGTAGCCATTCAACCAGAAATGAGCCTCATCGCTGAACAAAATTTGTCGATAAAAAAGCGGATTTTCTGCCAACTTTTCTAGGGCCCATTCACTGAAAATTCGACGTTGTGGCAGATCGTTCGGCTTCAGTTCTTGCACGAGCTGTATTTTATACGGTTTTACACCAAGATCTTTGCGTAAAATCTTCCATGTGGTCGAATAACACAAACCCAATTGCTGCGAACGGCGACGAATCGACATTTCACGGTCTTCAGCAACACTCTCAGAAACAGACGCAATATTCTCTTCTGTACGCACTGTACGCATTCGTGTGGTTGGTTTAATGTCCAATAAAGTAAACTGAGTGCGAAACTTGGTCACAATCGCATTAATTGTTTGCTCACTTGGTCGATTATGTAGACCATAAATCGGACGTAAAGCGCGAAACACATTTCGAACCGAACACTGATTTTGGTAATAAAATTCAATGATTTGCAAGCGTTGCTCGTTAGTAAGTCTATTCATGATGAAATGTCAAAGCATACTGAGCATCTTTCTCTTTGACACCATGTCTGAAATCCCGCGTGATCTGTCAAATACTAATGCATGAAAATCCTAACCTCAAAAAAATCACCCGTTACTATAAAGTACTATCAAAGTTGACATTACAATGATAGCGAAGACCAAAAAAGTGAATCTCGCAATTCTGTCTGTCTGTCTATCTTTTCGACTATAGCCTAAGCGCTCAGCCGTTTTTCTTGAAAACTGTCACAGAATTTAAATAAAAATCATAAAATTTCATTTAGTTACAGCTAGGTTATGGTTAAAAAAATCTTACAAAAAATGGTTACTTTTGGTAGCCCCCTTGGAACATTTTTTTTTTTGTTTTTGATTTTATTAAAAACGGTACAATCGGTCCCAAAATAGATTTTGATAATTTTTTTATGTTAAAGATCCTCTAGAATTCGAATATTATTAAATATTCAAATTTTAATTTTTTTATTTTTTGGATTAAAAAAAAAATTCAAAATATTTGATAAATAAAAGTTTCTTAATATAATCTAAAAGACTTGAGAACAAATTTGTTTAACCTAAAACTAACGGTACCTACCATATAAATGTTAAAAATGGCTTTCAAAAATCGTATTTTTCTAACGGTTCCGAGTATTTCGATAAAATTGTTTTTCTTTCGTTTAATTTTTAAGATCTATAATTTAATGAAAAAAAATTTTGAAATTAATATATTACTGACTGGTACCTACCATAAAACCAATTTTTCGAATTTTGAATTTCTCATTATCGGCATAACGGATCTTATTGAAATTTCTTACAGTGAAGCTTCTAAAAAGCATAGAAAACATTGCATTTCAAAACTTTAAGGAAAATATTTTTTGAATATTTGAAAAAAAATCTATGGCTTAATGATTTTTTTGGAAATTTATTTTTCATTCGTTTAAAAATAAAAACTTTGAGTTGGAGGAATAAAATTTTTTTTTAAGAATGTTATAAAAATTTTGTATACAAAAGCTTATTTTTTTAAAAAACCACAAAGATTTATAATTTTTGTTCTTGCATAAACCAATATTTGCTTGAATCACATGGCATCCTATTTTTACCTCGAACTGATAAAGAAGTTGTTTTGGTCATTTAAATAAAATGCACGACTAGGTCGCACGAACTTGCACCTATGTAATAAACTAGGAGTTTTAAAAACGAGTGTTAAAAGAAAAATCTGTTCCTAAAGATAAAATTAATTTTTTTAATTCTTTTAGTAGAGACAAAAATAGAAAAAAAATAGAAAAATTATAAGTCGTTGTAGGGGTTCTTAATAAAATAAGGTTTTATATACATACAAAATTCTTAAAACATTTTGAAGAAAAAAATTTGGTACGTAAGCTTTAGGTTTTTATTACTGTACGAATGAAAATTAAATTTCCAAGAAAAATATTGACCCATTTTTGAGATATCGAATTTTCCAAAAAAAAAATAATTTTTTTTTTCAAAAATTCAAAAAATAGCTGTTTTTTTAAGTTTTGAAATGCAATGTTTTTTAAACTTTTTAGAAGCATCTCTATAAAAAATTTCATTAACATCCGTTTTATCGATAATGAGAAATTCAAAATTCGAAAAAATGGTTCTTTGGTAGGTACAAGCTGTAATATCTTAAATTCAAATTTATTTTTTTTTAAATTAAAGATCATAAAAATTGATTGAAAGAAAAAATTTTTATCGAAATTCTAGGCGCTGGTTTTCAGAAAAATACGATTTTTGAAAACCATTTGTTTAATTTTTTAACATTTTTAACAACTTTTATTTATCAAGTCGAAATATTGAGTTTTGAAAAAAAAAAATTGAAGTTTTTTTTAAAAATCCAAAAAAGTTTTTTTTTGAAAATTTGAATCCACAATTCTATTTAAATTTTTGGGGTGCTTTAGCAGAAAAAAAAATGATTAAAATCGGTTGTACCGTTTTTGAGAAACTCATAAACAAAACAAATGGTTCCATGAGGGGTACCCTCAATAACCATTTTTCGGAAATTTTTTTTCAACCATTACCTTGCTTTTACTAAATGAAATTTTTTTTGTGTTTATATTTTTTAAATCTGTTGAATAGTTTTTGAGAAAAAAAAATATATGTATATAAAATTTCGAAAAAAATCGTATGGCAAGAGTAGTAGGTTTTGGCCGGTTCTGGATCAATGAAGTGGAGTAATTTAAGTGGAGCAAAGTGGATTTTTAAGTTGGATTTTTAAGTTGGATTTTTTTAAGTTGGATTTTTAAGTTGGAATTTAGAGAGTAGTAGGTTTTGGCCGGTTCTGGATCAATGAAGTGGAGTAATTTAAGTGGAGCAAAGTGGATTTTTAAGTTGGATTTTTAAGTTGGATTTTTTTAAGTTGGATTTTGAAGTTGGAATTTAGAGAGTAGTAGGTTTTGGCCGGTTCTGGATCAATGAAGTGGAGTAATTTAAGTGGAGCAAAGTGGATTTTTAAGTTGGATTTTTAAGTTGGATTTTTTTAAGTTGGATTTTTAAGTTGGAATTTAGAGAGTAGTAGGTTTTGGCCGGTTCTGGATCAATGAAGTGGAGTAATTTAAGTGGAGCAAAGTGGATTTTTAAGTTGGATTTTTAAGTTGGATTTTTTTAAGTTGGATTTTTAAGTTGGAATTTAGAGAGTAGTAGGTTTTGGCCGGTTCTGGATCAATGAAGTGGAGTAATTTAAGTGGAGCAAAGTGGATTTTTAAGTTGGATTTTTAAGTTGGATTTTTTTAAGTTGGATTTTTAAGTTGGAATTTAGAGAGTAGTAGGTTTTGGCCGGTTCTGGATCAATGAAGTGGAGTAATTTAAGTGGAGCAAAGTGGATTTTTAAGTTGGATTTTTAAGTTGGATTTTTTTAAGTTGGATTTTTAAGTTGGAATTTAGAGAGTAGTAGGTTTTGGCCGGTTCTGGATCAATGAAGTGGAGTAATTTAAGTGGAGCAAAGTGGATTTTTAAGTTGGATTTTTAAGTTGGATTTTTTTAAGTTGGATTTTTAAGTTGGAATTTAGAGAGTAGTAGGTTTTGGCCGGTTCTGGATCAATGAAGTGGAGTAATTTAAGTGGAGCAAAGTGGATTTTTAAGTTGGATTTTTAAGTTGGATTTTTTTAAGTTGGATTTTTAAGTTGGAATTTAGAGAGTAGTAGGTTTTGGCCGGTTCTGGATCAATGAAGTGGAGTAATTTAAGTGGAGCAAAGTGGATTTTTAAGTTGGATTTTTAAGTTGGATTTTTTTAAGTTGGATTTTTAAGTTGGAATTTAGAGAGTAGTAGGTTTTGGCCGGTTCTGGATCAATGAAGTGGAGTAATTTAAGTGGAGCAAAGTGGATTTTTAAGTTGGATTTTTAAGTTGGATTTTTTTAAGTTGGATTTTTAAGTTGGAATTTAGAGAGTAGTAGGTTTTGGCCGGTTCTGGATCAATGAAGTGGAGTAATTTAAGTGGAGCAAAGTGGATTTTTAAGTTGGATTTTTAAGTTGGATTTTTTTAAGTTGGATTTTTAAGTTGGAATTTAGAGAGTAGTAGGTTTTGGCCGGTTCTGGATCAATGAAGTGGAGTAATTTAAGTGGAGCAAAGTGGATTTTTAAGTTGGATTTTTAAGTTGGATTTTTTTAAGTTGGATTTTTAAGTTGGAATTTAGAGAGTAGTAGGTTTTGGCCGGTTCTGGATCAATGAAGTGGAGGGAGCAATTTAAGTGGAGCAATTTAAGTGGAGCAATTTAAGTGGAGCAATTTAAGTGGAGCAATTTAAGTGGAGCAATTTAAGTGGAGCAATTTAAGTGGAGCAATTTAAGTGGAGCAATTTAAGTGGAGCAATTTAAGTGGAGCAATTTAAGTGGAGCAATTTAAGTGGAGCAATTTAAGTGGAGCAATTTAAGTGGAGCAATTTAAGTGGAGCAATTTAAGTGGAGCAATTTAAGTGGAGCAATTTAAGTGGAGCAATTTAAGTGGAGCAATTTAAGTGGAGCAATTTAAGTGGAGCAATTTAAGCATAGAGTAGTATGTTTTGGACGGTTCGGGGAAATCAAATAATGTCCTTTTTGGTGCTGTGGATGCTTAACAAAGAGAAGAAAGAAATATGTCCTAGTAAAAAAAAAATAAAAATACAAAGTTTTTAATATGATTCAAATTTTTTATTTATTTTATTTAAACTTGATAGGTTTTATACAGTGATGTGAAATGTGAAAAATTATCTTTATTTTATTTAAACATTTTTCGTTTTAAAACTACTGAAATATAATATTTTATTTATAGATACATATATACAATAGACAATCATATTGGAATATTCTTATGCCCCCATGCATATGTGGTTTTTGAATCCGCACAAATAAATCTTTTTGTATCACCACAACTTAATGCTAACTTATTAATATTTTCAGTATATATTTTATGATTTCTACTTCTAAAGGTATACATTGATCTATATTGATCTTGTTTCTTAATTAAACAATTTCTATAATCTCTTAATTCTAAATTATTTGTTACATATTTTTTAATACCTTTCGCCTTTTTTGTAACCTCACCGGTATCTACTCTATAGCAATATAGTTTTGCACGTAATCCAACGAAATCTAACATTATTCTCGAGTTATTTTCATCTTTAAATAGACCTATTTCCTTGCCGTTATTTAAGGGAAAGTTGTGTATATTGTTGGGAGGATACTCAGAAGTATCAAATCTAGATCTATCAGGATTTATTACGTCATCATAGATATCAGCATAAAAATCATCTGTAAATATGGAATAGATGAAAGAATCTGTATCCATATAGTTCAAACGAATTTTGTTGTTAAATTTTGGTTTCATGTAGTCGTAGTGAAAGTCGTACATTAACCACTTTGATAGGTCAAGAACAACAAAGCCCAAGTAAATTGGTTTATCGAGTTTTATACTTCCTTTCTTCATTTCAATAGCACACATATTCGGTGAAAATATGTTACTACTATGAAAATTCGGATGAGCAATTAGCTTTCTTGCTGAAAATTGGTTTCTTATTGCATGCCACTCAGAAACAATTTTTACATCTCTACGTTTTTCAACATTTTCCATGGTCTTATCATAAACGCTATTGTTCATCAATTTAAAAAAATCTTTTTCAAACTTATTTTTGGCTACTTTTCTGTATTCAGTGTTAAGCAAAATATATTTCTGAAGCCAGTTTGATTGATTAAACGTCATGACTCTGTGCACTTTAGTCACTATTAATCCATTAGAGATACACTGCTGTAAGTTTCTTAAATGGATTGTGAATTTTTTTCTTGAATTGAGATGAGCAATAAGCTTAGGAATATTACATCCCGAGGTAATTATATTTTCAGGACAGAATGGAAGATCATTATGTAAATCGTGGATACTAGATGGGTAATCTAAGTCTACTTCCAATAAATATCCAACATTATCATCTTTGATGTTGGATATATACTCAGTTGTATATAACTCAGGATTATCCCACTGAAAATTACCATAGGGAAGGGGTTGTGACATAGCCCATCCATATAAATTATTAGCATCCAGATACATTAAATATTCCGATGCTTTATTTGGATCATAGATGGACATATATTTATTATTTGCAACGGCATCTCTGTGACTGCATTGACACAACCCACCCCGAATTCCACTTTTAAAGAAGTTGTATCATCGTTATATCATCGTCTGTTAAAAGCTCCAACTTTATTTTTGTTGTTTTGAGCATAGCATCCCATGATAAACCAGGAGCGGTAAAATAATGGCAAGGATCAAGTTCGTATATAGAATTACAAACTGTTCTGAATTTTTCAAAAATGTCTGCTAACAGGAGAACATCACTCTTTAGATATAGAATGGTATAGTCTTTAAATGTTTTACATTTAAAATGATTCCATACCTTTACAGCATGATTATAATCCCCATCTAAACATGCTTCATCTACCATCTTATTATGAAATTTAGTAATAGATGGAAGTGATGGTTCTTCAAATCGCTCCCATGAATCTAAATGATCATAAGGGAATACGCCTTTCCTTATCATTAAATTGAATGATTCGCTCTCTTGAAAAACACTCTTTGTATTTTTCAAGTCGTCAAGAGATAAATTATTTGCTAAAGAAGCAAGGCTTGATTGAAGAAATCTATTTGAATCTAAAAATCTTATTTCAAAAAATCTTTTTTCACCCAAATAAATTCTTTTAGATAGGGATATATAATTTTCCTTGTTCATCGGAATGATGTTAATGTCTCCTTGAATTTTTGCGAGACTTTTAATAAACATATGACAATCATAGCCCGAGAAATTATGAAAGAGAACTGGAAAAAATTTTGGGACACGAAAATCTAAATTACACTTCACATGTGCAGATCCTATAAATATACCAGTGAGATGGCAATGGTTCCTTACTCTAAGCTCGCTTTCCTTAAAACTTAATTTGCAAATTGTACAAGATGGATTATTTACTTGATAGTTGTTTTCTGCATCCGTCAGTGGATTCATTGGCTTCGGTTTCTCCAACACATCCTGATATAAGGCAGTTAAATCCGATGTCAGCATTTCGATAAATTTATCTGGAGAGTTTTGGCCTAAAAGAAAGGAAGAAAAAAATTATTATTCATATCTTTTAAAATAATGAAATGTGGGTAAAATAAATGGTTTATAACAAGTTAAATGTTAGTACTCACCAACAAATGTCACTTGCTTATCAAGTTTTTCATTGAAACTGCACTTGATGAAGTAGGAGAAGGCACAAGGTATATGTTGCTGGACAGCTGTTGTTGATGAAAATTTAGGATCGGGTGTTTGGTGGCTTATCGGAGCTAGGATGGACTCAAAGTCAGCGTACACTACTAGTGGAACTTGAAGTTGTCTTCCATAATTTTTGAAATAAATATTTGTGTTATCTCCCTCTGGCATTTTTGTTATAAGTCTACAACATTCGCTTTAGTGGTTTTCAAGTTTAGTCTTACTAGCAAAATGTTGTAGACATCCGTTACAGAGATGCATTTGATGTTCTTTACCCGAAATTTGACTACATATTAAGCGAGATAATATATTCTTAATATAAACGTAGTGAGTTCTACGATCAATGTTTATACAATACATCAAATTAATGTGTATATTCTGCTCCTTTTGTGTATGATATAATGGACCAATGATTTTAACACTTTTCTTTTTATCATTAGATTCATATCCAAATACATTCACACTTATCTCTGGGTTGTTCTCTTCAAAGTTTTTTACATCTTTTAATACCAGAGGGAACTGCAAATTTTTAAAGCTGATTAGTTTACCACATACATCAATCAACTCATCTGTTATGTTTGTGATATTATACGAACTAGTTCTCGAGCGATTATTCGTAACTTCTGTGCTCAGAGCAGCTATGATGCTCCATTTAAAACAATATTCATCATTATTTTGAACATTGATGCAGGCTTTCTTTTTTATTAATTGAAGTGGTAGCTTGGAATATGAAGATCCACTAATAGGTCTATATTTGTTAATGTTAACCTCTATCCTTAAAAATGTCAATAAAGCCCATCCACTGTCTTTACATTGGAATTCCTCCAATTTATTTTTTATTTCGGTATACATTTTTTCGAGATGATCATCCAATTCATCTTCTGAAACTACACTTAGCATTTTGGTTTGCATGCTTTTAGTGGCAATAATTGCACTATCAGGATCATCCGAATGTTTTATAAATTCGCCAAACACTTCGAGATTGAATTTAAAGGAATTCATCGCTTGAATTTCCTCTTGTAGAAGCCCCATGATTATGGGGTGCTTCTTATCAACAAGCATCTTTATGTCAAGAATGCTTTCATCCAAATTTTTAATAGAGAAAGTCTTAATTCTATTATTGAAAGCGGACGTTGTTGTACGTTTTGAACCCCTTTGTACGTTTTAAACCTAGTTGTTAAAGTCGTTTTGGGTTTTGTTATATTTTCTTTTCATATAAATAACGAATATATTCGGAGATCACTATTATCTCTTAGAAAAATACCTCTATAAACCATTTCAACTAATGGGAAGTATCCTTTTAAAGATCTATAAATGTAAGAAAATCTATCTTTGAATGTATCCTGAAACCACTATTACTTGTAAGAAAAAGACGTCTCCCATAAATATATCATTCAAAATAATGGGATAATAAAACGTCGTTGTACGTTTTTTTGAACCTCTTTGTACGTTCTAAACCTAGTTGTTAAAGTCGTTTTGGGTTTTGTTTTTCTTATTTGTTTTTTATTCTCATTTTCCCAATCTGAATTACATATCTTTCTCATCCAAAACAAAGAATTTTTATTTTTTACTTTTTATTTTATTTTAATTTTTATCTTTTCATAGAAACAGCTAATGAATCCGGAAACCACTATCACAACATGGCTCCTATATATTATTGAACTAATGGGGTAATAAAAGATTACTGTCATCCTTAAACATTCTCGCTTATCGGGAATAATACATACTATAGAGTTTTCTAATGCTATTAAATGAAATTACAAAATTAGAAAAAAAAAATCAAAGTAACCTAAAATCTCTATCACTTGTAAGAAAAATATTTTCTTTTCATATAAATAACGAATATATTCGGAGATCACTATCATCTCTTAGAAAAATACCTCTATAAATCATTTCAACTAATGGGAAGTATCCTTTTAAAGATCTATAAATGTAAGAAAATCTATCTTTGAATGTATCCTGAATCCACTATCACTTATTAGAAAAATACCTGTCCCATATATCATTCAAACTAATGGGGTAATTAAACGTCGTTGTACGTTTTGAACCTCTTTGTAGGTTCTAAACCTAGGTGTCAACGTCGTTTTGGGTTTTGGGTTAAGTCTATCTCCTCCTATCATGAACATGAATGGTCATGACCGGTATCCTTTTAAAGATCTATAAATGTAAGAAAATCTATCTTTGAATGTATCCTGAATCCACTATCACTTGTTAGAAAAATACCTCTCCCATATATCATTCAAAATAATGGGATAATAAAACGTCGTTGTACGTTTTGAACCTCGTTTTACGTTCTAAACCTAGTTATTTTGGGTTTTGGGTTTTGGGTTTTGTTTTGGGTTTTCGGTTTTTTGTTTTTAGGCTAAGTCTATCTCCCCCTATCATGAATATGAATGGACATGATCGGTTGAATGAAAATCTAAATTAAATATGCATTGAAAGACATATACATACTTATCTGAGAAGATTTTCTTATAAAAACACAAATATTTGTTGGAGAACATCATAGTTATTCTCAAGATTGTAAGAATACAACACTAAAATGCATTTCGAGGAAGAGCATTCAATTTTTACCTTAGCTGATTTTGCTGTGAGGGAGGCAAATTCGCTTAACCAAAACAGTGGTTTTAAGCCAACGATGAAGTTGTCCGAGTTGGAAATGGGATTCAGATATAACATTTTCTCCCTACAAAAGGTTAAAACCAGGTGGGGTGATTGAATCGTAGCAGATCTAGGGGAATATAAGGTAAGTCAAACATTTTCTTTCTTTTTTACCAAATTAATTTTTTGATTACTTTTATAGGTCTTTTTACCTAATAGATATTCAGATCTAACATCGAACAGTATATGTCAGCAATTGGTAGAGGTGGTTATGTATTTGAGATAGCGAGAACACTTGGAACGACCTTCGAGCTAAAATTTGCGAAAATTGAATAATTAAATTATTTTAGATTTATACAATATTAATAATAAAAAGGAAAAGAGAAAAATAAAATTCGTTTAAACAGATTGTACATAAACATGTTTATTATTATTATTATTACATTTCTTTTAATAGAATAGTTTTCTAGAATCTCGTTTTTATTGGAACATTTTTTTTTTTAATTTTCATATTCTTCAAATGAATTCAGGAAAAAATCTCTTAGTGCTAAAGGGTTTTCCGCTATTTCAGGTTCTATATCACCGATTAGCGTATGCCATGTTTCGAAGAATGTTCGGGGAGTAAAATCTAATCTTCCTCGTAAC